>PVJH01001193.1:0-226898 GCA_004026705.1 Nesogale talazaci | reverse complement strand
TGGGTCACTCTCACTTATAGAAAGGTCTGTCAAAGTTCAGTCAGATATACAGCAACTTTATGACGTTTGCTTCATGTACCATTCACATGATTTTCAATCAACTACATTATTTCTTTTGACTTAACTATAAATTCATTTATTAATTCAACCATTCATAACTGAATCGCATTCTAAGGTCTCATTGCCATGGAGTCGGTGTTGACTCATTGTGAGCCCTCTGTGGGTTTCCGAGGTTTAACTGCTTGCAGGATTAGAAAGCCTTGTCTGTCTCTCTTGGAACTGCTGTTGGTTTTCAACTGCCGACCACAGGGGTCGTTGCCATGCCATGAGAGTTCCTATATTCTAAGATAGTCATAATAAATAAGAAAAAGCACTCCATAGTGATACAGTCTTTGAAGAGGATTAGAAGAGGCTCAGAAATTAGAGAAATCCCTTTGAACAGAGGGGCCAGGAAAGGCTTCTTGCAGGAAGTCTTCTTCAAGCTGAGCTCCTAATGATAAGAAACCACCACAATCAGGAAAAGAGTATTCCAGGAATCTTTACGGTGGACATCTAGGCATAAACATCCTGTTAGATATTGGGTCTAACACTAATAAGCTGTCGTATATTGTAACAATACTAAACCTAGAATTTTTCCTGATTTGGAGGGCGGGGTAGGGGAAAATAGTAAAGGAAATAACATGTGAGCAAGAATTATTTATGTGTACAAGTATCATGTAAAATTTTCTAATTGACTATGTTGGAAAACAATGATCTATAGAGAAAAAAATATAACAGAAGTATATTCAGAGCCCTGAAACAGGAGTCCTGTCTCTCATCACCTTATGATTTGGAGCATGTACACTTAACCATTTCATGACCTTTTTTTCATGCATATATAGAAATGTTGACTCATTTCATGTTTTCTATGTGCCATCCTGTCCTGTATCTTTCCCCATTATATTCTCTCTGATTGAATTCTCTCCCTGGTGTTTGCTTCGGCAGCACATATATTAAATTTTCTCCCTGACCTGAGTAAAATCTTTTTCTTCCTCTTCCAGTCATAGTCCCAATGTTACTCTGAGAAGCTTCCCCTGCTTTTCCTTGGAGCAGATTTAGGAACCACAAACCAATTATACAGCTATTATTCACATCTCATAACAGGTTGATGGAGGTTAAATTGCTTGGCCAATAAAATGTACATAGTTGTTATTGTTAATTGCTATTGGGTCAGCTCCAAAACAGTAAGAATGGGCAAAGCAGGCAGGGTTTCTTCCATTATTCCTACAGCTTAGGTCTTTTGTCACATGATGTTGTGGTTATTTAGTGACAAGTCAGTGTTTCCAGAAGATTGTAAGCTCTTTGAAGTGAAGACATTGTCTTTTCAATATATATTAGGTGATTAAAATAATTTTATAGGGAAGGATTATGAAATGGGTCACTAGTTCATGTTGGTTCTCAAGAAAAATGCATAAATTAAAGATATAGATTTTATTTTTAATAAGTTTATCTTTTAGGTTGGGTAAAGGTTTGCAGAGCAAATCAAGCGTCCATTCAATAATTCATACTCACTTTGTTTCATGTTATCAACTGCAATTCCCACAATGCAGCACTACACATTCTTTTATCTTCTTTTTCTGGTTTTCATTCTTCCTTCTTTACTCAACCTTCTTACATTCTGAGCTTTGTCCTGGGCAAATGCTTCCCTTTTGATCTTTGTGTTAGTCTGGATAGACCAGAGAAACAAATTCGTAAACATCATATGGATATAAGGGAAAGGTTTATATACAAGAGAAATGGAACATTGAGAAAGCATTCCAACCCAGTGCAGGCCATGGTCATAAATTTGATATTAGCCCATTTGTCTGATACCAATCTATCATCTCCTTCTGACTCATAAAGCACGTGCAATGACACCAGGACAATCACAGGCCAGTGGGTGCAGAGTCTTGGGTATCCAGCAGCAGTAGAAGCATCCCGGCACTGGCAGGGGTCTTCCTCATTTCCTGGGTTCAGAGTCTATCAGCAGAATCCATGGTGGTAGAAGCATCTCATCGCTGCCAGGGGTCTCTCTGTGGCTTTTCTGGCTTCAGAGGTCTGGTTCCATCAGGATAAGCGTGTGTGGCTTCTCCAGCTCCTATGACTCAGGGACGGTGCTTCCATTTTGTCTTGTCAGTCGAGTATTTCCAAGGAACTGAACTAGTGTCTTGTCAGTAGTGCGTCTCCAAGGGACTGAGTCAATAGTCTCTCACTTTCAATTGGGAAATGCCAAGAGACTTCCCAAAATTCTCAGGAGAAAGCCATACCGGCACAGAGTACCTTCCTAGTGATGTTTCCTTTGTAGCCCTGACTATTGTTGGTTCAGTTCTGGGCCCAAAGGATATCTAAAGGCTATAGTCTCAAGAGTTTCATCAGGATTTATCCAACCAATAGACTTGGGCTTTTTACTATTTTGAGGCTTGCTTCATATTTTCCTCCCATTCTATTCAGGATCTTCTAATATGATGCCTTTAAGACCATTGGTAGTTCCTCTGATCTCAAGGTCACAGGGGCTAAGATTTGTGACTGCAGTCTGGTAGCATTTTGAATTAATTATTCCTGTGTTTTTAATTTTTTTAACCTTCTTTCCTCCAGATGAAAGGAACCAATAGTTAGATTGGCTTTTAGGATACATTTGTGTGAGTTTTGCAAGTCATTTCACGTTGTTGAGCCTCACTTTCCTCACTAATAAATTATCCGTCACTTAATTCCAATTCTAAGTCAATAGAGGTCGATTACCTCTGGTTTATCATTATAAAAAAGAGAGAGAGAAACTTAAAGAATTGTTTGGCATGAAGTATTTGGTTTTGTCTAATGGTATTCTTAATAGGTTCTCATTCTCAAAAGAGTAAACCAGTGCAAATGCCCAGGTCATGACTAGATAAAACATTGTCAATGGCGTGTTTTGATCAAGAGCTATGCACTTAGAGTCAATGACTTGAAATTGAGTTTTTTTAAAATGACAGATTGTACTCTAGCTAAAGGAACATGATTTTATATTTAATTACTTAAATATTAAAATATGAGTAGATGCAAATTATTTCAAGTAACATCATTCAGGCTTATTTAGCAACCTTAATTAAAATATATTCCAACTTGTTGAAAACTATAAATCTTTGCTAGTATGATATTTTTAACCTTACCTCACTTGAGACCATACTAGATTACTAATAGCATTTGCTTTCTTTTGCAAGACTATTGTTCATATGCAAAACACATGTCTATTCCTTAGCTATTCACTCATTCAAGTAAGATTTCATCATAATAAGACTTATAAAATACCTTTGTTTTTTTAACAAAACTTGATGGTGAACTCTAAATCTTGTGTGAGAACATCTGAAAATTAAGCAATGTAATTTTACTAAATATGGATGCACTTGCCTTAGCTCTGTAGTGTAGATATTATGTGGTGACTTAATAACGAATTTATTTTTTGTTTTGCAAAGCCAGAAATCAAAATCAAGATACCACTTCTAGGGGAAGCCTTTCTCTCTGTTGGTTCAAAAGCAAGCTCCTTATCTCTCTTAAATTTCTGCTCCTAGGTGATCTTCATACAGTGTGACATTTTTTTTCCTTCACTTCTGTTCTGCTTACTTCAAACTTTTTTATATCTCAGAAGAGATCAGTTCAAAATATGCCCTGCACTAATCTTGTCTCATTAATATAACAAGGTAACCCAAATGGGATTAAAACCACAGGCACAGATATTAGGAGACCCAACACAAATTCTAGGGAACACAGTTCAATAATTATCAGGGTTTAAAATGTTTCCATTCTTTAAAGTTCTAGAATTTGCTCTTTCCTCTTACATTCAGGGTGGTGAGAACGAACTGAAGTTAGGCATCTCTTGTCAGAAGGTACCATGCACTGATTCTGAAAGACAGCTAGGCTTGTGGATGGACACTAAGAAACCCCTGCATGAGGAAAGGAGAAAGAACATCTATGGATGTGAGCAGTCCAGCAGCAGTGTCTGTTCCTCCAGAGTGACTGACTGCCGGCTTCCTTCATGCCCCCATTGACTTCTCTTCAAAAACTCAGCAGCAGAGGGTGAGTTTTCTTGGAATAGGACTCTTTCTCCTTCTGCTAAGGAACATAATCAGTACAATGCACCTTCAATACAAAATGAAACTATGACTATGCGAAATAAGGAAGAATAAGGAAAATTGAAGAAAAGTCACTGCATTTGAATGATGGTGCTGGAGAAGAATATTGACAGTGCCATGGACCGCTGATAGGGCAAGCCCATCTATTTTGGGAGTTTGACCAGAGTGCTTCTTTGAGAGAAGACTGTCAGGACTTCATTGTATCGACTTTGGACATATTGTCAGGAGAGATGAGTCCCTGGGGAAGGACATCCTGTTTGGTAAAGAGGAAAGGCAGCCAACGAGGGCAAACCCCTCAACAAGGTGGAAGACACAAGGGCTCCGGCACTGGAGTGATTGCACAGCACTGCGCAATCTTTAATTCTGCTGTGGATGGGGTCGCTATGGGTCGGGACCAACTTGATGGCACTTAACAGCAACAACTGGTAAAACAAAGTTTAAACATGCTTTTTTTTTTTAGTAATGATGAAGAAATTCAAAAGTTGAATAAGAGAGGGGAAAAAAACAATTCAAGATCAGAATACAATCTTTGGAAAGCTCTAACAAGAAAACATGTATCATTGTTAAGTGCCAAAGTAAATACAGCATGCCATCCCCAAAGTGTTTATTCCTGTGGTTTCCATAGTGTCACTCTATCTGAAAAGTTGGTCTGGCTGCAGTGAAAACCACTAATCGTCATGGGAGTGAAAACAAAAGCCAGACTGTGAGAACCTTTGGCAAGTTAGTGCCAGGTTTCCTCAATATTTTCTCACTTCTGGAGAAGTCAGCTAGAGGTGGCAGTAATGTTTTTCCCTCTCTTTCTTCCCCCCTGGTGAATTAACATATTTTCTTTGAATCCCAGAAAACAGAATTCACATTTACAGTGACAGGTCACCAATCTGTTCCTCTTAATGCATACTTATTGTCATGCGAAATTGCACCATCCCATCGTTAAAAATAGGATCGTTTTCCTTTTATTCTGACCTGGTTTGGTGGAAATAGTAAACACTCTCTTCTACTTTCTTCGTCCCTGTCATATCAAAAGAACTTCAAATAAATGACTACTCAGCACAGGAGGATGACAATGCCAGGGAAAGCACATCTCACGTTTGTCTTGTTTTTATTAGTTGTGCTATAAATTTTTGAGCACACATCAGGAGGCTACTGAAATGTCAGGAAGATTTTCTCACTTAAGACAGTTGAAAAAGTAGTTGCACTATTCTTGAACTAGTCTTGACAATTAGAGTTTAAGAAACAGAGGAGTACTGGGTAGAGTTATTTTTTGGAGGGGGATAGAATTTGAAAAAAAGAAGATCGAGTCAATTCTACAAGCATGACTATATGCATGACACTGCTAGCTACAGTTTGCAGGCAGTTGAAGCTTACAATTGTTGAGAAACTTCCCCAAGATATCAATGCTAATAAGTAACAGAACCCAGACAGGATTGTTTTGATTTTAAAGCTGGTGTCATACATTCCTTTTCTACGTTATCTCTCGCTCCCACTTACTAAATGAGCACATGTCTGCATTGTGCGCCTCTTTCTCTGGGGTTTCTCCCTCACACCTGGTTGGCTCTCAATCCCATGCCGTCCAACAGTTCTTCCCAGTCCTCCTATAAACCAACAATGTGTTTTATTAGCTGACCTTAAGTTACACTATCTCCTGACAAATACCGACAGATACCATAGGTAGTATTACTTCCATTACAATACTACTGCTACCCAGAATAAGAATGCTCACCGAGTATTAATTACTTCTGTCTTGAACTCTGGCAAGAGCTATGGAACCCTTATTTAATATCTCAGTGATGGTTGAAGGTTTATCTTCTGGAGGTAGACTGTTGGGTTTAAATCCTACCTCCTTAAGTCCCTAACTGTGCAACTGCAGGCAAGTTAACGTTTCTAGAATTCCCAAATTACTCCTCTATAAAATGGGAATAACAAAAGTAATCTGTTTTAAAATGTGGTTGGAAATGAAATATATTAGAGACGTAAGCAGAATTCCTAAATATCTTGTCTATAAAGGATCATCATTATCAATATAAAAACTAATAATTGCAGGTATTTTAAAAATGCTTGCTATCTATAAACTGTCCACTTCTCAGGGCTTTTGTCTCAAACTCACAAGCCACGCCTCAAAAGCTACCAGCTCCCATAAAGATTTACTGTCTGTAGGAAGCCTAGATAGCAGTTCTGCTCTGTGCTGTAGAGCCACTCTGCGTCAGAATCACCTCCATGGCAGTGTGTTCAGTTGGAGTTTTACAGATGAAAAGACACAATCCTGCCCTAAAAGAATGTCTATGTATAGAGAAGAAGTACCATGTCAGACATTGTTCGTATAGCTTCTCAGATCCTTTTGGCCTAGCCTGCCTCCACTTCCTAACTCACCCCAGATGCTTCCATGGCACACGCCCTTTATGTTTCATGTGCATTTGCTGCCTGCTGCTACCCATACCTGTGAGTCCAGGAACATCAAGTCTCCGGCCTGGTTGTCTTGGCGCAGCCATGTTGCCAGTCAAATGACAAGAATTTCTGACTTCTGCCCATGGACGCAAATGAAACACCCCGCAGTGGAGTTTTTTTGCTATTTGGCTTCTTACTCAGTTCGATATTAGGTCTTGGAGGTGCAGGAGAATTAACCCCCTATAGAATTGTGTGAAATAAACAGAAAACAGGAGATTAGAAAGAGCCAAACAGATCAATTCTCTTTCCTCCCATCCATTGCTAATCACAGCTTCTGAATGTGGCTCAGTAGATGAACCTTTTTAGTGATGGTCTCTGTCTCCTCATGCTGTGTTAGGAAGCAGAGGCCTAGCGGGTTAACCGTGCATTGCTTCCCATTTTCCCAAATTTACCTTGTTTCCCCCTCACTCTCACTCCCCTGGAATTGCCCCTCCCATTCAAGGCCACTTAATTCAGCTTCCAAGTTGTAATTTCTAGAGAACTCAAATTAAGATAAAAATGAACTGAACTAGTAAGTCTATCCTTATAAGCCCTCTAAAAGTACTTTGGGAGCCTAGAAGAGGAAAAGGAGGTTAATTTCATTTAGCTGGACATTAACATGTTACTAATAATGGCTAGCAGACTGACTACTAGTGAAGTTATATATGCGTTGTAGTATATCATGATTTCCTTCAATTTACACACGAATCAAAGCATAGAAGCTCACCATGAGTTACAACTGACTCAATGACAACTAGCTTGATTTTTTGGTCTTATTATACCTTGGTTCTTGGCTTTGCGAGAGAAAGAATTCACACTGAAGCCGGGTTTGTGACCCAAGTGAGTTTTATCAAAGTTAGAAACCATTTCAGGTTTTACAGTAAATGACACACAAGCCAGACGGAGTCCACAGTATGGATGTGGGACCACAGCACAGCCTTCTTCATTGTGTAGCAGCTGCTTCGAGGGAAAGCCCCAGAGCAAACCCTGGAGCTATTCAGAGTTCCCGCTGGGAGGCATGATCGACAATACTGGTGGATCCCATTGGCTGAATCAAATTCACCTGGCCTAGATTGACAATCCAGGTGTAACACCCACCTAGATGTAGTACCCCTTTGGATGGGAGCTCAAACCTAACAGTCTGGTCTGAACCAAATTATAGCCATGTTAAGAAGTCGACTCAAGGGGTAGGAAGGGGGAACGGATTGTAAGGATCTACATATAACCTCCTCCCTACAGTACAGACAACAGGAAAATGGATGAAGGGAGACATCAGTTAGTGTATGATATAATAATTTATAAATTATCAAGGGCTCATGAGGGAGGGGAAAAAATAAGAAGCTTATACCAATGGCCTAAGTAGAAAGCAAATGTTTTGAGAATGATGAGGACAACAAATATGCTTGGCATACAATGGACGGATGTATGAAATGTGGTATTGTTGTATGAGTCCCCAATAAAATATTTTTTTAAAAAAAGGAAGAAAGGAAAACAAGGATGTGCGGGAGGTGAAGGGAAAAAAAAGAGGAACTGATCTCATGGGCTCAATGGAAGGTAAATGTCTAGAAAAGAATAATAGAATATATGTACTAATATGTCAGATACGATGGATATATGGATTGTAGCAAGAGCTGTAAGAGCCCCCAATGAAATGATCTTAAAAAAAAAAAACTTACTCAAGATCTTAACTATTTTCTCCACAGCCTACTAGTAGAAGATTTAAGGTTCAAATCCTATTCTAAAGCCCACCTCATAATCAATGTTCTATTGAGTAAGCTCATAGAAAACTCAGAGAGGGGAGAGATGAAGGTGAATGAATTCCAGAACTCTATAATTTGAGACTCTTGAACCAAAATCCGAAAGGAAACACATTAGACTTGCGAGGAAGAATGAAATTAAACTCAGAAGCATCCTTTATGATCATTTCTTTCACACAAACTTCTCTCATTGAAATCCTCTCCCCTTGACACAGCACACTTCACTACAACAAAAATTGGTTTAAATTCAAGATTAGCACTTAACCCACATTTTATTTTTGCTATTAACTCTATTCTGCCTTAAAAACAAATTGCTTTAAATTCTTACATTCCACTGCTAGTGATAAGGCGCTTAAAAAATAAATATCTGAATCAGTTATATCTATAAATGATAATATCAAACCCTTTCCTGTTTGTATGGAGGGGGAGAAGGCACTGAAAAAGCAAAGCAATAAAAAACAAAACTCAAAAGCAAATTAGCTGCCCTCTAGGTGATTCCAACCAGTGGCAACCTCATACGTGCAGAGTTAAACTCTGCCCCATTGGGTTTTCCACTGACCAGAAGTAGATCCTCAGACCTTTCCTCCTCTAGGAATGGTCTGCCGCCAATCTTTCCATCAGTAGTCTGGAGCTTAACTATCCTTACAACCCAGGCACTCTTTCGGTGAATGTTGTGGAGGGAAATAGCCTGGAGGGAGGAAAAATGACCCCACTCAATTTACCCAGTTACTTTAGGCTCTAACTAAATGATTCATCTTATCTGAGATCTAGCAAAGAAAACCAAGCCTAGCATCTCAGATGGGTCAGTTGGTCACATTGGAAATTATTATCAGAAAATAGGTTTAAGCAAGAATCTAATCTGTGATGGAATAATTACTAACAATGACTAGAATTTTCAACTGTGAAGCAAGTGAAATATAATAAGACAATTACTATTGCTGGGTTTCATAGGTATAAAAGTATATTATAGTTCAAATCATGTTGCCACAAATGTTCCTGTAAGAAAATTCTCAATTGAAGAGTACCATTTAAAATCCCAATCTTTGAAATGATTCTGTGGTGATAGTCCATTTAGTTAAGACAATAATATTTATTATGCTCTATCAGCCAAATATGACTAAGGTCATGGAGTTTATTGTATGAGGTGTAATCTATACATATGTGAAAGAAACACTAATAAGGAAGATCAGTAGGAACTGGCAACATTTGGAGCACAAAAATTATAATCTATTGAAGTGACTAAGAATGGCTTTTAAAATGAAATTCTTCATAGGATCTAAGTATCTTGATTACCCTCCACTTTGTCCAATGCTCTACCTCAATGGATATTTCTAGCTATAAATAAGATCTGAAATTTCTTGTATTATAGTTACTTAATATCATCATAACCTATATCTGAGTGAAACCTTAAATTTAAATTCTACTTCTCAAAAATTTGGATGTCTGCTTGTTGAAGTAAAATTAAATAACCAGTCAGGAAAAGAGTATATGCTTGTCTTCCATGAAACAAGAGGAACCTGCTTCACGATGAATGAAAGCTCCATGTCCCATGAGGTAATTCCAGTGAATGAGAGTCAGATTTAATAGCCATAAAAGGTCCATATTTAATTTAAAATAACTAGTTTGAAGTTGCATTTTTGTGTGTTCTCCACTAGTTATTGATGCTAAGTGCCACCGAGTTAGTGCCCACTCACAGTGAACCAGGACATGACTACAGGAAGACCTTTGCAGCTCGTTGCCCCTCTCACCATTGTTGCCATTTGGAGCTGGTGTTTGCAGCCACTGCGTCAGTCTATCTGATGGAGACTCTTTCTTTTTTCTGTATTTTTTTAACCCTGTACTTTACCAAGCATGATGTCTTTCTCCAGGGATTGGTCCCTCTCTGACATGCCTAAAGTATGTGAGACAGATCCTACTGTCCTTTCTTCCAAGCAACATTCTTGCAGTACTTTTTCCAGGACACTTATTTTTGCTGATAACCCATGTTCTATAATCAGTATTCTCTACCCACACTATCATTCAAAGGCATCAATTCTTCAGTTTTCCTTATTCATTGTGTGGCTTTTGCAGGCATGTTAGCAGGCATGTCATTTTTCTGTGGTGGTAGGAGCAATGACCTTCTTTTCTTCTTGGCTGCCTGTATGCTGGAAGCCATTCCTGGCTTTGAGAAATATCTGTTGGTTAGTGACTTCCTTCCTTCATTTTCAAAACCAGGAATGCATTTCATCTTTGTAGAATATATGTTTTGGAACTTTCCGGAACGCTTCCGGAGAGGCGGAGGAGCACCTAGCTGCGCGTACTGACTAGCTCCTTCCCACGCCCTGGCTGGGCCGGCTGCTCAACGGTTGTAGAAAATGGTGAAAGAAATCACGTACTACGATGTTTTGGAGGTCAAACCCAGTGCCACCCAGGAAGAGCTGAAAAAAGCTTACCGGAAGCTGGCCTTGAAGTACCATCCTGATAAGAATCCAAATGAAAGCAAGAAGTTTAAACAGACTTCTCAAGCATATGAAGTTCTTTCAGATGCCAAGAAAAGAGAATTGTATGACAAAGGCGGGGAGCAGGCCATCAAGGAGGGGAGAGCAGGCGGTGGTTTTGGTTCGCCGATGGACAACTTTGAAATGTTCTTTGGAGACGGCGGAAGGATGCAGAGAGAAAGGAGAGGAAAAAACGTGGTGTATCAACTCTCGGTAACACGAGAAGATTTGCATAATGGCGCAACAAGAAAACTAGCTCTGCAAAAGAATGTCATTTGTGACAAATGTGAAGGCCGAGGTGGTAAGAAAGGAGCAGTAGAGTGCTGTCTTAATTGCCGTGGGACTGGAATGCAAATACGAATCCATCAGATAGGACCTGGAATGGTGCAGCAAATTCAGTCTGTGTGCCTGGAGTGCCAGGGCCATGGGGAATGGATCAGTTCTAAAGATAGATGTACAAGTTGCAATGGAAGGAAGAGAGTTTCGTGAGAAGAAGATTCTAGAAGTTCATATTGACAAAGGCATGAAAGATGGCCAGAAGATAACATTCCATGGTGAAGGGAACCAAGAGCCTGGACTGGAGCCAGGAGATATTATTTTAGATCAGAAGGACCATGCTGTTTTTACGAGGCAAGGAGAAGACCTTTTCATGTGTATGGACATACAGCTGGTTGAAGCGTGTGTGGCTTTCAGAAGGCAATATCTACTCTTGAGAGCTGAACCATAGTCATCAGTTCTCATCCAGGTCAGATTGTGAAGCATGGAGATGTTAAATGTGTGCTGAATGAAGGCATGCCAATTCATGGCAGACTTACGAAAAGGGGCGCCTAATCATTGCGTTTAAGGTGAACTTCCCCGAGAATGGCTTTCTCTCTCCAGATAAACTTTGTATGCTGGAAAAACTCCTGCCTGAGTGGAAGGAAGTAGAACAGACTGATGAAATGGATCAAGTATAACTGGTGGACTTTAATCCCAACCAGGAAAGACGGCACCATTTTAATGGAGAAGCCTATGAGGATGACGACCACCACCACCCCAGAGGTGGGGTCACTGTCAGACCTCTTAATGGGCCAGTAAATGTCGCTCGTTGCTGGCATTTTATATGCAGGAGTGAATAAGTGAAGGACTGTAACCACAATATGCTCACTGCTTGCTTTGGTTTTTGTTTTAATATATTCAACTATAGTACTGTTTTAAAGTTAAATGGAGAATAAACTCAGATATAAAAGCTGACTATTCCCTATATGTGTAATGACTTCACTATGCAAGATGAAGTTTAATCTTTTTAAATTTAAAGTTTAATTTTTAAATTTTCATTTGATATAAAAGAGAGGATGGAAGTGTGTCTACCCTGAGTCCTCCATGCGAGCGTAACACCTCCCCCCTCCCCCAAGGGTTTGTTGGGCCATACCTTGTCATTGTTTTCAGCTATGCATATGAACTAGCTTAGCCCAAAATACTAGGTGCATGTGTATTGACTCCAGTGTATGACCCTTAATTGTTACGCTCTGAAATTAAAACTGTATTTAACTGGCAAAAAAAAAAAAAAGAATATATGTTTAACTGCTGCTTTGAAAAGTTCTCCACGTTTGAAGACTTGTGATTAGACTGTACCCCTTCTGAGTTATCAAGGAAAATCTGGATTGTTAATTAGCTCCATCTCAAGACTTAGCAACTAATTACATCTATAAAGCTTCATTATAGATGAAACGTCTATAATGTTTCGCAGATGGTACTAAGATAGCACAGGAACATCTTTGAAGAAGACCCTAGAGGTGAAGCATAATGTTCTAAGATCCAATGCTTTAATATATTTCTTTCAGCAAAAGCATTGCCTTTGTAGGTGGTATAAAGCTCTTGACATGGCATGTTTACTGATTTACAAGAGATAACTAAAACCAATCAAAGAAGGTATCCATCCGGAGGTGTAGTGCATGGGGAGAGTTTTCTTTTATGCATGGATCTACTACTCTTTTCTAATTGGGGAATATGCCAAACAGCATGAAGCAGCTTGTCCCAAGCTTCCCTTGGAATTCAAAGTTACTTTGAGATGGAGTCCAAGGAGGATCAAATTTTATTTAAAAAATTGCAAACTCAGATGTCACTGATGAATAATTTTTACTTAGGTGTGGACTAGTCATTTACTTTACTGACAATTTCAGTCAAGTTTCTAATTCACCCCCCTTCTTTCAGGTTCTTTTCACTGCAATTCATCTGTGTTACCAGGATGGTAGAGATCCTCATTTTCATTCATTCTAATGTACTTTCATTCATGAGAATGCCCATCTTGGTGCTTATTTTCAACCAAGACTTTGTTAAGTGCATGAAAGGATCTTAGATCCTCAGCTGATTTAAGGTCCTCATTGCTGTTACTAATTGCTTTGGTGTATTCTCTGACTCACAGTGACCTTGGGAAATGCTGCCTGGTTTTGCCCCATCTTTGTGACTGTGCATGTTTGAGTCAACTGCTGGGACTCCTCTGACAACCCACCTTAGTGAGGTTTGCTTGCTTTTAAAAAAAAACAAACATTTTCAATGACCTTATACTTTATGAGGAAGTGTTGATGCATTTGAATTATGGTGTTGGTGAAGCATCTTGAAAGCACTGTGCACTTCCAGAAGAAAAACAAATCTCTTTTGGAAGTTCAGCCAGAATGCTCTTCAGAAGCAGACTTTGTTCCTCCTCTTTTGGACATGTTATCAGGAGATACCAGTCCCTGGGAAAAGACATCATCTTTGGTACAGTAGGAAGTTGGTGGAAAAGAAGAAAACTCTTAATAACATAGATGGACACAGTGCCAGCAACAATGGTCTCAAAAATAATAATAGTTGTGAGCATGGAGTTGGACTGGGCAGCGTTTCATTCTGTTGTGTGTATGGTCACTAAGGAGTTAGAACTGATTGAGCATCCCCTAATGGCATACTTGACAACTAAGTGCTGTCCTTTTTTAGTGACTGGTCACTTGTGATGACATGTCTATACGAAGGAAGCTACAGTGTCAACATGGTTATTACTGCCAAGAATCATGTAGTTAGTTGCCTTTGTTGCTGTCGGCCACACAATAATCCTTTGCATGCTCCACGATTTTAGGTGGACATTTTCTATTGCCTCATTGGATAGACTACCCTGACCATTGAAAAGGGGAAACCTAAGAAGAATTGATGTGTTTGAATTATGTTTTGATGAAGAATATAGACTACACCATGGGCGGTCAAGAGAGGAAACATAGCTGTCAGAAGTATGGCCAGAAGGTTCCTTAAAAGCAAAGGTTAGGAGACTCATTTTGTTGTTTTCTTTGCTCATGCTGTGAGGAGGGATCGCCTCCTAGAGAAGATGGTTGTGCTTGGGAAAGCAGAGGGCCAGCAAAAAGTGGACGCTATGAGTGGAACCCCCACTGTGGGCCCTTACCAAAGCACCTCCTCCTTAGAGAGCTGGGGAGATCCAAGTGCAGAGTAGTTCGGTCTTCGGGGCAAGGATCTACCCCTGGAATAGTAGTAGGATAAGAATAGTAGTAGGATACGTAGGATTTAAAATGACTTGTATCACTGGTCTTCACTTTTTAAATTTCTCCTTTCTTATCAAGGAACTTTCTATTGAAACCAACACAGGCTAAAGAGATGAATACTGACATGAAAACAAACACAAAGCAGAATTGCTCTAGTGAATTAAGGTATGAAGTTCAATTGTCAGCCTTCCTCTCTTCCTCGGCTCTGAAGGAGCATCCTGAGGCTCTGAGGGAAAGCCAGGACTCTGCTCATCACTGCTTTTTCCTAGTGTGCTTCACAGACAAGGCTCAAAGTGCTGAACTGGAGAGGGGGCCAAGTACCCTGGGAGCAAGAAGAAAGGAACCAGGGCTTGAACTTTGTAAAAGGGAGGTCATTCCCACAGAGAAGGTTTCCTCTGAGCTAGGACTAATGGATAGGTAATAGCTTTCCAGAAGAAGAATGAGGTAAGATCTCTTAAGGCAGATGCAGCAGCATACTTTCCCTAAGTATGGTAGACATTTTCCTACTCCATTAACATCAAAAACAAAAATGCAACCTTGGTATTATCCTGGAGCATGACTAGGTCCTAGACATTGTGGTATGATGGGGAGATAGGAAATTGGAACTAGCCTTTTTAGCTAGCCCTTTCAGTGCCTTATTCTCAATCATTTTATCTATGAATTCACATAATTTTCTGAGTGCCTTTTAAAGGTTTTGTTAGGAAGCAAGATAGGGAGTTTCCTCTCCATGCCTAGGGGACCAATACAGGAAATTGAAGCCGATAAAGGCTAAAGGGCTTGCACCAAGGCAGGCCCCAAGCCAAGAGAGGCAGTCCACCTAGGGAAGAGGTACACCTGGGTTGGCCCAATCTAGGCCAGGTGGGCTTAATGCAGCCAATGGGATCAACCAGTACCACTGTCATACCTCCCAGTTCAAGGCCCCTACAAAGCCAGAAGCTGGAGATCACCCCACCCACCTCCAGCTCCACTGCCTTCTGCTTGGCTGTTCTGTGGTCCTCTCTTACTTCAGGTCACCACGGGCTGGGTTGGGGTAGGGTGGGGGTGCAGTCCTGTGCTCCCTGTGAAGCCTGACATACCTTCTGTCCTTTATAGATACCCATTTGGATCGCAAACTTTGGGATGAATTCTTTTTCGTGCTAAGCCAAGGACTGAGGTATTTTTTACCCAAGAGGCCTAACAATTTCTTCAAGTTCTTGCATCATCTTTTGTTGCTTATGAATCATATTTTCTGTCACTGTTTTATGTATAAATGTGTGAAGGAATGGCTACTAAGGTTAAAAACCTGGCTTGCATAGTCCACTCATCTGAAAGTCCACAATAGGGACAACTTCAGAGGCTGAAAAACAGTTTAGCGTATGAGTGGTGTGGTGAGATGTGTGTGTGTGTGTGTGTGTGTGTGTGTGTGTGTGTTGGGGTTAAGGGTCACAGGTTTCTTTTTGAGGTAATAAAAATGTTCTAAAAGTGACTGTTTTGATAGTTGGATGTATCTGAGTATTCTAAAAAACTTGTATTGTATACTTTTAACTGATGAATTATATGATTTATGAATTATATCTCAAGAGGTTGATTTTAAAATATAGCCTTTGGAAACTTTGAAAAAGAAATACTTTTTTTGTTTGTTTTGTTTTGTTTTTTTGCTTTTCTGTTTTTTTTGGGGGGGGATAACTGCCCTCTGGTGGTGGGAGTAGGAGGCCCAGCCTTTGCTCCTATGGAGCTGGAATTGAACTTCCATCCCAGTGGGCCGCAGTCCTGCGCACAACCACTACGCCACCTGGGCTCAGCCCAAAGAAATACTTATTTTCAGCTTTTCCATCTTTATATCCCTCTTGAGATCCCAATTCAATATGTCTGGATGATTCTATGGAAATCTCTATTTTGTCAAAGCTAGTCTAAGTGATTCTGGTAAAATCCAGATTTAGATGAGATAATCCTGGTTTTCCTTCTTTATAAAAGGATTGAGCCGACCACGTACCTGGAATTTGGCTGAAGTGGTTCTAATCCAGAATTCCAGGATGAAATGGGTTCTTAGAGCTAGCATGATTTTCAGGGTGAAATATCAAAATGCACAAATGCCCAAGTGACTAAGATTAGACCCAAATCCCCCAAAACCAAATCCCACAAAGTTTGCTTAATCAGTATCCAATGAATCTGAAAGAAAATTCTTTTACCCAAACTCCTGGAGATCCCTCTACACTAGCAGTGGTCCTCAAACTTTTTAAACAGGGGGCCAGTTCACTGTCCATCAGACCACTGGGGGGCCAGACTATAGTTAAAAAACAAAAACAAAAGACAAATATAAACAAGTTCCTTGCAGGCCCAGGATGAGTCGGCTGCTAAGCAGGACAGCAGCAGTGGCAAAGACACCTGGCGGGCTGGATAAATGTCCTTGGTGGGCTGCATGTGGCCCGCGGGTTGTAGTTTGAGGACCCAAGCTTTTCAATTCTTGAAATATTTTGATGATCTTCTTTGCTCCATTGTAAATGAGTTTCAAAATTTCTTCCTGCTAATTTTTTTTTGGGGGGGGGGCAATGGTAATTTTGTGTGTGTGTGTGTGTGTGTGTGTGTGTGTGTAACAGTCAATTCCGACTTCTACTGACCCTCCAATGTCACAGCAGATCTGATCCATCGAGCATCGTCAGCTATGGTCTTATAGGAGCAGATTGCCAGATCTATTCTCTCACAGAACCGTTGGCTGCCTTGAGATCCTGACCTTTTAAGTAGGAGTCACACTGTGAATCATTATACTACAAAGGCTCCTTGGTTTGTTCATCTCTATTTCTGAAGGATGAAAGTGAACAAGAGGTTGAAAAAAAGTTTAATAAAAACTTTCATGTGAATAAAATGTTTTCATATTAGGAGGATGGCTAATGTGAAGGCAGAAGTGGTGGGAAGAGATCGATACCTTTATTCTCATAATGATAGGCTAAATGATCAGAAAATACATTTAAAGGATTGACACTAAAGTAGATGATGAAATAAAACAACTACTAATGATTGTTATTTCATATGTCATCATTGTAGTTATGTACACAAGTGCGCTTTTTAGTGTCTTACTATTTTGATGTAAAGATTGGGATTTCTAAAACTAAGATTCCCTTTTTTTATTATAAAAATTGCACATGCATTTCATTTTCTTTTGAACTGCATATGCATTTTCCAACTAAATAGCATTACTTCTTTGTAGAGGTCCAGTGCTACAATTTGACCCCCTCTGGCAAATTAAATATAATTAATCAGACTACTAGGATTGGGGGCATAATCTAATTAATATGGGGCATTTGAAGCAGATAATAATTTCCCTGGTAGAAAAGTCAATTGTCTGTTTGAACTATGACTTAGAAAAATGTTCTATAGAAGCAATTCTTCGTTATCTCGTGTGCTCTGTTTTCCCAGCCCCATCTTGGGGATGTTTAGGAAAATAAACTCCAGATTGGAGTCTTCATATGATATCTTCTACAGCTATTTATATAATTATGGAATGAGGTAGTCCATGAAATGAGGAAATTAATTTTTCAATTAGAGATGATTTCTTTTCCTCTAATAAGGTGCAAATGTAAAATGACTATAATTTTCTGTTTATGTAGCTACAATCAGTGTCAGCTATGATTTAGTGGATATAAATTTGTTCATTTAAACATAAAATGTTAAGGGTTTAAAATTAACCTGTATTGCATGCATACTAATAAATTCCCATCACGCATTTTCTGAATGATATTTATAATCCCAAAATTGAGTGCACTCCTTTTTTTAATGCCTGCATTGCATTAGCATTCATCAGTGTTACTTGTGTGCACTGAGCATAAACCAGCAAGGGCTTGTTTTTTTCGTGTCTAGTACCAATGAGACTAAAGGAATCATCTGTTTCACATAGAGAAAAAAGCTCTTGTCCCTTCCTCTCTACAAAGGTAAATTTCATACATCCTAGTAGTCCTGGATTAATAGCATTGAGTGTCCATCTTCTATAGAAAAAAATACATACAGTGTGTACAAAGGCAAGGGTTTTCTCCAACTCCCGCCTCTGGTGTGGAATTGCCATTTCGAAGTGGATGAATATACTCTGCTCATTTGTTCCTTGGCTTCCAGGGAAACTGCCAGCAAGCTAGCATGCATGCATTGTGCAAAGACTTCCAGGCTACAACGATCTGGACTTTATAGGTAATTTTGATGGCATAAAGACTTCGAAACAGCTAGAGAGCAGCAACATTTTGAAAGCATATAGCTTCTTCTGTTATTGTAGCAGAGAAACATTCAGGTTGGTGGGAAAAGAGAGAGAAAAAATCTGTGGGAGAGCTCTAATACTATTTTGCTTGTCAACCTTCAGGGACAGATATTTTCCTGAGCATATATTTTTGTGTTGTGAGTTTATGCAGTGGGCATATTTTGAAGTGATGTTGAAAAAGCATGTTCATTGTCCCAGAGGTTTCCCATGCCTGGACAATGTAGACACCTTGTACCGGGAAGGAAGAGGGAGCCCACTTGTCCATAGGGGAATGTGGATTTTCTTAACTGAGCCTGATTCAAAATACAGCCATTGGATTGTGATAGCCACATTAAAAGAAAAGTGAACCATCCTTTACTTGGGTTTGCTTCAAAACTAACGAGGGTGTGGAGAGTATGTGGCAAATAGAGGAAATAAGGAATTGTTACATTGAAGTTCATTATAGACTTCTCTTTAATGTTGTACTTAAAATTTTCCCCTAATAATAAGGTTTAAAAATGATCACAGTTTAAAAGATTGTAAACCACTTTATATACTAAAATTACAAGTAATTTTAAAAATCATTTTAGTGGGGTCTCATACAACTCTTATCACAAACAATACATACATCTATTGTTTGCAAAGCACACTTGTTGCCACCATCATTCTCAAAACAGTTTCTTTCTACTTAAGCAATTTCAAGTAATTTTTGCTGAAGAAATATTTATTTGCATAGCCAAGCAATGACAGGTATCAAAATAGTCAAGTACTTAAAAGCAAAGATTGAAACGAGTGATGAAAAACAATATGAGATACATTAGCTTTGGGTGCAGCCAGATTGACTACTTAGTCTTTATTCCACATCAAGTATCCAAAATAGAAAAACGGAAACTGAACTCACCACTATAGTCGACTGCAACTCATAGTGACTCTGTGGCACAGGAAAGAACTTCCCCTGTAAGTTTCTGAGATTCTGTCTTTTTACTGGAGTAGAAAGCCTCAGCTTTCTCCTATAGAGAAGCTGGTGGTTTTGAACTGCTAACCTTGTGGTTAGCAGTGCAATATGTAGTGCACAACACCACCAAGGCCCCTCAAAATGGGCAAAGAGCATTTATATAGACATAATGGATTTATAGGTGTATTAATTTATAGGTATATTAACTGAGAGAAGCCTAATAAAAATAAAGCATATTTGTCATTGTTGCCTGCTAATCCTTTCTCTCATTCACAATTATAATTGCCCTAAATTTGAAGATAATGTTCTGTTTCAAAATTTAAGTGGCAAGCACACATTCTAATGTGTGAGACATACATCCTTTGGGTCTATTACTCACAACTGATTGGTCTTCGGTGAGTGTTCTGCTTTTCTTTGGCCTTGGCAAGCTCTTCAGAACAGCATTTCCTTCTTTTCATTCTGATGCAGGGCGATTGTTCAGGGCTGATATGGTGTTGGCTTTTCCCATAACTTAGCTAAGAGTGTTTTACACTGGGGAGTTTCAATGTGTTTAGATTGTAAAACCTTCCCCAAATACTTCTGAAATAGAACTCCATGTTCTAATAGGTTTACCAGAGTTGTTTTGTTTTCAGTACTTTTTCCATTTGAATATTCATTAAGCTTAAATTCCATTTTTAACTTCAAGGATTTTTTTTGTCACTCTTGTCTCGAAGAACCATTAAAGCATGCATTTCCTGCTTGCTATGTTGTCATTCCTATGTATAACGTCACTCTTATTTACATATATGCCTTATGCCCTTTTGTCAGGATTAGGAACTTCCTTATTAGTTGTTGGAATAATTTCTGGAAAACTGTGACATCATCTCACATTTCAGTAAGATAAATCAGCTGAGTTACTGGAATGTTAGGGATCAAGGATAAGGTGATCAAATGTACATGTGTACCTATTTAAAAAAAGTTCATTTATCACAGTGTGCCTGATCACTACAAACCACACAAAATTGTGTGGGGATTTCATATTACATATTTTTACATTTTTATCTCTTGCCTCATATACATATAAAATGACATGTACAGATTTTTAAGATACAGTTGTAGAAGAATCAACAGCCAACTAAGAGATGTTAACTGAAACACCAATGGTTAGTATTGATTTGAGAAATTGCTATGGCTTTGTATTTTCAAGATATGATCTTGTGCTACATTAAACATATTTTTTCATGCATTTTATTCAGTTGTTGTTGTTAGGTTCTATTGACTTGCTTCTGACCTGTCGTGACCCTAAGCACAACTGAATGAAGCACTGTCTGGTCCTCCACCCTCCTCACAGCTCTTCCTGTGCTTGAGCCCATTGTGGCAGTCCCTGTGTCAATTTTTCTCAGTGAGGGCCTTCACTTGTTCACTACTTAACCTCTCTACTTAACCAAGCATGATGCCCTTCTCCAGGGAATAGTCTCTTCATGTGTGAAGTATGTGAAACTAAGTTTCACCATCCATGCCTCTAAAGACATTCTGGCTGTGCTTCTTCCAAGACAGATCTGTTTGTTCCTTTGGAAGACTGTGCTACTTCCAATGTTCTTCTTCAGCACCACAATTCAAATGCATTGGTTCTTCTTTGGCCTTCCTTATTTAAACCCAACTCTCACATGCATATGAACCCATTAACAATACCATGGCTGGGAGATACCTTTCTTACCTGGAGAATACCAATGGTGATGCGTTCCTTCCAACAGTGGTCCTCAATCTTGTCTGCTCACATGTGTCCTAATATTATTTGGGAATCTTATGTATGTACTCATGTCCATTATTATATCTGCAATTCTTTGTCATAAGTTCAAATCATCACAGAAAAGGTCATTTCTCTCATGTCATAAACATCCTACATAAAAATAAAATAATATTTTTATCACCACCCACAATAATCTAAAAGGATGTCTGGTGGAGCCTTTGTGAGGTTATTAGGAGTCTGGAGTGACTCGATGGCAGTGGATTTAGAGGAGTCCTGGTGGGGCTGTGCATTAGGGACTGGTCTGCTGACCGTAATGACTCAATCACCCTAGACAGAGGAGCATGTCTGATTCCAGAAAGAGTTCATCTCAGAAACCCTATACGTGGTTGAGATGAGTCCAGATAGACTCAAAAGCAGTGGGTTTGGGTTTTGGTGATGTGGTCTAGCAAAGAAAGGCAATATATGGAGGAGTCATAGGACAAAAAATATAAAATAAATGCTATATACTGAGGGAACGGCCCCAGTCCCAACTACATGGACAGTTGCCCGTTCCCCCAGAATAATTTACTTTGGAGGACAACACTGGAGCTGCAGCTCAGGGACAGGGACATGTCTGATCGGAGCAGACAGAGCAAATGAAGGGGGAGGAAGAGAGAGTGGAGCACATCCTGGCTCACCAAGCCTTGAGGATGACATCCCTGCTCAGGGCAGTCAAAGCAAAGAGGACCATAGAGCTGGTCCCACTACGAGACACAACATCCATCACTGACCCATAGCCCTACAGCAGACAACACTGAAGGCACGGTGCAGGAATCGCTGTGCCTAATGTAACCCCGTCACACTGAGGCAAAACATTAAAGGCATGCAGAAGAGCAGCAAAGGAAGCAGAGCGAGAAAGTCCCGAGGGAGCCCCAGAAATAGACTTTGGGACCAGGGTGTGGCACGCCATCAGACTCTAGTGGAAAACACTCATAAAGCTCAAGAATCAGATCTTGAATTATTTACAGACTTTTCTCTTTTTTGTCATTGGCTTTTTTGTTGGTGTCATTGTTTTGTTTTCCTTTGTCCCTTTGTTTTGCTGTCTTGTTTCTTGTGTGTGTGAATATTTTTATCTCTGCAGGTTTATCTAGATACAATAAACTGGATAAACAATCTGGAGGAGAAAACAGTGGGACCAATGGCTTGTGGGGGACATGGGAGAGGGGGAGGAGGGGGAAAGGAGGTGGTTGTCAACCAACCCAGGGACAAGGGAACAACAAGTGATCCAAAATCACTGTCAAAGACGGTGAAGGAGGCCTGGGAAGACTAGATCAAGGACAACGTAACTGAAAGGAGTTACAGAAACCCAAATGAAAGCTGAGCATGATAGTAGGACAAGAGGAAAGTAATAGGAAATAGAGGAAAGAATTAGGAGACAAAGAACACTTATAGAGATCTAAAGGCAGGCATGTACATATGTAATATTTATATATGATAGATCTATATGCATATATTTATAGGTCTAGAATTAAGGTTGCAGATGGACATTGGGCCTCCACTAAAGTACTCCCTCATTTCAAGAACACTTTGTTCTATTAAATTGGCACTTTAGGATGCTCACGTTCCTGACATTATCGCTGAAGGCAAATGTGTGCATAAGCAGTTGTGATGAAAAAAGCTGATGGTGCCCAGTTATCAAAAGATATAGTGTGGGGGGGCCTTAAAGGTTTGAAGGTGGCTGAGCCCTGGTGGCCAAGTGGTTGTGTGTGGGACTGCGGCCCACAGGGTTGACAGTTCCAATCCAGCAGCAGCTCTCCAGGAGCAAGGCTGGGTTTCCTACTCCCACCAGGGCAGTGATGCCACAAAAAAAAACCAAACAAGTGACCATCTAGCTCAGAAGTGACAAAACGCACATGGAAGAAGCATGTCAGCCTGTGTGAGCATGAAATGTCAAAGGGATCAGGTATCAGGCATCAAAAGAACAAAAAGCCATATCATTGTGAATGAGAGGGAGTACAGATTGGGAACCCCAGGCCCATCTGTAGGTAACTGGACATCCCCTTGCAGAAAGGTGATTTGGGGGCTGAGCCCCGGTGGCATAGTGGTTGATTGCGGGACTGCGGCCCAGAGACTTGGCGGTTCAAATCCAGCAGCAGCTCACCAGAAGCAAGGCTGGGTAGCTCCCACAACCACCAGAGGGCAGTGATGTCTCCCCCGCCCCCCCAAAAAAGAAAGGTGATGTGGAGGAGAGTGCCAGGTAAGGTGCAGTGTAGCAACGATGAAACATACAACTTTTCTCTTGTTCTTTGATGACCCCCCCCACCCCACTATCATGATCCCAATTCTACCTTACAAATCCAGCTAGACCAGAGGATGTACACTGGTACAGATAGAAACTGGAGACACAGTGAATCCACGGCAGATGATCCCTTCAGGGCCACTGGTGAGAGTAGTGATACCAGGAGGGTGGACGGAAGGTGGGGTAGAGAGGGGGAACTAATTACAAGGACCTATGTATAGCTTCCTCCCTGGGGGATGGACAACAGAAAAGTGGGTGAAGGGAAACGTTGGACAGTGTAAGATATGACAAAATAGTAATTTATAAATTATCAAGGGTTCGTGAGGCAGGAGAAAGAATGAAGATACCAGGGGCTCAAATAGAAAGCAAATGTTTTGAGAATGATGAGGGCAACAAATGTACTAATGTGCTTGATATACAATGGATATATATATGGATTGTGATAAGGGTTGTACATGCCCCCAATGAAATGGTTTTTTAAAAAGGCAATATGCAATATACACACTATCCATTTAAAAAGTAAATCATGATGTTTTCTACCCTAGTTATAAGTTCTTCATAAATTTTCCCTTAAACTCATGTTCTCACTTTACTTATGATTGAAAATAAACTGACGACTTCCCCTTCTATTTTTACATTTTAAAAATGTGATCATGTGGGCAAAAGCTTCTGAGATCATTATCAATACGTAGTTCATCAAAAACAGCGAAAGATGTAAAACATTAAAAGATTAGATATTTATTAAACTTAACAAGTAATTATACTTTTATTAGAAATGCATTTCCTTGTGAGATATAAGTATGAGGTGAGTTGAACTTGTTAATTTTTTGAATCCTGCTTCTGTTTTTCATTGTTGGCTTGAGACCCTTTTATTGCATTTTGTGTTCCCATGAGACCAGGTATCTATCAAGGAATTCCAAACCTATTGCCTTTGGGTCCACTCCACCTCCTGGCGGCACTAGAGGACAGGGTGGACCTGGTGCCGAGGGCGCTTGCAGGGTTAAGCATCCTTGTGGACAGACACTGTCTCCCCTTTCTCTTGCAGAACAGCTGGTGGGCTCCAGTGTCGGTCTTTTGGTTGATCGCCCCCATGCTTAACCCACGCGCCACCAGAGTTCCGTTTCTATTGCGGAGTAGTTTTGCTTTTTCTAGAAAAAGACAGATTCAACATCAGGACAATCCTTTTAAAAAAATCTATAGATGCTTACCTGAGAAATCTTACTGAAATAAACGGACGGTCCTGGAAAGAAGTTTTACTTTTTCTAAATGAAGATTGACTTAATCCTTTGAATTGCTTCTGAATCATATGCCCCGACTTTAAAAAGTTTATTCTACAAACTTTGAAGAATAAAAAGCTCCCGTTTTTTGAGAGCTGTGATGCTTCAGCAGTATCACGCTGCTTCACAATTGACCACGCCTTCCCGCTGCCTGAAGAAAGGATCTCCGGCCAGAGAAACACGGATGTTGAAAAGTTCGCTATGAGTCTTGTCTCAGGCTCCGCGCCGCGCCTGTGACGGCTCTTTCTCTGGCTAGCCATGCCGCGGGGGCCGCTGAAGAGGCAGCGCTGCACCAAGACAGAGTCTTGCCTGCCGTGAGCTGCCTAGATGAGGAGAGGCCAAGCCCCAGATGAGGTTTTTATGGTGTTATTGCTTTCTTCTGTCCTGTCTTCATATATGCAATGTGGATACTATTAATATCTACTTTTCAAGGTCAATTCAGAGCTCGGTTTTATACACACACACACACACATATATCTTCTTGGGAATTTAAGAACTGCTACTGCTATACACATATAAGCTACATGTGAAGAATACTCACCATCTGTCACGATATCATTAAATTATTAAAATATGTTGGTTCTGGTCATAGAATATGGTGTAAACAAATAGGGAAAAATGTAGTTCACCCCTTTCACTCCTTGTCTGACTGTGAGGCTTCCCAGTAAAGATTGCATTTAATTCTCTACCAAAACCTAACTAAAAGCACTGCCACCACATTGATTCCACCTCATCGTGACCTTAAAACCTGCCCCTTTGTTGAGTCTTTGGATCTTGAGAGGTCCTTTCTGTTGCAGTCTCCCTTTGAGATCACAGTTGATGTGTTCCCTATCATGATACTGCCCATGCTCTTCACCAACACTCTCCTTCAAATGCATGCAGCCTTGTTTGGTCTTCAATACCCAACATTCACAAGGCTTGAGGCAGGTTCACCGCAGTCCTCAAAGCACACCTTTGTGTCGCAGGGTGTTAGGAGGGCTTGTGTAGATTGAACCAGTGCAATGTATCATTGGATTCCTTGATTGCTGCTTCCATGAGCATTGAATGTGGATTCAAGCAAGATAAAATCCTCTACTTCAATCATCTCTCAATTTGTCATGAAACATCACGGACTTGTTGGAACTGTGATGGAGGATTTTTTTGTTGTATCCTCTCACCATACCTATTCAGTCAGTATGCTAAAGGAATCACCAGAGAAGCTATGTATGAAAAACAATACAGTAACAAGATGGAAGGGGAGTTTATTAACAACCTCACAAATTCAGAGGACACAACCTTGCTTGCTAAAAATGAGGAGGACTTAAAGCTCTTTCTGATGAAGGTCAAGGATTGTAACCTTCAGTACATATTACAAGTCAATGTGACGTAGCAAGTATTGTGACACTTTACCTTTGGGCTCTGAACACTAAACCAGCAAAAAACAAAACCAAAAATTCTCACTGCCAGCAACTCAATTCTGATTCACAGTCCTAGAAACCAGGATAGATTTGCCTCTGAGGGTTTCTGAGACTGTTTTATGGGAGTGGGAACCCTTCTTTTCCCAAGGAGCAGCTGTAGATTTCACACTCCTGACCTTGTGATGAGCACCCTTACATGTAGCCACTAGGCCACTAGGGAGTCTCAGTATTGCTCTCAAGCACTCTTCAAAATGAACCTTGAAGAAAGAGCAAATTTATTCCTCAATGGAAGTGGGCCATAATTTTTGCATCCTCACTGCACTAGTAGATCTTTTATCTTCACTTGTATGTGGGTGAGAGGCAGTGGAGAGATCAAATTAGTGATGAATAAATGTGGTAGGAATATCAGGAATAGAGTCTAAGGAAATTGCATGTAATGAAATGTACTCAAGGTGTGATAAACTACATAGTGTTCTGTTAAGAATCGATGGATGCTCCATGAGTATGTATAGAAGTCATTCAAGCATCCTTGCTTTCCCCAAATCCCTGTTTTGAGGTTGTCTGGACTCTGAGACCCATCTCAAAGTATTTTGTTTGTACTAAAGAAAAATACTTTCGGAGACCTTTTAAGACTGTGTGAACATTTAAATTCCTTTTTGTTTTTCACATTTATAGTTCCCATTTAACTTAACTTTTCCAAAAGTCTATAGTCATGCTTCCCCCACCCCTTTTTTTTAACCGCCTGGATAGAATTTTTAATGCTCTTTTTACAGAGATAGAAAAAGTATTATCTGAGAAAGAATTTCCATCAGCCTAAAGGATACTTAACAGTCATGGAATACTCCTTTAGAAAACCCAAATACACATATCCCATAAATAGAGTAGGCCCCTCAGTACCTTACAAAGGATTGGAAAAACTCATAATGATTGTGTAATGTGTGGTTTCCAATCTTTGTTGGAACAGAGTTGTCTTAGGACAGGCCAACCAAAACTGGGCATTGATGCATAATTAATGAACTGGGAAATGGATTAGCAAGATGTCTCTCTAATTAATGTTTTCTTAATATTTGGCGTGAAGCAAAGCTGCATTAATTAGTTGAGGAGGTCTTGTGAGTGTGTGTGAGATTGGGACTGGGTGTTGTGTGTCTCTCTGTGGGTGTACTTTGATATATTTCATTTGCTGCCTTTTGCTCTGTTTGCTCCTGTCTTCCTCCCTCATTTCCAAACCCCCTCCCATCACTCCTTTTGTTCTCTTCATGATAGCTATTAGGTTTTTATAAGGGTGAGAGGGAAGGACTGACAGATTGACTTATTCCATTTTTAGATGAATGTCTGCGCATATGTGAATTAATCAATATTTTATAATCTAGGTGGTGAAATCCCCTCCTTTTTCTGGAGAAAGGAGGGCATTATTCTGGGTGTGCAGCTTAACTACCATTAGCGTTAATGAAAATCAAAAAAGAAAGCCCCTTTCTCCAGTTGATAACATGCTCTAGTGTACATCATAGTCAATTATACATCAACTCTTATTCATTTTGGGAAGCAGGCGAGGTAAATCCCACTGCTGAGCCAAAGCACCCCATGCAGGGATTATCAAGACCTGAACTTAAAATCTCATTCTTTCCAACATATTCCCCTATTGTTAATTAAACCACACATCCCTCCCAGGAAGTGAGCAAATGCATGGGTGTTTGTATGTGGGGTGGGGAGTATGTGAAGATAAAGAAACATTGATGACAAAGAGGAAAGATCTTTTGTATTTTAGGACTACAAAATAATGTGTAGCTCATTGTTCCAAAATCTCAAATTTGTTTGTATTTGTCTAGCTACAAGATCTTCCTTGTAGTCATAAATTGTGGCAAGCCTTTTTAATTCCACTCATGTAAAAGCAACTACTGAAACATTTACAGCTTATTTAGTTAAATATGTCTTCATTCAACAGATACTTATGAAGTCTGTTATATGTCAGTCGTAAGTGCCACAAAGATAATTAAGAATAATCTTTTGTCATCTGGAAACCACTTGATTAGTGGCAGATTAGTAGTCGTTTTAAAATATTAAAAGCAGTTCTATTGCTAGGGCTACTTCAAGGTAGAGACCGATGGAAGGTGGAGCTGGAGAGAGCTAAGTAGAGGCCATACTAACAAAGGACATTCTTGTGGCCCATGTTACATTTGCCAGAGCAAGAGCTGCTCTAACAAATCAATGGCTTGGCATGGTAGAAGTGATGTTCTCACTTCCGGAACAGTAGAAGGAAAGACTTCTGACTTGTGGTTTCTCCTTAAGTGTTTGTTTTGTGGCAATTTTGTCAGTCTCCCCACAGACTGGCAGACAAGAAGGAGTTCAGTCTGTGCCCACCTGGGGTGACACCCTTCACTTCTCCCACAGTGATCTTACATCCCCAATGAGACCCGAGTCCTCAGCATAAAAATGAACAGTGCTATCCTTCATGCTCAACAGTGTCTCATCCCCCATTTTACCTAGAACATACTCGTGCCAATCACATACTCATACTGCAGAGCAGACTGAGAAATTGACATCATCATCAGGAGAAAGACAACAGATTTAGGTGACTACAAAGTACTCCGTGCCATACATGTGAAGTAGCTTAAAGGTTATCTCCCGTGTCCATTGAAAGACTTCCCCCTAGACACTGATTTTTGAAGTCTTCTAATTTACCTTGACAAATATATTGGAATTTTGTCCTCTGCTCCATAATGTATTTGTATTTTTCTTAAAATAGAAAGAATATGTTTTTTTTTCCTTTGAAACTTTTTACATACATGCGATGCTCCAGGAACTCCTGCCATGTGTGGTTTTTATTTTGTTGGCTCTTGGAGCAGCCAGATCCTACAGTCCATATGTGATGCCGTGATCACACACTACTGGATATTCTTAGGCAGAAGAAGGGCTGGGCTGGATTTTCATTTTAAATGTAAGACACAGAATTGTGTGGAACATAGATTTCAGGAAACAAAGACTGGAATCCAGCAGGAAGAGAAGTCCGTAAGAAGTGCAAAAGGACCCGAGATAGATGAGTGAGCGTCAGAATTCCAACAGGTGAATCATGTTTAGAAATGATAGACATTAAGTAAGTAGAGCTAAACTCAAAAGATAATGCCCAATGAAACTAGGTTATGTAAAAACTAAATTCTCTAGCACAACACATAAAATTAAGATGGAAAAGCAAGAAAAAAACTGGAAAAAAGGTTGTGACACATGAAATAAAAAAAGATGGGGAGCTTATCCTTTATGAAGAAGTTTTATGAATCAATATGAAGCAAAATTCCATTAGAAAGATAGATTCAAGAATTCATCACAGGATATAATTAACCTACAGAAAAATAGAACATCACTGGTGATCAAAAAGTACAAATGAAGGCATATATACTTTTTTTCACAATCAAGTTAGTAAAGAAGATCACACAATAGCACAGATATTTATAAAAATATATTTATCTCAGTGTTGCTGATAATAGTGAAAATTGAAAAGTGTAACTTCCTTCAAAGGACTATTTGTTCAATAAATTTTGATAATTCACCAAGTGGAGTATTGTGCAAAAATTTTAAATGATTATGTGTTCATTAGAGTATATAATGAGTGATATATCTGTATTTGTTGAAGTAAAATGATGTTCATAACCTATGGTTCAGTGGAAAAAATGATTGCCAAACTCCACACATAACGTACCCTTACTGTCTGTACAATGGTGTGGATGTGCATGCACAAGAATAATGGTGAGTCTGCAGCCGTGCCCAGAAGACTTCACCACCAAATATTAAAATAGTGGATCATAGGATTGGAAATGACTTTTACTTTTTCTCATTATTTTTCTGTATTGCTTTGAACATTGAAAATATACATCATGTGTTGTTTTACATACATTTTATACAAATTTAAATCATTAAAATTATTTAAAATAAGACAGCAGATAGTGTTTTTCTCCTCCTTGGAGTAAAAAAAATCAGAAGACCCGATGCTCAGTCACTGCTGTGTGGGAAGTGAGAAAAGAGAGAGAGTGGTCGAGCTTGACTTCCAGCTCACGCCTCTCTGTGACTGGATGAAAGGCAGGCCTCCTCCTGGTCTCCTCCCTTTGCTCTCGTTGCCATTCCTTTTGCTTCACAATTTCTCATCACAGATTCTGACCCCTCTGGGTTCCCTGGGCACCCTGGAATCCCTTTTCTGTCCTTAACAACTCCTAAATATCTTCTGCCTCATTTTATAATACTCTCCCCATCTTTTGTTTTTGTTTTGTTTCGAATTGAATGGCAGAAGAAGAGTTGGATGAGAGGGATGTCATTGGAAATGACTGACCCACATGTTCTCACACTGGTGTGGGCTGTTCCTGTGCCAGCTTACTTCAGGGTTCTGATCAGTCAAAGAAGAAGTGGGGGTACCACAAAGTTTGTGAGGAGCCCCGTAAGGAGTGACTGTCTCAGAGGGTTCCAGTAGTCACATAGCCCTTGGACAGGGCAAGTATTCTCAGTGGGCTGTAAGCAGAAACAAGGAAATGGCCATCCTTGCCAGGATCTGATTATTGAGACTAAGCGCCGGAGGATGAAGGGTAGAAGCAGTGGCCTGCGTTGGTGAACAGTGCAAGATGAAGTGCAAACTTGGTCTTGCTGCTCTACAGCTTCACCTTGTGAACAATTATTGAAGTATATACATATGTATATCTTTAAGACAGGAGGGCATTCACATGCAAGAACTGTCTGTGTAAAAGTACACATTACATGAAGGTCTCTTCAAAGGTCAAGAAGCACCAAAGATCCAAAGCGTGAACGTGTCGCCTTCTTGAGTCGTATTAACAAGGGCCACCCCTCTCCAACCCTCTTTCTGCCATTTTTGCCATCATCGAGATCTTTGCCCTTTGAGGCTGACTCAGGCTGGCCTTCAAGGGCTAGAGCATTTCTTCGTGCAAATTGAGCAACTGCCAAACTATTGTCTCATACTATTATTGTCCAAAGACAACATGTACTAGAAATGTGCAGCAGGAAATGTCCATCTGACCTCATTACGGCAGAAGACATTTTCCAGACTTCATATGCTGATGTAATTAGTTTAAGAGTTCTTTTTCCTTCCCTGTGCTTAGTGGTCAAATCTTTGGAATGACTGGCTTCACTGTGATGAGCAGGTACATAAGTGAAGCTGAAGCACACATATCAGTATGATTTATTTTTGAACTGTCTTTAGAGTGCCATGTATTTATTTGACATACCAAGTAGGAACATGAAGGCAGAAATTCATCAAGCGATATCAATTACCAAGGCCCCAATTGAATCTGCTGCCATCAAGGTGATCCCTAGTTGCAGCGAACTTTTATAACATTTCTGAGATGTAAAACTTTACAGGAGCAAATAGCCTCTTCTTTCCCTGGGGGTGCAGCTGGTGAATTTGAACTGCTCACTGTTCTGTTAGCAGTCCAATGCTTGCCTGCCAGCACCACCAGAGCCACTACAGGTTTTCTTTGAAAAACAGGGAGATTTAAACCTCTTATATAATTGGCCTACAGGAGATTAAAACTTTCCCCAGCACTAAATACAAACAAACAATTTTTAAATGAGCTATTTATAAAAATCATTTTATTGAGGGCTCATTCAACTCTTATCATAATCAATACATACATCTACTGTATGCAAACCACATCTGTGCATTTGTTGCCATCATCATTCTCAAAATATTCTCCTTCGACTTAGGCCCTTGGTATCAGCTCCTCACATTCCCTTTTCCATGAACCCTTATTAATTTTTAAATTATCATTATTTTGTCATATTGTACACTGTCCTATGTGTCCCTTCACCTACTTCCCTGTTGTCCATACCCCAGGGAGGAGGTTATATGTAGATCCCTGAAATTGGTTTCCCCTTTTTACTCCACTTTCCCTCTATCCTCCTGGTATCACTGCTCTTGTCACTGGTCCTGAAGGGATCATCTGTCCTGAATTCCCCATGTTTCTGGCTCCAGTGTATATACTCTGGACTAGCCAGATTTGTAGGGTAGAATTGGGATCATGATAGTGGGGAGGAGGAAACATTGAAGAAATAGAGGAAAGTAGTATGTTTCATCATTGCTACACTGTACATTGACTGGCTCATCTCCTCCCTGCGACCCTTCTATAAGGGAATGTTGCTTCACCTACAGATGGGCTTTGGGTCCCCAAAGGGGTCCCCAAAGAGGTATTTATACCTCTACAAATGTCCTTTACCCTTCAGTTTTTTTCTCCATTTCCTTTAACTTTCCTCTTGTCCCACAATCATGCTCAGCCTTCATTTGTACTCCTCATTTATCATGATATAATTTTTAGTTCTTTGATGCCTGGTACCTGATCCCTTCAACACCTCGTGGTCATACAGGCTGGTGAGCTTCTTCCATGTGGGCTTTGTTGCTTCTAAGTTAGATGGCCGCCTGTTTACTTTCAAGCCTTTAAGACTCCAGATGCTATATCTTTTGATAGCTGAGCACCATCAGCCTTCTTCACCACTTTTACTTATGCACACATTTGTCTTCTGTCATCATGTTGGGAAGGTGAACATAATGGGATGCCAATTTAATAGAACAAAGTGTTCTTGCATTGAGGAAGTATTTGAGTGGAGATCCAATGCCCATCTGCGGTCTTAATACTAACCCTATAAGTATATGCACATAGATCTATTTCCCCATCATCATATACAAATATATTCACCTATGTACATACCTGTATTTATACCTCTACAAATGCCCTTTACCCTTCAGTTTTTTTCTCCATTTCCTTTAATTTTCCTCTTGTCCCACAATCATGCTCAGCCTTCATTTGGGTTTCAGTATTTTCTCTGTGTTACATTAATCTTGATGAATCCCTATCAGGTCTCACACCTACCTTGTCACTGATTTTGAATCACTTTGTTTTCTTATTCCTGTGTTGGTCAACATCACCTCCTTTCCTCCACCTCCCTATTTCCCATGTCCCCCCGAAACCATCAGTTTCACTGTTTTGTCCTCCAGACTGTTTATCCAATCTATTTTATCCATATAGACTGGCAAAGATAACAGTATGTCCCCCAAAAAAACCACAAGCCATCCGAAGATGAACCAACCAAAAAAATTAAGACAATGACAACAACAAAACCTAATGCCCATAAAATATATATTAAAAAGTAAAAATAATAATAACAAAATAAAACCTGTAAGTAGTTCAAGGTCTGTTCATTGACCTATAGGAGTGTCCCCCAGTTGAGTCCAATGGGGTGCCACACCCTGGCCCCAAAGTATATCCTTGGCACTCCCTTGGGACCTCCACGCTCTGCTCCCCCTGCTGCTCTGCTGCCCACCCATAGTGTTGTGCCATGGTGTGGTAGGGTCAAACAGGATACAACTCTGCTTCTCCATTGTTGCCCCTGTAGGGCCTTAGGTCAGTGAGGGATGCTGTGTTTCATAGTGGGGCCAGCCATATGGTCATCTCTGTGCATGGGATGGTTTGAGTGGGGATATCTTCCAGGATGGGCCAGGATGTACCCCCTCTCTTCCTCCCTCTTCATTTCTTCTCGTGTGCTCTGGTCAGGCATGTCCTACTCCCCCAAGCTGCAGCTTCAGTGCTGTCCTCCAAAGCAAACCCCCCTGGAAGGAGAAGTGGTTGTCCTTGTAATTGGGATTAGGGTTGGGCCTTCAGACCTCTCCGCTGGCAAAATGAGCTATTTTTTATGAACTATTTTGCATGATCAGATTTCCCCCCATTCTCAAAGGAGGAAAACACAGACCCAATGCCCCACTGCTGCAGTTGTGCTTTGAACAATATTCTGTAAACAGAAACAGACAATGTCATGCATATTGACAATTGTCTTGCTGTAACTGTTGCACTATGTACAATGGCCATCTCTTCACATAACCAACTTTTTTTTCTTGAATCAGTATGCTTCAGCACCCACCCAATGTTTTAAAACGACTGGGAAAACAGTATGAATGGAAGGGATGAGAATTAAAGCTGAAACCAGGTGAAGACGGGTTGTGGGTGGGGGATGGGAGGAACTCTGATCAAGGCGGTACTTTTTGTCTCCAAAGGAAGTGGAAAGCAGTGAGCTGTACTCTGTGAGAGAAAGGCAACAATAAGTGCTTTTCCCTGTGCTGTACACTTTTCTCGTTTAGAGCAAAGCAGAAACCAACCAGTTAGTTGGCCTCTAACCTATTCACATGTGAAGTTTTGTAAACACCAAGAAACATATTCCTAAACTCAAGTATGGCCATATTTTTTTCTTTCATTTATCTTGAGTAGCTTCATATTCTTGTATCTCACATTTGTTGCAATTCATGGTCTTTATCAACCTATATCTAATTGATGTGACAGGCATCCTATTTTTTTCTGCTGTCCTTTTTCCCAGAATTCTCCCAATCCATTTAAACAGTTGAAAGGTTTTCATTCTTTTTAACATCAAATGGAATTTCTTTTCTCTCACACACTCTGTGCAGGATGAGTTTTTAAGTGTAACTGGAGAGGTTGAATGATTGGTTTTCAGCCAAGATGTGGCTGTGTCTTTCCATGAGCACAAACAACCAGGTGAAATGGGAAACATGCTATTATTCAATTGTTTCATCTGGCTCCAAAAAATCTATATGACTGTTTTGGAAATTTTCTTTCACTGAATTCACTGTGTGGATACATTTTTTTTTGTACATTACTGATTGAAATTTCATTAGGTACCAATACAGTAAAAAGTTTAGGCAAGAAACAATTTTAATTTTTAGAAAGTCGTTTCAGAAACAAGTGAGGCCAATTGAGATCTTGTTTGGGGGGAAGGGGAATGGTGACAGCAAGGGAGTAAGAGGAAGTCCTATGTCAGAGGGCCCTGTGCACATTTTCCTGAAGTGCCTTGTTTTTGTAGATGCCTTTGGGTAGATCCCAACTCCTGGGAACCCTTGTTAAGGGACTTAGCTATGCGAAAATGTGATCAGTTATTTTAACCAATCAATATCATAATCAAATTATAATAATCAGAAAGCACATTATAAAATTTAAACTATGACAAATATAACAACACTTCTTGTTAAAGATTCTTCTCTCTCCTTCCCCAATCTCAAACAAATTGAATCACATCCTTTATGAAGACTTCGGAAACTACCAGAGTATTGTAAAATGGAAGCAAACAAACCATTGAATTGAACGCTGCTGCCCTTATCCAGATGAGGGGTCCTGAGCCATCCTAACGTTAACAGTCCTGCTGACTCGAGGTTTGACAAGACTTCTGCCCAGATCTGTGGGTGCTGGAGCATCCAGGAAAATCATGGCACAAACTAAAGACCCCCAGTGAAGAAGTGAAGCGAAACACCTATAATGGACTGTGCTTCTGCACCTCAACTTGAGACGGCAAGCAAAGGGCAAGGGCCTTCATTTTGCTTGTCCTTTCTCTATGTGTAGCTTTCAGTTTCATCTTCAAATGTTCTCCGAGTTCACAAAAGTATTTAGGCACTTAAGTAAAGGAGAATAACTTTTAGAAATCAAAGTTAAGATTCCCCTAGCAAACACAGCTTCTCCTTTTCAGTGAATGCAGAGAAGTGAAATGCATCAAAAGTTCAATGTCAAATCATTCAGCTTCTGCTTTCATCATATTTCTTTTCCCCATTCGATGCAAATATATAAAGAAGGACACTGTGCAGTAAAAATTTAAGAATCTTATCTTGATGAATATGCATCATATGTTCTGGTCCCTAAGTAAATGGTAGTGGTGAAGGCATCATTTAAATACTTCCATACGCTTATAATTCCACAGACCCACCGGGACAGTTCTGGGACCCAGTCTATAGGGTCATTATGAGTCGCCATCGACTTGATGGCAGTCGGTTTGGTTTTTTAATAGGATTCCAGTTCCTTGAGAGGGATAGCCTGCTTGGTAAAGTGGAGGCCAGCCACAAAAAAGGAAGACCCCTAAGGAAAGGGATTGGCGGCGGCCTGGCTGCTGCAACGAATTCAAACATAAGCACAATTGGGAGGATGGCACAGGACCCAACAGTGTTCTGTTCTGTTGCATATGGGTCGGTACTGATTGGTGTAGCACACAATCTCAACAACAATTATTATGGGCAAGTTAGATTTTGTGTAAACTAGGCTGGGCTAGGATTTTCAGGGGGTTAACTTTCAAAGTCCATAACCACAACTAACATAATAGAATCCACTCCATTATGGGCTCTGCTGTGAAGTCAAGCAGTTGTGGGGTACTAGGAGTGAAAGCAAATACTCCTTACTCAGGCCACAGCCCCGAGCTAATTGGAAGGAAGCTTCTTTGGGGGCATGCCCTAATTTCTATATAAGTGGGTGAGGTAGGGAAGCTTGTGGTAGGGACTCTCCTTTCTGGGTCTGGATCCTGTATCTGGTTCCATGACTTGACCAGCCATATTGCTTATATCAGTGTACATACTCTGGTCTAGCTGGATTTCTAAGGTGGAACTGGGGTCATGATAGTCGGGGTCAGGGGGAAGAAGCATTAAAGAACTAGAGGAATGTGGTTTGTTTCATCAGTGCTATACTGCACCTTGGCTGGGTCTTCTCTTCCTTGTGACCCTTCTGTGAGGGGAATCCAATTGTCTACAGATGGGCTTTTGGTCTCAACTCTGCCCTTCTCCCCACTCCCCACATCAATTTGATCAGTTGTTTGGGGTCTTCGAATATCTGTTATCTGATCCCATTGACACCTCATGATCACACTTGCTGGTGTGCTTCTTTCTTGTGGGCTAGTTACTTTCCAGCTATGACCACTAGTTTATCTTCAAGTCTTTAAGAACTCCCACACACATTATATCTTTTAATAGCCAGGAACCGTCAGCTTTCTTTACCACATTTGCTTATGCACCCAGTTTGTCCTCAGTGATTGTGTCAGGAAGGTTAGCATCACAGAATGCCAGGTTATTAGAACAAAGTGTTCTTGTGTTTAGGAAGGACTTAAATAGAGGCCCAATGTCCGTAAGCTACTTTAATACTTAACCTATAAATGTGTGCACATAGCTTTGTCCCTAGCATTATATGTAAATATATCTACATATGTACATGCCTGGATTTATACCCCTGCAAATGTCCTTTGCTTCCTAGTTCTTTGCTCTTACAGCAATTTTTAAAGCACACACAAAATATGAAACAAGTTTATACATTTCTCTTTTGTAATATTTAATCAAAATTCATGTAATACATTTACTTTCCACCTTTAAAAACAGGGCCAGGCAATTCATGATGCTCACCTTTCCGATATGATCACTGAAGCAAATGTGTGCATAAGCAAATGTGTTGAAGCAAGCTGATGGTGCCCAGCTATCAAAAGATATAGCATCTGGGGTCTTAAAGACTTGATGGTAACAAGTGGCCATCTAGCTCAGAAGCAACCAAACCCACATGGAAGAAGCACACCAGCCTGTGTGACCATGAAATGTTAAAGGGATCAGTTATGAGTCATCAAAAAAACTAAAAATTATATCATTATAAATGAGGGCAGAATACAGATTGGAGACCCAAAGTTCATCAGTAGGTGAAGTAGCATCCATTTACAGAAGTGTCATGGGGAGGTGATGAGACAGTTAAAGTACAGTGTAGCAACAATGAAATACACAACTTTCCTCTAGTTCTTAAGTGCTTCCTCCACCCCCCCCCCTCCACTATCATGATCCCAAATCTACCTTACAAATCTGGCTAGACCAGCGGATGCACACTGGTAGAGATAGGAACTCAAAACATGGGGAATCCAGAATAGATTTTCCTTCAGGATCAGTGGTGAGAGTGGTGTTATCAGCAGGGTGGAGAAAAGGTGGAGTAGAAAGGGAGAACCGATTACAAGGATTTACATATAACTTACTCCTTCCTAGGGTATGGACAACAGGGAAGTGGGTGAAGGAGACAACTGACAGTGTATGATATGATAAAATAATGATCATTCGTGTACAACGAAAGAATTCACCAAGAGAATAATAAGAGAGCAGACAGACTGGGAAAACATCTTTAGCAATGACAAATTGGGTAAAGGCCTTATAACCAAAAATCTACAATACCATGATAGCTTCCAAAAAGAGTAAAACTAATTTCCACTTAGGAGGTGGGCAAAGGAACTGATCAGAAGTTTCACAGAGGCAGAAATCAGAATGGCCAATAAATATATGAGAAAATGTTCCTGATCATTAGCCATAAGAGAAATGCAAATCAAAACAATGAGATATCACCTAACACCCTCACGAATTGCCCAATTGAAAAAATTAGAAAGCAACAAGTGTTGGAGAGGCTGTGGGGAGATAGGAACTCTTATCCACTGCTGGTGGACCTGCAGGTATGTACAGGTATGTATCAATTTGAAGAAATCTAAAACAGATGGAAATTGAGCTGCCATATGATCCAACTATCCCCCTCCTGGGCATATACGCAGAAGAGGTAAGTAACAATCCACGACAAGGCATCTGTGTCCTGATGTTCATTGCAGCACAGTTCACAATCACAAGGAGTTGGAAGCAGTACAAATTTCCATCAACTGATGAGTGGATTAAAAAGCTGTGGTAGAGCCAATGGTTAGATTGGAGATACTGGAAGAGTGGAGAGAAGGTGGAGTAGAGAGGCAGAACCAACAGCAAGGATATACACACAAGCTCCTGTTTGAAGGACGGGCATCAAAGGAGGGGGTTGGGGGAGAGGTTGGGCAGTATAAGATATGACAGAACAATAACAATGTATAAAGTATTGAGGGTTGGTGGGGAGGAGAGACGAGGGGCAGAGGGGAAGGAATGGAAAAACCGATACTAGGGGCTTAAGGGAAAAGGCGGACGATTGGAGAACAATCATAGAAGTGGACATGTGCAGGTGCTTGACATAGTATGCTTATTTATATATTGTGAATAACGATATATGAGCCCCCCAAAAATGATTTAAAAATTAAAAAAAAAACTTTGGGAATAGAAAAGAGTCAGGAATAGGCTTTAGATTAAAAAAAAGCTGTGGCACAAACATACAATGGAGTGCTATGCATCGCTGAAAAGTAGTGATGAACACGAGAAGCACATCTCTGCATGGGAAGAACTGGAGACAATTATGCTAAGCAAAGTTAGCCGAGTGTAAAAGGACATGTACAATATGAGTCCACTGATATAAGCTTAATAATAATTTTTTAAAATGCAAAAGTGGTATCAGGAAAAATTTACAGTATACAGAAAATCCTGGGAGAAGGCCCAGGTAGTACAGCTGGGGCCAGACCAAATCCAGCACTACATATAGTAGCCAACTAGGGTGGGATGCCAGGATGTGGGAGGTCAGATGGTGCTAAGTAGAGAGGGAATGGGGTACTAACTCACCCAAGGGGAGTGTATTTTTCATATCTCCACAGGAAAACAGGAACTAAACTTAAATAAGGTGTTTTCGGAAGTGAATGTGGCATGAAACAATGGAGCCGAGAACCAGTGTAGAGATCTGAGAGCACAAGCGCAATTCCAACTACAAGGGCACCCACCTCTCCTCCAGGGAGGTTTGCCTTGGAGGTCAGCACTGAAGCTGCAGCTTGGAGAGAGAGATATACCTGACTAGAGTACACGAGAATAAATGAAGGGGGAGGAAGATAGAATGAAGTACATCCTGGCCACCGAGCCTTCAGGATGATATTCCCTCTCAGGACTGCAAATACAAAGAGAAGACCATATGGCTGCCCTAATATGAAATTCAGCTACCCTCACTGACCCAAGGCAGTTTGGGGTCAACAATGGAGAAACAGTGTCAAGATTATACCGTCTGACTCGACCACACCATGGCAAAAAATTAAGGGTGTGCAACAGAACATGGAGCTCTAGATGAAGCACCGAAGATATACTTTGTGACCAGAGTGTGGCACCCCATCTCACTCAACCAGGAGACACTCCTGGAGGTCAACGAACAGACCTTAAACTATTTGTAGGTTTTTATATTACTATTTATTATTATTATTATTATTATTATTATTACATTTTTGCATGTTCATGTACATGTTGGATATTGGGGTTGGTTTTTTTTTGAAGCTTTCATTGTCTTCTTTTCTTTGGTTGCTTCATTATTGGATGCCCTTTTTTGAGCATGTTATTTTCTCTACAGGTCTATCTGGATGGGGTGGGCTAGATGGGTGGTCTGGGAGTGGGGACGATGGGACTGATAGTACCAGGGTGGATGTAGGGAGGGCTGTTGGCTGATCCAAGGATGGGTGGAGTAGCATTGTAGTTCAGGATTGGTGGCAGAGTGGGTGTGGGAGGTCTAATAGGGATTGATTAAGACTAATGTAACAGAGAGACAATATTGAAACCAAAATGGAGGTTGAGCGTGATGGTAGGATTGGAGGAGGTATAGGGAAATAGAGAAAAGAACTGGGAAGTAAGGGGCACTTATAGAGGTTAAATACAGGCATACACATAGGTGCATATATTCGTATGACGATTGGGAAATAGATCAATATGCATATACTTGTAGGCTTAGAATTAGGACAGCAGATGGGCATTGGACCTCCATCAGGTACTTCCTCCATGCAAAAACATTTTGTTCTATTAAATTGGCATTTTATGATACGCAGCTCCCTGACAACAATCACAGAAAACAAATGTGTGCATAAGCAAATATGGTGAAGAAAGCTGATGGTGCCCCAACTATCAAAAGATATAGCATCTGGGTTCTTAAAGGCTTGAAAGCAAACAAGTGGCCATCCAGCTCAGAAACAACAAAGCCCACATGGAAGAAGCACACCAGCTTGTAGGACCAAGAGATGCCAAAGGGATCAATTATAAGTTTTCAAGAACTAATAATCATAACATTATATGCTCACTTTCCTGATATGATCGCTGATGACAAATATTTGCATAATCAAATGTGGTGAAGAAAGCTGATGGTGCTCGGCTATCAAAAGATGTGCCTCTGGGGTCTTAAAGACTTGAAGGTAAATTAATGGCCATCTAGCTAAGAAGCAAGCCCACATGGAAGAAGCACAACAGCCTGTGTGACCACGAAGTGTCAAAGGAATCCAGTATAAAGCATCAAAGACCTAAAAATTGTATCATTGTAAATGAGGGGGAGTTCAGATTGGGGACCCAAAGCCCATCAATAAGTGAAGCGACATCCTCTTACAGAGGGATTGCAGCGAGGAGATGAGCCAGTCTAGGTACAGTGTAGTAGCAATTAATTTTGCAACTTTCCTCTGGTTCTCAAATGCTTTCTCCCACTGACTATCATTATTCCAATTCTGCCAGACAGATTCAGCTAGTCCAGGAGATATACATTGGATTTAAAAATGTGGGAATTTAGGGTAGATTATCCCTTAAGACTAGTGGGAAGTGGTGACACTGGGTGGGGGGAGGGATGATGGAGTAGAAAGAGGGAACAAATTTCTGGGGTCTACATGGGACCTCCTCTCAGGTGCAGACAATGAGGGGAGTGAGTGAAGTGACACATTGGACATGTACGATATGAAGAGATAATAACAATTTGTAAATTATTGGGAGTTCATGGCGGAGGAGAAGGGAGAAGGGGAAATATGGGGAGTTGGAATTTTAAAAAATAAAGAAGAAGAGGAAAAAGAGAAAGAGGAGCTTATGCTGGGGGGGTTCAAGTAGAAAATATTTGTAGATGAATGTGGCAACATGTGTACAAGTATGCATAATATGAATGATGTATTGAATGTTATAAGAGCTGTGAGAGCCCCCAGTAAAGTCTATATATTTTTTAAAATAATAATTTATAAATTATCAAGGGTTCATGAGGGAGAAGGAAATGGGGAGGGAGGGAAAATATGAGGAGTTAATGCCAAGGACTGAAATAGAAGGAAAATGCTTTGAGAATGATAATGGCAACAAATGTACAGATGTGTTTTGCATATAATAGATGCATGTATGTATTGTGATAACAGTGGCATGAGCCCCCGATAAAATTATTTTTAAAAAAATAGGGCCAGGCTGATAGGTCTTGAGCTTTTGGAACAGGTATAATTTTGATACCCATGTGTTTATCTTGATAACCATAAGCAGTTCCATAATTATTCAGTTTGATGCAACCATTGTCTTATTCTACTTACTCAATGTCTGCCAAGGTGTTGGGAAATCCAATAACTGAGAGTAAATGAAAATATCAATGAAAATCAAATGGAGAATAAGAAAGGACAGTGGCCCTATAGGGTGTTAGATGCTTTATTCTTCCAGCTTCATATGAAACCTGCTTTTCTGATAAGTAAGTATCATTGTTATTCATGCAAAGAGAATAAGAACCAAATGAACAGAAATATACTCTCCTTTCTTTTTTTTTTCTGGATTTATTGAGACACCTTGGTTCTCGTGTATTACTTACTATTAATGTTCACAAGGAGGAATTTGCTCCATCTAAGTTGCTATTTGAATTAAGCGACATGGCTAAAATTAGTTCATCAAGCTGTTTTATATTGAAGAGGGTCTCATGGACTTGACATGAGTTGACAAAGTAATGGACATACTGTTCAATTTTTCCCATCAGAATTCTTCAGAACAGCAAAGTGAGGTCATCACCCACCTTTCTATATAACCCCCCCCCCCCCACGCCCGATTGTTAGTGTTTCCTTGAGGGACGAATGGCTCCGTGCACTCACTGGCTGGTTGGAGCAATGTGGCAGGGATGGTTAAGAGTAAAAGTTTGGCTCCAATAGCCGTGGATTTAAATCCCAACTCTGTCCCCTTTGCTGGACATGGGCTCTGGAGGAAGTTACGTTTGTTTTTGTTAAGTCCCTTCATCTGTAAATTACATTTTATTAGAGGGAATGAACTTTAAAAATGTATGCAGTATATAATATAGGGCTTGTCAGAATAAGAAACATTTGATAAAAAGTTATCACTATAATTACTGAAACATTTTAATTTTAAATAACCACATGAAACTATCATGAAAAATTGACTGCTTGCTATCTTCAACGCCTCTTCTCCCCATTTGCTTCTAAACTCACTCCTCTCAGGCCGCCCAGCATTAAATGAGCCCTGGTTTGAACAAGGGCACCTGTGACATTTCTAAAGGTCGTGGTTACCTTGAAGTCTTCATCTTAGTTGACCAGGCATCAGCATTTGAAATAGCTGATCTTTTGATTGTTTCACTGACTTCTCTTTCTCATTTTCCTCGGTGTTCAAAAATCGAGGGGTTCCATTCTCTATATTTTTCTCAATTTGTAATCTCTGGGGACTTCATCAAGTCTTGGAGCTTTGGTGTCATGTATATGCTACTGCCCTCACAAATATATTCCTCTAATGCTGGTGCAGACCACTGACTCTAACTACAGGTTCATATATCCATTCACCTATTTCACCTCTTAGATGCAATCTCAAACTCAGCATATTGAACTCCTTGGTTGTTCTACAAGCCTGTTGCCCCACAGTCTCCCCTAATTTAGCAAATGGTATTGGCATCATTTAAGTTACTCAGTCAAAATTTTGGAGCCATCCTTGACTTTTCTTTTGCTTGGGCATAACATATGCAAACCATTAATACATCATATTAACTTCTTTTTCAAAAGATAAACAGAATTCAACCGCTTATCAATACCTTCTCTTCCATAACTCTGGCCTTCCACTCAGCTCACCTGGATTTACTTTGGAAACTCTGAACTAGTCTTCCTTCTCAAATAGTAATAAAGAGTAATTCAATTTTAACATAATCTTGTCACTCTTTTACCTAAGACCCTTCAATGATTCCTACTTCACTGAAAGTCAAAACCAGACACAAAATAAAAATATACCTAATCTTGTCCGATCTCTTAGTGCTCACTCTTCTCCAGGGAAATTGTCCTTCTTGCTTTTCCTGAAACATGCTAGACACACTGTTATATCGGGACTTTTAAACTTGTGTTCCTTCCTAGAACACGTCCTCATGGATGTCCGCATACCCAGTTCTTCGTCGCCTTCAAGTCTTTGTTCATGTGCCACTTTCTCAGTGAGGTTCTCCCGCTGACTTATTTATACTCACTGACAGTTTCAGCTTCTCTCTGTCTTGGTTCCCTTCTTGTTTTATTTTCTCTTCAGAGTACATACCACCATCTGACATATTCTATGTTTGGCTTATTTCTCTTGTTTATTTTCTGCCTTGCCCATTGAAATCCCTACCATAAGGGTAGGGATTGTGGTCTGATTTACCCACTGCTGCATGCTGTGCTCCTGCAGCTGATATTTAGAAGCTATTCAATATTTATTTGAATGAAGGAAGGAATGCGCTCATTTGGGAAAAAATGTGCTTACTACCATATAAGGTGATAGGATATGAAAGAAATCACACAGTGCAGACAGCCAGGAATCTGGATCTTTGCTTTGACTGGGCCTCCCATGAATAAAGTTATGTGAGTAAGCCATTTAACCTCTCTGAGCCCCATATACCTAATATCTAAAACCTACTGTATAGGACAGTAAAGTCTTCAAATAAAAGATTATGTAAACCTTACCCAAGGCTAGTTAGATCTTGTATGGAACCAATTTTTCATCCTTAGTTTTACTGTTCCTGAAATAATACTTGCTTAGGCAAATGTGTTAATTACCGTCAGGAAGCAATAGAGAAATTGTCACAGAAGTAGGTTCAACCGCCTTTGAGGCTGTTAGATTCATTCTGCTCTTGCTCTCACAGTACAATTCAGGTTGAACAAGAAATGAAACAGTCTTTGCATCTTTCACGTGTAACTAATCTCCCACTTGCATAGGCATAGTGAAATTCGAATGACTATTTTTGAAGTATTAATCTTCAGTGTCCTAACTTTCTTCTGGGTAGGAAAAGATAAAGAGTTGATGTTTTATATTTTGCATTTTAAAATACATTACAGTGTGGAAACCATACCTTGAAGCTTTAAATATTTTACAAGTAAATCTATTGAACTATTTGGGGTGTTAAGACTTGTCCCCCTGAGAGCTACCTCACTCCCTATAATGAAGTTGGAGTCACTGGTAATAAATTACATTTCTGGGGAGGGGAACACTTATTTGCTTTGGGCATATTATCAAGACATACTTATTCCTGGAGAAGGATAACTTGCCTGGTAAAATAGGTCAGTGAAAATAAACAATGACCCTCAAGAATATGAACTGGAATGGTGGCTGTAACAATGGACTCAAACATTTGAGAGAATGACCCACGACCAGGAAGTATTTTGTGAAGTTGTACATAGGGTGCATATTAGTTAGAATTGACTCAATGGCGCCAACACCAATAGCATTTAAAAGATATTTTTGTTTCAATAACACGATGGCAGTATATTGTAAACTGACATTGGTTCCAATTTTCCTGTTCCATTTCTCTTAGTGCTGTTAAGAATTCTCATGCCAACAAGTTATTAAATAGATTATCCGTGAATATTTTTGAATCATTGATGTATAACTTGATCTGATCCTGAGCTTTGTGTGTGGATAGTAAAGTACACTTAGAAAAATCACCAAGTTCACTGCTCTCAATTCTGACTCACAGTGACTCCAAAAGGACTTCCAAGTCAATAAATCTTTACAGGTGCAGAAGCCTTCACTTTCTCCTGAGGAGCAGCTTGTGGCTTTAGTGCTTAGCAGTCCAAGGCTTACCTGCAGCGCCCTCAGGGCTCTACTCACCCAGAAAAAGAGTACAAAAAAATCTATGCAGATAAGGCTGGGAGAAAGGCATGCTAAAAATACTAATCTGAACAACGTTGATAAGTGGCTCTTTATGTGCAATTAATGCACTGAGATAGATATTCTTTGCCTGTATTAGAGGAAATTGAGTTCTAAATTTTCTTCCCATGCACTTCATTTCCCAGGGGCGTCTTCAGCATGAGCTGTCACCTGACCTGGTTTAGGTATTTCACACATCCTCTGCCAAATCATGACATTTGTCTCAGTGCCTCTCCTGCCCTTCTCCACTAGTGTCTTATCGCTCATAGAGCTACTTACCCATCACTGTACGTGTACTCCAGTTGGTCTGTAAATGCTGCCTCACCTCTAGTCTAACCATCTTATGTTAAAACCCAACAAACAAAACCAATACCTTTGCAGTGCCTTTGAACAATTTTGAGCAAGAATGGTCTTGGCTCGAATCTCCTCTTTTAGCTTTCAGTTGTTGTTTTCTAGTTCAGGAATCATTCCAACAGGAATATGAGGGGGGGGGGGACAGACAAGAAAATAAAGTTGAAAACGTTGAGAGAGGTAGATAGTGAAAGACCTTTCATACTTACTTAAAGACTGGAGAAACACATATGTATATCCAATACAATTAATTGTGCTGTTATTTATGTATCTTCTCTTATGAGTTAGAAATATTAGAAACACAATGTACTCACTTAAAATCATAATAATTCTTTTAATTGCAAATCTTTTTATTGCCATTTTACTGATATGAAAAGTGAGGCCAAAAAAGATTCTGTAAATTTCCCACAGTTTCAATACCTTATAAGTAGCAGGATAATGGTTTCTATCCTAGGCCTGTTGTCCTTTGGAATCATGATCAAAAACTCTCTCTCTCTCTCTCTCTCTCTCTCTCTCTCTCACACACACACACACACACACATACACACACACACACACATCCATGGGAAAATGTAATAAAATATAATGGAAGTTTTCCACGAACATTTTGAAGCCCTCCCTTTGAGTGTAGAAAGCCTTGGTGCCATAGTGGTTATCTGTTGACCTGCTAACTGCAAGGTCAGGAGTTTGAAACCACCAGCTGCTCCTTGGGGAAAAGATAGAGATTTGATTTCTGTAAAGAGAAAGTCTTGGAATTCACAAGGACACCTGCGCCTTGTCCTATAGGATTGAAGAGTCAACAGCAATACAGTGGCAGCAAGTTTGGTGTTGATTTTCTGTATGTCTGTTTGTGTATTTACATAAATATATAAATGTGACTATATATACTTTCCTGTTAACATAAACTCACTGCCCCCGGATAGTTCCAATATAATCTTCTGAGATGCTGTTCTCACTTTGATCACGTATGTTGGTAAGTGCTATCTAATCGGTCCCAATTCATAATGACTCTACATCTGACGACAGAACACCGCCCTGTCATGCACCATTCTCATCGTCAGGGCCGTCTGCATGCGAATTGTTGCAGCCACTGTGTCAATCCATCGGTTGAGAGTCTCCTTCGTTTTTACTGACTCTCTACTAAGCATGATCTCCCTTTTAGGGGCCTGGTCTCTTCTCATAACAAGTCCAAAATAGGACTCAGAAATTTTTTGTATATTTTCACTTCGCTCCATCCACCAAGGGGGAACCCTGAAGGTTCTGAGGCATGGGAGGGAAATGATCAGCTTTGTGCTGCTTGGAAGGAATTGCATGGTGTGGTGGGAGCCAAGGAGCCAACAGAGCCGTGTAGGAAAGTATAACCGATGTGAACTACAGCACAAAGCTAATCCATTGTCATTCAGTTACTCCTGATCCCCAGCAACCCACAGGACACAGAACTGCATCAGAGGGTTTCAAGGCTGCACTGCTTAACTAAAGCAGACTGTCTCATCTCTGTCCTGTAGAGCAGCTGGTGGTTTCTAACTTGCTGATGATTGAGTTAGTAGCCAAACTGCTTGAACCATGGTGCCACCACGTATCTATAGATACACAGAAAAAAAGAATATTTAAATGAACACACTTCTTTCTGATATGGTACACACATATGGTTTACAGTATTCTTTATTCTATCAGTAGAGGAAGAGGTCAGACAACAAAATTTTCATTGTATACTTTGTAATACAACTTTAAGATATCTGTTGGTAATATAAAAATAAAGGGGAAAAGTTAAAAAAGCCATATCTCAAATATCTTTCTCAATTTCACTCACAGCTCCCTGGAGCAATATTTCATTAGTGCTTATGAACCATCTTCTATTTTGTATTTATCATCTTCTACATCTTCCCAATCTAAATTGAATACTCTACCTATAATTCTTATGGGATTCCATATTTTACTGTGATCCCAGAACATATGACACCATATAACAAGAGGTATAATTGTAATACTCTTTAGAGTATTGAGAAGCAAGGATATTCCTTTAAGGACTAACATGTGCCTGACCCACACCATGGGATTTTCACTTGCCTCCTACACATATGAAAATTGGTCATGGAATCATGAAGACTGAAGTAAAGTAAATGCATTTGAATTGTGGTGCTGGGGAAGAATGTGAAAGTTCTGCAGACTGCTAAAAGGACAAACGAAGGTTTGGGAAGAAGTATGGCTGAGTGCTCCTTAGAGGCAAGGATGGTGAGAATTCCTCGTCCATGCTTTGGACATGTTGACCAGAGCAGCCCATCCCTGGAGAAAGGCCTCGTGTTTGATAAAGTAGATGGGGCAGTGAGGGAGAGGCTGGTCTTCCAGGAGATGGCTTGACACTGTGGCTGAGGTAACGGGCTCCAGCGTAGACATGGTGAGGACGGCACCGGACTGGGCAGTGTGCCACTCTGTTGTGCATAAAGAAGGCTGGCATGGGTGGGAACCAGCTCGATGGTGCCTAACAGCACCAATAATCAGTATATGGTCCCACGTCTGAAATTCCAAAGTCCCCAAACCTCTGTAAGCTAAGTTTATTCGATGTTCGACAATGAAACTTGCTTTAGTAAATTTCTCTAAGTCATCCTACTTGGCACAAATATTTCTTTTGCCACAGACAGAGTATTGGCATATCTAGGACATAATGTGAGTTTGAATCCAAACCACTGCAATAAAGCAAATAGCCCAACAAAGTGAGTCACATGAGTATTGGGGTTTCTGAGTACATGTGAACGTTATGCTTGCACTTTCCTGGAGTCTAACTAACATTATGGGAAGGCTTGAAGTTCAGTGAGAGCTACCAGACGTGACAGAGACATGAAATGAGCACCAGCTGCTCGGAAAATAGCACAATCGATTGGCTTCTTGCAGGGTTGTCACAAATCTTCATTGTAAGAGAAACAAAATATATGCAAGGGGCAATGAAATAAAGTACAACAAAGTGGAATAGGCTCATACTTAGTTTGTTTAGAGGGTATTGTCCCATATTCTTTGGGAGAATATTGAGCATTAAAAGTAACCTACAGAGGCTGAGTCCCCATGGCATACGTGGTTGAGTGCGGGACTGCGGCCTGCGGGCTTGGCAGTTCAAATCCAGCGGCGGCTCTCAGGAGCAGCGCTGGGTCGCTCCCACAACCACCAGAGGCAGTGATGCCCCCCCCAAAAAACTAAAAACAAACAAGCAAAAAAATAAAAGATAACCTACATTGTCTTTTTAAATTAATGAAAAACCAACACAGCTTGTTGACATGTAATTTATGCCCCATACAATTCAATGGTTTAAACATATTTTAAAAATGTATGCAATCATCACCCTAATGAATATTATAAATCTAAAAGTGTTCTTGATTCCATAACAGAAAAACTTGTGGCTCCAGTGCATTGGGTGAAGAAATGGGAGCTGCACTGTCATCTGTTTGCTGGTGGGTGCCCTCATCGGACTGAGGGCTCAGATGAGATTGGAGGCAGACCTAGAGAAAAGTGTTCGTAAGGCATGCTAAACCAAGAAGTGAATAAATAAATGCCTGTTGCTTATTTTAATATATTTAAATTTACCCATCTTCATCTGTTTTCAGTTTTGAAATGTTGCTGCTCTGAGAATTCTAGAAGGGTCAAGGCAAAAAAAATCTGTTTTTATTCCCTTTTTAACTGAAAACATAAATATTTGGGCAGATTGAAAAATCGGCGATGGGACCAAGAATAATATCATGTTTCCTTATTTTTAGATGAGTGTTTTCTTACCTACGTATGACTAATATTATGAATACCAGAAAAATAGGGGGCCCAGGGAAGCAATTTTCCTTTGAATGTTTGGAGAAACAATTATCATGACGTATGCAAAGATGAAGTAAAATGGACATGCGCAAATAATGCTGGTAGGGGGCAAAGTTTCCTAGAATATGTATAAAATTCACTTTATAATATATAACAAAATGGTTAAAAGTTTTAACATTTTAATTCACAATTTCTCTTCTAGGAGCAAGTATAGGGAAAGAGTTATACATCTGAATGAAGCTATTTATCATATTTTATTTTCATTTGAAAAAAAATAAACCAAGAAAACTGGAAACAATCAGTTGAATATAAATAGGGGAAGAAATATTCCATACATCATATGAAATAATGCTACATAGTTACTAAAATGGCAATTTCCATAAAAAATTTTAGAAACATGAGGGAGGTGCTTACAAAATAATGTAAACACACAAAGAAACACAGTCTACTTTCATTGTATATGCATGCACATTTTGTGTGAATAGTATGGCTGAGATATAAATGATAGAATGGACTTTGTTGATGCAGAAATTAACACATTTAAACACCACTGCTCATACTATAATAAGTATTACATAATTTAATATAATGTAATAGAATACAGTGCAATATAGCTTGATCATGCAAATCCATGGTGAAGCTGAAGAAAATGAAAACAAGTTCATCATGCCAAAGTACCATCTTAAGGATAGCCCATCTTATTTAGAAGCAATGTCAATAATAGAGTTGACGCTTTGAACAGAATTGCTAAAGACTAAAGATGTTGTGGATTACATCAAGGACATTGTACATGAGGAAAGCAAAAGGTCATTTAAAAGACAGAAAAGAAAAAGAAGATGGAAATGGTTGTCAGAAGAGACACTGAAATGTGTTGTTAAATGGAAAGTAAAGTGAATAAAGTAAATGGTGAAGGAAAAACAACTGGAAGAATGATTCCAAAGAATGGTTCAAGAAGTCAAAATAAGGTGTTTGAGAAAATGGGCAAAGATGTAGAGTTGGAATAAAAGAGATAACATATTTGGCATTTCTCACGTTGAAAGAACTCAAGAAAAAATTAGGCCTTAAATTGAAATATCAAAAGATTCTGTAGGCAAAACATTGGATGAGGCAGGTTCTTCACAAGAAGATGGAAGAAATATAGACTTGATATAAAAAAATTACTTGACATTTAACCACTTTAGAAGGTAACATATAATCAGAAGTCTATAATATTGAATAAAGAAGTCTAAGCTGAAGGTACTGGTGAAAAACAAGGCTATAGGAATTATTAGAATATAAAATGAGATGTTTCAACAAGCAGATGAAATGCTGGAAGCACTCATTTATCTATACCAAGAAATTTGGAAGGTAGCTACTACCCAAATAACTGGTAAAAATAGACATGTGTACCCAGTCCAAAGAAAAGTCATGCAACACAATGCAGAAAATTATCAAGCAAAATCATTGTGAAGGTTATATCTACTTGGCTGGGCTAAGCTTCTCTTTGGTTTGACAGTTAACATGTAATAATCACTTAGGACAAGATCTAGTATAATGTAATCATTTTGTGATAAGGTCTTCTATAAACAGCCAATAAATTGAAAAAAAGTTGCATCAGGGTATGGCCTGTCTCCAATATATGAGTGGGTACCTTCAGCCCCCCCAAAACAGAAAAAAACTCCACTGGACAGAGGTTAGGTAGTGAGTGTTTTTCCTGTTAGGCAAGCATTAAGCATCTCTCTCTGAGTTTGTTCACTCAATGGCATTGCCTGTGAAGTTTCTCTCTAATAACAGAGAATTTTTTGTAAAAGCAGTTTTACTCAAACTTTGTCTTTTATAATGGCTGATTTAAGAGACCAGCATATGGCTGAGAAATTTTGTTTCCTGTTTGAGAAAAACGCTGCAGAAACTGTTGTGATGCTGAACACAGAACAATTCGTGTACAAATGGTTTTCTTGTTTCAAAAAAAATGATATGTTGACTGATGACAAACCTTGTTCTGGATCTCCATCAACTTCCCAAGCAAATGAACTTGTCAACAAAACTCGTGACTTGTGCTCGAAGACTAACAATGGACCATTAAAGAATGGGGGAATTATCTGGACTATCATGGAGCTCAGTTCAGTGTATTTTAACAGATTTGGGAATGAGAAGGGTCACTGCAAAAATTGTGCCTCAGGTTCTGTCCAGGAAAAAGTGTCAAGTGGAAAAGAACTTCAAAAGAATAGCTCTGAAGAGACCCAGACTTTTTTCCCAAGGAATTACTGGTGATGAGACATGGTGTTAGTCTTATGACCCTGAAAGTGAGCATCAATCAAACCAGTAGAAGACACCAGCATCGCCTCGCCCCCCAGAAGTTCACAAAGTGAAATCAGAGATCTAGACAATGCTCACCTGTTTTGGTTTGGTTTTGGTGTGAGGGCGATAGTTCATTGGAGTTCATTCCGTCAGGTCAGATTTAATCAAGCTTTCTATGTAGAGGTTCTGAAAAGATAGCATAACAGTGTGCGACATAAAACATGACCTGATTAGACATAGGACTGATTTTGCCACCACCACAATGCACCTACTCATGCAGCCATCTCAGTGTGTCAGTCTTGGGATAAAAAACAGCATGGCTCTCTTGCCCACACACAATTCAATCACCTGAGCTCACATCTTGCTACTTCCCTTTTGTTTCTGAGAATGAAGATGACATGAAAGAATGGCAAGTTGACGACATAGATGAGGTGAAATAAAAGCGTGGGTGGTGCTGCAGCCATCCAAACAGATGGATTTGAAAAAATGTTTAAAAAAATGGAATTGCAGATTTTATAAATATATTGTCACGATAAGGTGACAATAAGGTTGTTTTCATAAAAAAACTTTCAATACATAGCTTTGGGAGGGATTCCCTTGGGGAGCTGCTTCTCCCCTATACACTTATATTCTGGAGGAGCTTGCTTGGTTTTTTTTACCGGATCTGGATCCTGCATCTAGCTTATCAATTGACCTCCAGCTCTTTGAATTTGAGCCTGTGGACTGTCATATTATCTGCCAGTCCTGGGAGTTGTCTACCACGTGCCATCATTTGTTTCTGCATCCAGAAGTCTGTGTCTGAAATGCTGATCTTGGCTTCCCCAGGCCCGGGGACGGCATAGGAAAGGCGAAACCTCCAGCTTGAACTCTGACCCAGGTTCTGATCTGGAACTTGCCCATCTCTACAACTGTGTGACACATTTCCTTGTTATAAAATTTTCTATGTATTTACACAGATCAGCTTTGCTACTTTTGCTTCTCTGACAAATCCAGCTTAATATAATCATAACAGAACACACAAGTAAAATTTTGCTGAAGGTAATTTTTTAAATGGTTGTAGCATGATATTGACAGGAAACTGAAAGAAACTGAAGGACGATTCAGAAGAGGACATGGATATCGATAAACCATTGCTGATGGCTGATGGATCTTGATTGAACCGAGATGCAGGGGCAATGGATTATTTAACAGGATTCTTCTAGTCAATCTCTGAAATTCCCACCACACCACTTTCCCCTGCTTGGGTGAGATAAGAAGCAGGGACAGATAGGATACACCTGTGAGTAATTGCAAACAGGATTCCCTGGAGTGTCATCCTGCTGTGAAAAAAACTGGGCCTCTGAGAAGCAGCAGCAGGGATTTCATTACCACCAAGAGCCAAGAGTGGAGGAAATGCTGTGGACCTATGATCCCTGTGCCATGAACTTCTTGAATACAGATGACAGTTCTACCCTCAGAGGGGAAGCATCAGACCCAACAGTCAGAGCATGGAACTTCCCAACCCACAAGATGAGTGATTTTATGCACGAGGTTGGCTTGTGGATTCAAGTACCACTTGCTAGACACTACTTTGAGGAAGTTTGACTTGCTGACCCACAGAAGTGGAGCTGAGAGCCTTCTAGTTGGGGATTACTGGAGTGGGGTGTCGGTGGGCACTTCAAAGGGAACTGTGTTTGCTGACCCCTGGAGCTTGTGCTGAATTCCTTCAGGTTGAAGCTTCCAACAGTATAATGCTCCTTTGGCCAATTCATTAGCTGACCTGAAAAATTCTAATATGTACACTAAACAACCACCCCAAGTCTTTCACACTGGCATTACAACTTTTTAACAGCCTTAATAAGCCTTTTAATCATGAATTATTTGTGTGAGTTTCCGTATAACCAACCACAATGAGGTTAGAATCCAGAGAAATCTGTAAGAAGTAAAATAGAGGATGTTATACCTCAGAATTCTATATGTTTACCTGTATTTTCTTGGCGGTATAAAGGCATTGAATAACTGGATCATAAAACTAATTGATGGGATTAATGGGAATCCTAGGACACTAAATTGTGCTCATGTGTATTCTACACATGTACCAGGTTGCAGTCATTCAAACTGAACAAGGAGATACTGCATGTTTTGAAATCAGCAAAGGAACATATCAGGGTGTGCATCCTTCCATCATATTTTTTCAATCTGTATGCTTGGAAAATAATTAAAAGTGGGCTATATGAAAAACATGGGATAGGGATTGGGAGAAGACTCATTAATAATCCATGATATGCAGATACTACATCAGTGATTGCTTAAAGGAAAGAGAACTGGAAGCATGTACTGATAAGATCAAACATTCCAGCCTTCTGTGTGGGTAACACATGCACATAAAGAAAAAACAAAATTCTGAACCAATCAGCAACCGTATGATAAAGGGGAAAAGATGGGATTTGTCGGGGATTCCACTTTACCTGGATTTCGCAGTGAGTACCCATGGAAATAGCCATCCGAAACCAAATGAATGGCTGCATTTGACAAATCTGCTGCAAAAGATCTTTTTAATTGTTAACCTTCAAAGATCTTAGGTGAGAAGCAGGGCACACTTGACCCAAGGCAGGATATTTCAGTGACCTTTCATGTAGAAGCTGGGTAATAAGTAAGAATGGCCCAAGTAGAATGGCAGAGTTTTTAATTATGGTGTTGGCAAAGAATATTAAATATGCAATGGACTGGCTGAATAATAAACCTATCTTGGGGGAAGCACAGCCAGAATGCTTCTTAGAAGCAATGACTTTGATCTATGTAATCTGAACATGGTTTATAGGCAAATTCTCTGGAAAAGGTCATCATGCTTGTTTTTTTTTTTGGGGGGGGGGTTTGTTTGTTTGGGGGCATCACTGCCCTCTGGTGGTCGTGGGAGCTACCCAGCCCTGCTCCTGAGACCTGCCCCTGGATGTGAACCGCCAAGCCCGCGGGCCGCATTCCCGCACTCAACCACTTACGCCACCGGGGCTCAGCCCTATCACACATGATAAAGCAGAGTGTCAACAAGAAAGAGAAAGATGCACAATGAAGCAGATGAGCAACTTGGCTACACCATGAGTCAAGCCCAGGAAGGGTTGTGAGGCTGGCTCAGGATAAGGCTTTCTTGGTCATATGGCTACAGTGGGTTGGAACTGACTCGATGGCCCCTAAAAATTACACAACAATAATAGTTATTATTAAATTGTATGTTCAAAAATTTGAATGTTCCACATTTTGGCTCATAGAATATAGTTTATATTCGCTAAGTTATTAAGAAATGTTCCCTTGTACCTTCTCTGGGAAGACTCTACCACTCTGTGAGTATGTCATTAAGCTTTCCTGCTTCTCTAATACTTCTTGAACAAAAAAATTTATCTACTCTTTAGTGCCTCCTTTTAAGCATGATGCTGTTTCCTGAATTCAGTTCTACAATCTGCTCCTTGAATTTGTTTTCGGAGTATTTTCAAAAGCAGTCTCAAGCACTGTCATGGCATCTGTGTAACTGTTTACACATGATAATCTGACTTAAAAATTGGTGATTGTTGTTGCTAGGTGCCCTGCAGTCAGTTCTGACTTGTAGCAACCCCATGTGTAGCAGAACGAAATGCTGGGCCATCTGCACAGTTGCTAGGTTTGAGCCTATTGTCGCAGCCTCTGTGTCCCTCTGGTTTGTGGAGGGTCTTCCCCACCCTTTTACCAAGCAGTGGGCCTTTTCAAGGGACTGGCCTCTCCTGATGACATGCCCAGAGTACAGGAGAAAACGTCTTGCCATCCTTGCTTCTAAGAAGCATGCTGGTTATACTTCTTCTGAGGTAGATTTATTTGTTATTTTGGCAGTCCAGAGTACTTTGTTTTCTTTTCCAGCAACATACTTCAAATGCATTGATTCTTCTTTGGTCTTCTTTATTCAGTGTTCAACTTTCACATGCATAGTAGATGATTAGAGATACCATGCTATTTTTTAAATCATTTTATTGGGGGCTGACACAGCTCTTATCACAATCCATACATACATCTATTGAATGCAAACCACACTTTTCATTTGTTGCCATCATCATTCTCTTTGTACCTAAGTTCTTGGTATCAGCTCCTCATATTTCTTTCTTTTTTTTCTTTCTTCTTCTTCTTTCTTTCTTTTTAATATAGATTTTATTGGGGGTGCTTACAGCTCTCATAGCATTCAATACATCATTTGTATTAAGCATATTTGTATACATGTTACCATATTCGTTTCCAAATATTTTCTACTCGAGTCCTTGGTATAATCTCCTCTTTCCCCTCTCCTCTAGTTCTTTTTTTTTAACTTCGAGCTCCCTACAGTTCCCCTCCTTCCCCATGAACCCCTAATAATTTACAAATGATTACCTTTTCATATTGTACCCTGTCCAATGTGTCCCTTCACCCACCCCCCTGTTGTCTGCACCCCAGAGAGGAAGTCACATGTAGATCCCTGAAATTAGTTCCCCCTTTCTACTCCAGTATCCCTCCATCCTCCCAGTATCACCACTCCCCTCACTAGTCCCGAGGGATCATTTATCTTAAATTCCCCATGTTTCCGACTCCAGTGTACGTCCCCTGGTCTAGCTGGATCTGTCTGATAGAATTGGGATCATGATAGTGGCTGGGAGGAAGCATTTGAGAACAAGAAAGTTGCACATTTCATTGTTACTACACTTTACCTTGACTGGCTCATCTCCTCACTGGAACCCCTCTGTAAGAGGATGTTGCTTCACTTATTGATGGGCTTTGGGTCCCCAATCTGCACTCCCCTCAATACCATCCTATCTAAAGAGGTCCTGTGCATGAGATTTACAAAATACAATGTGTCATTTGATCTCTTGACAGCTGCTTCCATGAATATTGACTGTGGAGACAAGCAAGAAGAAATCCATAGTAATTTCAATCTTTTGTCAATTTATCATGATTTTAACTACTGTTCCAGTGTGGAAATTTTGATTTTCTTTATATAAAGCTATAATCCATATTAAAGAGTGCAATCCTTGATCTTCATCAGCTAGGTCTTCAGGTCTTCACTTTGGACAAGTCATATTGTCATCTGCATATCGCAGGTTGTTAAAAAGACTTCCTTCATTCTTGATGCCACACTCTTCTGCAAATAGTGCAGCTTCTCTGATTATTTGCTGAGCATACAGACTGAAAAAGTATGGTAAGGGAATATAACCCTGATGCACACCTTTATTGATTGCAAACCATGCAGCTGTCTCTTGTTCTGTTTGCACAACTGTCCCTCGATCCATATATCAGTTTGCATGAGCTCATAACAACAATAACAACAAAATCCTCCCTGTGATTCAGTGAATGCCAAATCATATCCAGCTAATAGGACAAAGTAGAACTGTCCCTGGTAGTTTCTGACATGGTAACTCTTCATGGGAGTAGATGTCCCTGTCTCTCCCATGGAGTGGCTGGCTGATGGTTCTAAAGTGCAAACCATTAGCAGCACATTACCATTACCCAGTACCATGACCACTATAAAGTGTTCTGGAATTCCTCTTCTTCTCAAATCCATTTGTAGTTTGTTATACACACAGCAGCATGCTTTTGCACAGTCAATAAAACACAAGTAAACATCTTTCTGATATTGTTAGCTTTCAGCCACCATTTGTCTGATGTCAGCAATGATATCCCTTGTTCTGTGTCCTCTTCCCAATCCAGTCTGAACCTTTGTGCTGCTGCTTACAGTACATAGCACATCAACAATATTGTTCCATAGCTTTTGCCTTCTGTTGGGTCATCTTTCTTGGGAATGGGTGCAAATATATTTCTTCAAATCAGTTGGCCAATTTTCCAGATTTCTTGGCTAGATGCGTACTTCCAGTCCTTCATCAGCTTGTTTAAACATTCCAATAGGTTTTTGAATGGTATTCCTTCCATTCCTGGAGCCTTGTTTCTGCCTAATGCCATCAGTGCAGCTAGACTGCTTCCTTCAGTACCACTGGTTCTTGCTCATGTACTGCTTCTTGACATGACTGGATGCTGAGTAGGTCTTTGGGGCACACTGACTGTGTATTCTTTCAACCACCACCATAAGTTTCAATATTTTACCCAGAGAATCTCGAAATATTGCAACTCAAGGCTTGATTTTTTTCTTGAGTTCTTTCAGTTTAAGATACATTGAGTATGTTCTTCCTTTTTGGTTTCCTAATTCAAGGTCTTTCCACATTTCATTATAATACTTACGTTGTCTTCTTGATCTGCCATCTGAAATTTTCTGTTTAGCTCTATGACTTCATTTCTTCCATTTACCTCAGCAACTTTACAATTAAGAGCAAGTTTCAGAGTCTCTCCTGACATCCATTTTGATCTTTTCTTTCTTTCTTGACTTTGAAATTATCTTGTTTCTTCACGTTTGTTGTTCATCAAGTATTCTTGAAATGTCATTCCTGGCATTGTAAATCATAGGATTGCTTCATTCACAGTGGCCAGTAACAGTCTATTTCAGCTGACTCATGTCTAGGGCTTGATGTTTTTGTGGTACACTTCACTTTTGATGACTACAAATTTTCTGGATTCATACTTCGTGTATTCTGAGTTCCAATTGCTATTGGATGTCTTCAGCTGGTTCTTCTCATTTGGAGTCACTCGTTGTCATTAAAGGAAGACTTTAGTCCTGTACTACATCCTCTTCTTTGTGGTGGACCCGACTTTGGGAATCCAGTGCTTCTTAAGCCATATTTTGAGTGCCTTATAACTTGAGGGGTTCATCTTCTGGAACTATATCAGAAAGTCTTCTACTCTTGTTCATGAGGTTTTCATTTAGCTATGAAATTTATAAATAATAAAAATCCACAGTAAACCTAAGTTTCCGTATATGCATACCTAGTGTTTTTTCTTACAGTGGTTACCTCATATAGTCACTTGATAAAAAAGATAAAATGCTACACTCTTTGCTCCAGGTTTAAATATGACAAGGAAACATTGAAATTTTCTTCAAAATTTAGTAAAAATCACTTTCTGATTTCTATCAGAATCTCAACTTTCATGACATGTCGAGCAATTTTAGTGTTATTCTTCTGGTAGAATTATAGGAGACTATTCAGCACATTTCATATATGAAATATTTGCATTCTCAAGGCAAATCAGTTTGGCTCTTTCTTTAAAATGTTTCAGTCAATAAGCTATTTATAATGATAGTAACCAATATTTAGTTTTGTAGCTTTTGCTATGTTGACATTTTTATTTGAAAAATTGTAAAAGATTAAAAAAATTGTTTTGGCACTCTATTAAAATGTATATGACTAGTATTCCATTTGATGTGAACATTGTATGTAAGTTAAAACAGGATAATTTAAAAATCTCTCACGTGGCTCTTGGGCAATATATTTTTAAATGAGATTATTATTTTAAACTGCACAATAATTTTTGGAGCAGACTGTCAAAATAGTGGTAACAATGCTTACTAACCTCTATATTGTATTAAACAAGGTTTACGTATAAAACAGAAGTTAACTGTATGTGCATAAAACATGATGGTTTTAATATGAACATTAGGGGTTTTCACATTATTGGAATGGTAGAAATTGGACAGATCAGGGACTGCTGCCAGTAACCTCACCCTGCTTCACCAAGATACTAAGTTCCTCAGAATGTTCTTGGTAAGTTCCATGTGAATTTCGGAAATCTCCAGAAACCTATAAGTGATATCAACTTGTAGCAGTAAAAAAATAATTCTCAAGAAGCTGTCATAAACTATCACAAGTAACCATAAACCAAAGAGGACAATTTGCAGGAGCTTACTCAGAAGCTCTGTGAACTTCGTATCTACTGTCTGTCCTTGAATGGACCTGTGAGAATCACACATTCTACTTCCTCCCTTCTTCCTAAGTCACATACGTCCTCGCAGTGATGGGCACTAAACCGAAACCACATAGGAGGGGGATTCTGGATACGATAATTCTCAGCTTCTCTTTTGAGATGCCCAAGAGATAATAAATTTGGAAGAACTAATACCAAGTTGACAACAGACAATCATGTTTGCATTAGTATCAGTGTCAACTGCATGATAGTTTTCTTTGCTAATTTTCCATGCTAGAGTGATAGCTATTTCTAAGGTGCCCCTGGTGGCTTGGTGGGTTAAGCTTTGGGCTGCTAGCCCCAAGGTCAACAATTCCAACTCCTCAGCCCCACCATAAGAGGAAGAGGAGGCTTTCTGCTTGCTTAAGATATTTCGCCTCAAAACCCCACAGGAGTTGGAATCATCTCCATGGTAGTTGTTTGTCGATAGCTATTTCTTCAATCAGATTCACTATGTCATTAGTTGACTGAGGCTCAGAGAGCTGCTTAGCAAACAAGCAAAGCAGAATTCATCCTTGACCTTGACCCACCATGCTAAAATGCCTGAGACAGAAGAGGCTAAACTAATACATATAGTACAACCTTACAAATATATAATTTGGGAAACAAAATTTTTATTGTTAGAATTTTTAGAAGGGTGTTTGTACATATGATTTATACTTCTCTTCTTTATTTTCAGCCATAGGAAATATGAATGTTTTGGCAACATTTTAATTTGGTGTGGACAAACATCTCCATACAATCAAACCCTTCATAGTGTACAAGGAGGCTTTAAAAAGTTCATGGAAAACTCTCACTGCCTTCCTGATCCACAAACTTTTTGAAGCCCCTTTTGTACATTTTCAACATTTTGCTTTTCAGATACATTATATTTCACTAATTATTTCATTTTTATAAAATACTTGCTTTATTTTGGCTAAAAGATGAACTATGTATACTGTACATGAATTTTTATATTTTCCGTCTAATGAATTTTTGAGGGCGCAAAGTTGCCAAAAAATTAGAAATTACAATGGAACTTTTTAATAAAGTAATCCTGGCCTAAATGTAATAAGATAACAAAAGTTTTCAGAAGTTATTAATGCCAGTATACAGCAATTTGACAAGATCGGAATTATAATAATAACATCTATTATTATCTTGCATTATAATTAAATTTTTTGTGTGTGCAACACTTTTTATTATGGAATAGATTAAAATCCAAAAACAGAAAAAAGTTTTCTTTCCCTTTACTTTAATTTCTTTCTTGCACTTTTCTTCCATTGTTAATAAAACTTTCATGCTTTTTATAACATATTCTCCTTCTCTGGGGTGGGACTTATAAATAAAGTTGATGTGTGACTTGCTACTTTAATTTCATGAATCATAAGATCTCTATCTTATAAAGCATTTATATGCCTTAGAAACTTTGCCATTGCTCCCTACACAGGCAAAATAGACTTGTATTTTAAGATTTCCTGTGGCTAGAAAGGTGTGGAGAGTCTGACTGATTTATATTGTGTTCTGACTTCCTGAGGCAGTTTTCCTAATGCTGCTCCATTTTAGTGAAGCAATGAAACAAAGTGTGTTTTCTGTTCTTGTTTTTAAACCAAACTTCAACCCAGAACTGCAAGTACACTGTATTTGCGTTTTAATTTTTATGGAATTTAATAATAGTAGCAGTTTTATTTTATAAAAATTCTTCCTTTGGTGAGATCATTCTGGAAGTAGTTAGTATCCACAGAAACTTTCAAATTCGAATATTTAACATAAAATTGCTACTTTGGAGCTGAATTTATTATCTAAAAGCCAAAACCAACTCACTGTCATGGAGTCCCTTCAGGCTCATAGTGACCCAAGGCGGTAGAGGAGAATGGCCCCTGTGGGTGTCGGAGCACGTAGAGCCTTTTCAATAGAAGAGAATCTCATCGTGCTTCCAGGCAGCGGCTGGAGGTTTTGAACTGTTGACCTTTCAGTTAGCAGTCAGACCCATAACCCACTGCACCATGAGGGGTCCTTACATTTATTACCATTATTGCATGAAATCTTATTCGGCCTTCCTCTGCTCTCACGGATTTCTATGTGAAAGTCACGTATTCTGCAGTAGCAGTGTCAGCCTTTGGAACTGGAGCAATATCTTACAATTGTGTTGTATTCCATATAGCCCCAGCCTTGCGTTAGATTGGAGGAAATAGAGGTGCATTTGATATATTGATGTGTATGCTGAGATCCTATCCATTTGACTCTTTTATAATGTCTTGATTTTTTTTTAACCACCTGCTATCAAGACACTTTAGACTTCTCACTGGTCTGATTTAGCAGTAAAGTACATAACTAATTATGTGTATATATTGCCTTCATGATTTGAATCTCTCTTGAGAATTAAAACAGAGAAGGAGAAATCTAATCTCTCTGAAAGGATCTTTGTGTGGGTGATTTTTATTGGGTATTTATTAGTATAGGAAAACAAGTCATTAAAACCAAATCACATACTATCCATGGATATAAATGGGGACATTTTCTCCTCCTCCATTTTCTCACTTTCAAAATGCAGCTCATAATGATAACAACAAGATCACTGGACTTTGGTGAGGACTAGATTCATTTGTATTTGTAAAACCACTAGAGCAGTTCTTACTGTCAAGTAAATGAGCAATAAATCATAACTGTTGTTATTCTTGCTTTATTTATTTATTTATAATTTTTTAAACTAAGTCAGAGTTTTAAAATTATTTTTCCATAGACTACATCATTTAATAATAATAAAAAAATAATTGAACAAAAGAAAAAGGTGGTTATAAAGGAGAACCGGTGGACAGGCTTGGTGGGTTAGAGGCAGGGGCTGCAGGACCAGACTGGGAACCGCAGGGGCCCAGGGACTCAGGAGGAGATGCTGATTCGGCTCATAGGGGACCCAGTCCTGGCCCCCGCTGTTCCCAAAAGAAGGTGAAGACCAAGATGGAGGAAAACTGCAAGGGGCGTGGGGAACCACCTCCAGGCCAATCACCTCCCTCCCTAGCCTTGCTCTTCCCTTTCAGAAACTTCAGGGGACAGGCCAGAGATGGCTAAGGCCCAATAGAGGGAACACGGAGGAGGGGTGGTGGTGGGGACCAATTGCTCCATTTGAGACGTGGGGACAGGTGGCAGCCAGACTTCAGCACTGGGCAAATGGTGTGAAAGAGCCTTGGTTCCAAGTTGGTGGAGATTTATTTAGATTTAGCAATTTTCTTGCTTTATTTAGATTTAGCGATTTTCATTCTGTGCTATATCTTCATAATGATTTTATTGAATACTCATTAAAGCAAAAACATTTTGAGAATTATGAAATTATAACATGATGATAAAAGTATGAATTATAAAAACATCTTGAGAGAGTTTTCATCAACAAGTCTATTTTAAAATTTATTTCTAGAGATTAAAAAAAATGTGTGTGGGCCCTGAAGCAGATATTTTTTATTTTTCCAATAGGACATTTAAGCCTTTCATTCATTCTTCAGTAAAAAAAAAAATGTTAAACCTTGTGTTGGAGATACAAATTTGAAGAAACACACAGTCTATGACACTGATGACCTCACAGTGAGAGAGAGGCACAATTAAAATCTCTCTTCAGTGGCAGATGTAGGAATAGAATAAGTGTGTTGTAATGTGATAGAGAATATGATTTTCATGTGGTTAATCCAAATGGAGCAATCAGTTGCCTGGAAACATCAAGGAAGCATGTCCCGAGCAATCAACGTATATTACTTTCATCTGGAAGATTGAGTCACTGGAAAGAAGAAAAAGATTATTTCAGGTCAGAATTAGCATAGGCACACAAACAAACAAATTAAATGGCAGGGAATGACTTAGAAGTGAGAAATTGTAAGACATCCAGACCATTTAGTAGGAGTTGATGAGGCATAGGGGCAAAGGAATGCTTGAAAAGCGAGTGGATTGTACTGGGAAGGGTTTTAGTTTAGATTTGTTTTCCATTATACATACGCCAAGCTAAAGACTGTGGATTTTAATCTGTAAATAAATGGGAGCCAACAATAGAAGCTTATTCTTATTTTTTCAGTAATGATTGTTTTAGCAAGAAGGTAACAAGACCAGAAGACGGTGACATCATGTGAAAATCTCAGCTCTAATATTTAGCAACCATGTTTCCTAGAAGAAGGTATGCAGTCTTTCTTCATTTCCCTGAAGATATTTATCATAATCATATAACCTCGCTGTGTATAAGCACTGCAAGTATTAAAGGAGATAGTACATTTTAAGTCTCAGCTTGGCCCCTGGCATATAGTTGATGTCAAAAAGTTTCTCCTTTCTTACTAATGAGGAGCTAACTCTTAGAGTAGATCGTGGAAGGGGAGGGAGCAGTGAAAGGCTCATGCAGAAGATATTGAGAGCTTGGCCTTTGATATAGATTAGAAAGGGGGAATACACTTGAGAGAGCAAAGACATTCTTTTCTGAGGAAACACCTGCAGAATATTGCAGTTGTTTGAAGTTATTTATTTGAGAAGAGTACCACTGAGGTTTTTAGCTTACATTTGGCAGGAGTCAGGAGGTGTTGGGGTCAATGTTGAGACTGTTAGCCTCTGGATCAGCACTTCAAACTCCCTGGCCATGGCTGTTTGCTTCTGTGCCATTTTAGGGCCTCAGAAAACCCATAGCACTGTTCCATGCTGTCCTTATTGTTGGGAGACTTTATGGCAGTGCTTTGGTTTTAGGTAAATGTTAAATCGAGTTTCTGAGGAGAACTGTGGGCAGTTACATAATCTCATGTCAACTTGATTGATAGAGTGAATGGGTGGAGTCACAACTTGATTGGACAGCTACTGAAATAAATGACGCTGCACTGAGGCCGGTCTCCTTCTCTCTCTGCTCCGTCTTCCTGTTGACGAGTCATTTGCACCACGCTGACTCCAGCCAGAGCCCTGGAGATGTGTCCACCACCATAAGATTTTGCACCCACTAGCCTGTGATCTTCCTGCATTCTGCGTCATATGGCCTAGTATTGGGTTTATGGGATAATGTCAGACTTATGGACTTGATCTGGACTGGTCTGGGATCTTTTCTTAATATACAACTACTCTTTGATAAAAAACTCTTTCTTATACATATATGAATATCCCTGGATTTGCTTATTTAGTCCCACCCCCACCCCAGTGTAACACATAACTGCTAACCAAACCAGGTGATTCAAACTCTTGGAAGAAAAGTCTGGAAACAGGCCATTGAGAATATTATGACTCTCAGTTCCATTCTGACAGACATGGGGTTGCCATGAGTCAAAATCAAGAAGAGGATAACTGTTTTTAATGTATCGTGCTAAGTACCGGGGGGAAATAACATCTCTTTCTTCTTGAGAATCATAGAATCTCTCAGAAAGCCGGGCACTTACATGAACAGAAAAAATGTAATCCTCATGGAGGGATCCATATTACAGGTTATTTGTATAAGATCATCTTTTTATCTTGTCCAATGGGAGGAATCAATTACTATAAAGGGTGGAATGAAGTACTATTAAATTATATGAACATTGTGAGGTCTTCATTAATTGTATTATTTTCAGCACTAATTTCCCAGAGACATACTTTATGTCTTAAAGATCGTACCTCAAGCACATGTTTGGTTAAAATTCTTTTTATTTTAAGTTCAGAACTTAAAATAAGCACTCTTCTCCTTGTACACAGTATCTTGTAGACACAAATCTCATCAAATATCAGTTCTTTAAATGACATAAGGTTGATGAGAAATGAAAAGAACCGTTAAGTATTTTTTTTAAGTCAGCCTAAAATGACACATAAAGAAGTGATCTATTTCCAGAGAAGTACTCAGTTCTTTGGGTTATTAATTACTGTCCTCCAAGTCTGAGTAATAAACAGCATTTTCCGTTACTAGTACCTCCTCAGACTTTCTGTCCTGGGGTTGATCGGCATTACTGAACATACGTGTCTTGAATACGACTCACACTGTTCAGTCATTCAAGGGTGCCAGTGGTTTCAGTGTATTCCTGTTCTTTGCCTAGCAGCCAGAAAAAGCAATCATTTGTCCTAAATTTGTCATCTTCTCTACTATATCCTTGTAGCTGTCATAGTACCTTGTGTTCCTTTAATATTTATAGTCTGAATTCTAGGAAAAAGTCACATTTATATCTGTATTAAAAGCCTATCAGAACCTCAGTTCCTCTTGGTGTTTTTGTTCTTAAAGCACAGAATAGTAGGAGGAATGAGAAGACGCCTAGTTAAACCAATTCATAATAAAAAATTTAAAAAGAGAGGTTAAAATAATAATAGAAGAGGAATCTTTAAGAGAAATTCAAATCAAAACAACAGGAGATATCACCTAACACCTTCAAGGATAGCCCAATTCAAAAATCAGAAAGCAACAAGTGTTAGAGAGGCTGTGGGAAGAAAAGAACTCTTATCCACTGCTGGTGGACCTGTAGTTATGTACAGCCACTATGGAAATCGATTTGGCAATATCTGAAACAGATGGGATTTGAGCTACCATACGACCCAGCAATTCGCCTACTGGGCATATCCCTAGAAGAGGCAAGCAGCAATCCACGACCAGACATCTGTGCTCCAATGTTCATCACAGCACAGTTCGCAATTGCAAGGATTTGGAAGCAGTCCAAATTTCCTTCAACTGATGAATGGATTAAAAAGCTATGGTACATATATACAATGGAGTACTATGCATCGCTGAAAAGCAGTGATGAACACATGAAGGACATCACTGCATGGAAAGTATTGGAGGAAATTATGTTAAGTGAAGTTAGCTAAGCACAAAGGGACATGTACAACATGAGTCCACTGAGGTAAACTTAAAATAATAATAAAATGCAAAAGGGACATTGGGAAAAGGTTACTGTATACAGGAGATCCTGGGGGAAGACCCAGGTAGATCCTGGGGCCAGATCAAATCCAGGGCTACATAAGATAGCCAACTAGTGTGGGGGTGGGGTGAGAAGCACAGACGGTGATGTGTAGAGAGGGAATGGGGTATTTACCCACCCAAGGGGAGTGTATTGTTTATATCTCCACAGGGAAAGAGGGGTCAAACTTAAATCTGGTAATCCTAGAATGTGAATGCAGCATGACGCAATGCAGCGGGGAACCAGTAGAGGGGTCTGAAGGCCCAACCCCAACTACGGGGACAGTGGCCCTCCCCCCAGGAGAGTGTGCTTTGGAGGCCAACACTAAAACTGCAGCTTGGGGAGAGAGATATGCCTGACCAGAGCACATGGGAACAAATGAAGGGGGAAGAAGAGAGAATGGAGTGCAGCCTGTCCACTGAGCATTCAGAACGATATTCCACTCAGAACAGCCGATGCACAGAGAGGATCATATGGCCGGCCCCCACTCTGAAATAGGGCTTTCCTTGCTGACCCAAGGCTCTGAGGGGACAACAGTGGAGAAACAGGATCTAGATTCAACCTTTCCGACTCAACCACACCATGGCAAAAAACTAAGAGTGTGCAACAGAGCATGGAGTTCCAGATGGAGTGCCAAGGGTATACTTTAGGGCCAGGGTGTGGCACCCTATCCGACTCAACCAGGGGGCACTCCTGGAGCTCCAAAAACAGACCCTGAACTATTTTCAGGTTTTTATTTTGCTATTTTTTACATATAAGTATAAGATATGTATATTTACAATATATATGATATTGAAAAAATAAAAGAGGAAAAAAGAAAGATAAAAAATTAAATAAATAAAAGAGAAGTCAAATGGTTCCTGAAAACTTTATGATACATTTCAATTGAGAAGAACATGAGGAAAGAATACACACTAGAAGGAGACAAATGAAGTAGATAAAGGTCCCATAGAAACAAGAACAATAAAGGTATAGAAGAGAAGAAAGTGTTATTAAAACTCCGAGAGACCACCTCACACCAGCACTAATAGCAAAGTTAAAACAAACCTAAAATGACAAATGCTATAGGGGATGTGCAGTGATTGAAACCTTCATCCACCGCAGGTGGGATTGCGGAATTGTGCATTCACTATGAAAAATGGTGTGGCGCTTCTTTAAGGACCTGTGGTTAGAAGCACCAGATGACCCAACAATCTCTCTGCTTCCTATGTGTCCCAAAGAAATAAAGAACTGACCAGCCGCTCTGTAACACATACTTCTAGGGCAGGGTCAGTTTGGTCCTGCTCACATGGACGCAAACCAAGAAGGGAAAAGAGAACGTGAGGGTCCAGACCCCACAACAGCACACAAACGCTAAGGACAACATCCCTGCATAGAGCTCCTAGGGCACAGAGAGGACGTAGGGCTGACAATAGCAGGGGACATGATGTCACCTTGCTGGAACGTGCTGTGACAGAGAACAATATGGGAGACACACAAAGGGGAATGAATCCAGTCTGAACCAGCCCCCACCCCCCTAGCTGGGCGAACCCAAAAGGGAACATAACAGATCCTCAAAGGAAGATAAGCCAAGCCCCAAAGGCCCCGAGGAGCTCTCCAGGTAGATTTCAGGCTAGGATGGGCAGTTCCCAGAACCCCCCAGGACCGGAGGGGAGATAGTCATAAATGTCAGCAGACAGACCTGGAACTATGTGTGTGTGTGTGTGTGTGTGTGTGTGTGTGTATAATGATATTATTTTTACATTTTTATTCAATCATTTATTTTGTTTCCATTGTTGTCGGTTTGCCTACCTATGTAAGACAATCGTGGGGAGCATACCTGAGGAGAAAACAACTGACTGATGGTTCCAGAGGGACTTGTGGGGAGGAGGAGGCAGGGGAAGGGAGAGGTGAGGAAACAACACCATAAACAGAAGAACAATTAGGAAATTAAAATCAACAAGAGGGAGGCTGTAGAGAAGCTGGGGGTGTTAGAGTGACAGCATCTAGCTGAGAGGAATTAGGAAGAGGCAGAAAAGGGGTGAGGGTGGTAGTGGAGCAGGAGAAAGGCAAATGTTAACAGAGGAAAGAGCTGGGAAACAAAGTTATGGGTAGAAGTACAAACATAGGTGTGCACATATGTAGATATAATGCATAGAAGTAGAGGTACATAGCCTTCCAAAACCCAGTATTTAGAATTTAAGCTCTATGGCCCTATCGTTCTCTTTTGCAAGATATATGAAGAAGACAAAATAATTGTCACAATTGGAGCTAATAGTTTTTGTCTTACTATGTAACCATCACTATGGCGAGCCCTTTATGTGTTTTTTTTTTTTCTTGAGCTGTCCAGGTCTTATGGAGCAGTGTTGTTGCAGAAAAGGCATGGGAGGTTTGCAGAGGTTAACTGGTCCATCATCTCTCGCTAGCACGTGATTAAGCTGGTGGTGACTGGAAGTTTGAATATTGAACCTGAAGTCCTTACCTAGACATTGTTATCAAGAGGGTTCTCGCCTGGTGCCATCGAGGTGGATGTGCTGTACAGCAACTCTGTACAACAGAGTGAAACTTGGTGCTCCTGCACCAAGCCCTCCACTGCTATTCTCCAGCCCATTGTCGCAGACACCATGTCCATCCATCTCATGGAGGGCCTTCTGCTCGACCAAGCGTGGTCCTTCTCTTCACACCGCTGTCTCTTGCTAGCATGCCCAAGAAGGTGTATAAAGTCTTGCCACCCTCATGTCTAAGGAGCATTCTGGTTGTACTTCTTCCAGACAGATGTGTTTATACTTCTTTCAGACACATTTTCTTTTTTCTTTTTGTTATTTTCTTTTGGGCATCACTGCTCTTGGTGGTGGGAGTAGGAGGCCCAGCCCCACTGCCAGAATTGAACCTCTGTCCCAGTGGGCCGCAGTCCCGTGCACAACCACTACACCACCGGGGCTCAGCCCTCTTTCAACTTTCTTCACCCTTTTGTCTTAGTGTATGGAAGTAGGTGTGTCATGAAAGACTTGTGTGATGCCCTTTAAACCTCACATGTGTCCATTTATTCAGTTAATGTGTACTGAGTACATAGAGAGCACCAACACAGTGCTCGGACACAGGGGTGAATGATACCGAGGCTATCCTCGCCCTCCTGAGGCTTTTAGAAGAGACATCAGAAGTAAATGACTATTACCATGAAGTGTGGTAAGGGGTCATGACCGTAGTTAACAGTGGAAGTACAACTTTTCGGGGAGTTTGGGAAACCCTCCTGAAGAAGTGAGGGACTTAATCTGAGTTCTGAGGAACTAGCCGACATTAGAGAGGTGAAGCCGGGGAGAAGAGACCTTCATATAAATTAAATGTCCCAGTGAAGTGACTATCCAGATGCCTTGTGCAGATACCCCTGTAAGGAAGAGCTTGCTGTTCTCAGATCTGGCAAGATTTAAGTCACGGCATTCCTGGGACCTCCTTGGATTTTGCCTCAGCTTCAGAGAGAGGTGTTACTCGGTAACACCCTTCCCCCACAAGCAAGTCCACTCTAGAGGACGGGTGGCAATTTCAGCCCCCGAGAACCCGAAGGAGTTGCCTAAGGTTGTCGGGCTGACATCACAGCTTGATTTCTCTCTCTGTCCAATCCTGCTTCTGCCCCCTCCCTTCCCTGGGCGTTGACCCCTGATAAACATCCTGAACACTGACATTGGCCTCCGCGTGTGCTTCCTGGAGAGCTCCAGCTGCTCTGCAGCATGCAATGCCTTCGCGACTTAAAGCACTGAGCAGCTCTCACAGTGGCTGCGGATTGAGTGGAAAACTAGGATGAGGTAAGGTTGAGAACGTGGACAAGGGTCAAATCAGGGAGCACCTGGTAAATCATGTTAGGAACTGCCCTCAAAGGCAGTGTGACTAATGGGAACTCCTAGGGTTTTAAGCAAAATCATGAGAGTCAGATTTGCAGTTTTGAAATATTACTTTGGCTGCGGTATAGATGCAATGGATTACACGCGTGCTTTGAACACCAATCTGATCATCTTTTACACAACGTTTCTCTTTTATCTTAAATGTCAGTGGCAAAATAAATGCATCCAACCGCCTTTTGTGTCCCTGAAGCATTGATTTTCATTTGCCTGCCCTCTAACAATGAAAGCACTAAAGGGGCCTCATGGCTTACAAAGCCACCATCTCATGAGCTGCTATGTAGCATGAGCCTCTTGAGGGACCGAGGGACAGTGTGGCATTACAGCTTGCGAAGTGATTGACTGCGCAGCAATGACAGCGAGCTGTGCAATGTGGCCGGTGGTGGCTTGCAGGCACAGATGCAGTGTCCAGATCCTCCTTGTCAATCAGACATCGATGACTCTTCGTTTATACTTCTGCTTTTCTTATCCTGCCCCAGATAAGTGTCGACTACATAGTCGAGCAAAAGGCCAAGAGAGGACAGTTGCAAGGAGGGATTTTATTCCATCGCGTAAAGGCACCTGCTCAAACCTGGAAGGGTAACAAGGGCTGGCCAATAAGGATTTTGCTGGAAACCCTTACTTACTCCATCTATCCTACAGCCTGACCTTTCTCCTTCTGAATTACTGTTCTCCCACAAGTTCCACTTCTTTTCGTTTGTTTGTTTTTCCAATGATTTTATTGGGGGCCCTTACAGCTCTTATAACATTCAATACATCATTTGTATCAAGCATATTTGTGCACATGTGGCCATCTTCATTTCCAAATGTTTTCTACTGGAGCCCTTGGTATAAGCTCCACTTTCTCCCTCCTTTTTTTTCTTTATAAACCATTTTATTGGAGGATCATACAACTCCCATCATGACTCATTTGTATACAGGTCACATTTGCACATTTGTTGCCATCATCACTCTTAAAACGTCCTCCTTCCACTTACACCCTCAGTACTAGCTCTCTATATTTCCCTTCCCTCCACCCCTCCCATGAACCCTTAATAATTTACTAATTGTTATTACTGTTACACAAATTTGAGTTTCCTGAGGAGGCACTAAGTGCTATTTTTGTTTTTTTGTTTTTTGGGGGGGGCATTACTGCCCGCTGGTGGTGGGAGTAGGAGGTTCAGTCTTTGCTCCTGTGGAGCTGCTGCTGGAATTGAACCTCCATCCCAGTGGGCTGCAGTCCCATGCACAATCACTAAGCCACCAGGACTCAACCCCACAAAGTGCTATTTTGACCATAGAATTCATTGGGTAGTGGTTAGAGAGCTGGATATGCCATTTCAGAAATGTATAGGCCGTGATGGAAGATATGTTGCGAAACAATCGTTTTGCATTTTGATATTTGTTTGATAATAAAACTTCCCAGGATTTTGTAGGAACACTTTGTGTCTGACCCTGGTATTTGCATACACTGTGAACATCAATGATAAAAGTGGTGCTTTATTTAATATAGATGCTCAACTGAATATATTTACTCTGGTTGAAATTTTGATGTAGTAACCAAAGCCATTTTTTCTTCAAAATTACAAATGGCTTATGAAGTTCATCATCAAAACTATATTTAAGTATAAGGAAGGCATTTTACGAAGTGCAGCCAGACTGCGGGGAGAACTGAAAGCTGAGGCATGGCTGTTATGAGGTGCTTATGCAAGAGGTCGAGGGGTGCTTTGCTGAATTTCACTACTGTCCTCCGTGAAACTGGAGCCTGCCCTCTCCCATACATTCTCAGATAAGCGTGTATGCACATGCACAGTCATCTAAACCTGCACAAACATGATAAACTGGACAGCCCATGCAAAAAAATTGATTGTAGTTCAGATTACTTTAGCAATTGCTTCTTTAAAATTTTTCTGCATTTCTAAAAAGGCATGAAATTGAAAACAACTGTAATTTGAAAAAATTTGCATAGGTTCAAACATCAGCATCATTTAATGGGGCCCAAATCACAACTTAAAAATAACCTTTTACTGCCATATACTTCACATATCACATGTTTTAACCATTCATTCATATTAAAAAGAGTTCTAGAATCATCCCTACCATCAATTTTAGAACATTTCCTTTCTTGTCCCATTGTTGTTGGCTCCCCATTTCTCCCAAAGCTTCCATGCCAGTGCCTCAAGTAATTATTAGTCCAGTGACTGTCTCTATAGATTTACTTATTCTTAATTTCATATACAGAAAATCATACAAAACACAAGCAGGTACCAAACAAAAGACCCCAGCAACGATGACTAGGTAAAACACAGAAAAACCTCCTTAGAAAAGAAAGCATAGGGGTGCCTGGCTAGGAGATCCACCACAGGGAGCAGCAGGCAGTAGCCCTGCATAGCCTGAGAAAGGCATGCAGACCAGGCAGTCTGGGATAGGCCCCACGATTCAGGGACCCAGAGAGCCACGTGATTTATGCTGGCCCTGCGACCTGAGACAGGGGCCAGATCTCGTGTTCACGTTGTCCCCACAGTCCAGCAGCGCTGATGGCCTGGATAAAGCTTCTATAGCAAACTCAGATGGTTCCCCAAACACCTTCCTTCAAGAGAGGTGAAAACTGATCAAAATCTTTAAGCCTTGGAAATGGGGGCAAAGACCGTGCTAATTTTAGAGAAACCTCAGCAGTACTAGAAAGGAAGATATCCACAAGACAAAGTCCAGAGGACCTGATAAGAAGGGGAGTTCTTGGGGCTGAGTCCCGGTGGCGTAAGTGGTTGAGTACAGGACTGCGGCCTGCGGGCTTGACGGTTCAAATCCAGCGGCAGCTCTCAGGAGCGGCACAGGGTAGCACCCACGACCACCAGAGGGCAGTGATACCCCAAAACAAACAAACAAGCAAACAAAAAAGAAGGGGAGTTCTTAAGACAGTGCCAGGTCAAGAAAACACTGCAAACCACCCGGAAACACGGGCAGCTCCTGCTCCCCTTTCTGCAGTCTCTCCACAGTCTAAACCCAAACCCAAACCCTCCAAAACATCCGTGCCTCCAAAAAGTGCCTTGGTGGGGGCAAGCCACAGGGTGACCAACTGCCTTCCCTTAAAAAAAAATAATAAACCCACCACGGTTCCTGGTAAACAGGCCCCGAGCCCCCACCCAAGTCACCTAGCCAAAATACAACCCAGAGGCTGCAGGTTCGTCCATTCAAAAAAGGCTGCTGGCTCCACAGCGTTCAGTTCACCATAGACTTCATCCACCTCACCTTATCCCAAAACTTCTAAGGAAATAGGTGCAGCAAACCGGGGCCACGGGAGCCACAAAGGGCAAACAGCCCTCTCCCCTCTCCCCACCTCCAAATGTCCTCAGGGGCACCCCCCTCCCCATGTCCTTTCGATCTTAAAGGAGATCTTTCAGAGAGATGAGCGATGAGCAGAGAGTCGCAAACCTGAGCAGATTGTCCCAGGGACCAAGGAGCAGACCACAGGCACATCCAAGTCGCCCCCTCCCCAACCCCTACTCTGGCCCCTGAGGACCCATCCATGTGCTAGCTACTCCCTCCCGATCTCCCAATGTCCTGGGCCAGCAATGGGGCTGACACGCCGGCTCCCCCTCTCCTCTTCCTGTGCCTTAGACCCAAGTCAGCATCTCTGGACTGAAAAGACAAGCACGCTCCACTCGGACCCGGGTCTCTGGAGCAGCTGGAGAGTGTGGGCAGTTTCACAACCAAAGAGGAGCTGGGAACGAATGACAGCAGCTCAGCTCCTGGTTCCTAGGCCGGTGGGAAAATCTTCCCAACCTTTCAGCGCCCCAGAGGACAAAGGCCCAAGGGAGCACCAGGCCAATGACTCTGCTTCGGATGGGCCGACGTTGTACACAGATGACGATGACAATGAGGATGAGGATGACAGTGGAGAAAGTCTCTGGCCTGTACAACCCGACAGAGGGATACTCTGGCTCTCCAGCTTGGCAACAGACCGTCAAAGAAAGAATGGGAGCTGCGGACATCCGAGAAGAGAGACAAGAAATCCGACGGCAAACGGAACCAGGCTAGTCCGGCGACTCAGCCAGAGGCCTGAAGAACCAGAGCAGGGAAACATCATCAAACAAAACAAATAAGAAGAGCAACACGCGAAAATGGAACTTACACGCAGACTCAGTCAACAGCTCCACCTGAGACCCGCAGTGACAGAGCTCCAAGCACAAAGGATTCTCCGGTTCAATGAGATTGTAGGGTCAGTGATCACCCCTCCCACCCTCCTCCCCAGACTAGGGATCGCCGGGCAGGCAAACTGTGATCCAGGTTCACACCGGCAGAGGAGGCAGCAATAAGGAGTGAACTAAATGAGTTTGACAGCACAGAAAAGGAAGTTTATGAAGAGAGTCGGCAGTTACCAAGGTTTCATCATCCTCAATGAAATGCAAGACTGTGTGGAAACCAAGATTGATCCGCTTTAGAGGGAAGCACCCCTTCCTGGAAACCTGAGAGTGCACCTGCTTTTGAATGTGTTCTGGTTGAACGTATGGCGAAGAGAGACTGCCACTCAGCTTTGTTGAAAAGTGCTCCTCCCCTGTGCAGCCCATATAGGCCCACAAACCAAGGGAAGGAGGTGGTGGTGACCCTTGCTGTCCAGAATGTGTATTGACAATAAGAGATACTGTGGTGACACCAGGCATCCCTCCTCATGAGTTTCAAAGGCAATGAGCAGAAGACCATGGCGGGCTCCCTGTCATCAGAAAGCCAAACTTGAGAGTGTGGGTTCAGAAAGAATGGGGTGCAACCACCAGGTCCTAGTGAAGGGTGAGCATCAAATATCAGAAAAAGAAGAAAAGTGTTTCATCATATTAATGAAAATTGAAACAGTGTATTTTTGAAGCAAGCATTTAGCAACTGAGAACATCTTATTAAGAGATTTGGGAATTGAATTATCCCTATTCTTTCTTTCTTTCTCTCTTTCTTTCTTTCTTTCTTTCTTTCTTTCTTTCTTTCTTTCAAGACTTGATCCGTGAGAACTCTTCTGGTTCCGCCATGATTTTTGTACAGTCCCATGCTGTTATCACACCACGAGTTTATGTTGTGCCAGTGAATCCAGTTGCCAGAAACAAGTCTGTGTTCACGGATCCTTGTCATAAATGCAACAGGTTCCTACTGACTTTTAACAAGCGTGCTTACACACCCCACTGCGTTGCATGCTCTGAGCAACTTAATGATCCACACTTCTTCATACTCCTTACCGAGTGTAGCAGCCTTTTGCAAGAACGCAGGACTGGGGATAAAGTCAGCTATTATGTGACCCATAAAACTGTAGTGAGTTTTAAAAATAAATCTTTTCATTTCTTTTGGGGGGAAAAAGCCTATTAATGGTGTATAAGAGTTGCAGTCTTTCTATACCCTCTCCATCATTTGTTGTTGTTATTTGGATGTTTGGCGGTTGCTGTGGGCGTGAGGTGATAGCTCCTCTTGTTCTGATTTGCATCTCCTAAATGGCTCCTGATGATGAGTGACTCGTCGTGTGGTTGCCAGCTATTCAAGTTTCACCCTGGTGAATTGTCTATTCATGTCCTTTGCCCAGCTTTTCTTTGGATTATTATTATTATTCTATCGAGGTGTTGTCCAATTCTTGGATTTTAGTATATAGTACTTTGCTTGTTCTGTCATTACTAAAGATTCTCACCCCACCCTCAAGCCCCCACCAATCTGTGGGCTTTGATTTTACTCTTTTTTTTTTTTTTTTGTCTTTTCGGCATCACTGCCTCTGATGGTCATGGGCGCTACCCAGTGCTGCTTCTGAGAGCCACTGCTGGATTTGAACCACCAAGCCTGAGGGCCGCAGTCCCGCACTCAACCACTTATGCCACCGGGGCTCAGCCCCTGATTTTACTCTTTTGATGAGTCTTTTGATGTGTGTGTTTTGTCCTTAATAGGTTTCAGTCATCTGTGTTGTCTTCTTCTATATGTACTATCAAAAAGTTATATTTGGTAGTCTGTCTATGCCCTGCGATAGAACCCTTAAATTTGTCCTTATTTTCTCATTGAGAATGTTTCCAGCTCTGGAATTTACATTTAAGTCCCTAGTTGTGTTAGTCCAGGTAGACTAGAGAAAAAAATTCATAGACAATCATATATATATAAGCAAGAGCTTTATATGTAAGAGCAGTTGAATATTGAGAGACCATCCCATCTCAGTCCAGATCAAGCCCATAAGTCTGATACCAATCTATAAACTCTTCTTCAGATTCATGAAATACTTGCAAAGACACCAAATGCAGAAAGATCACAGGCCAGTAGGTGCAAAATCTTGTGGACCCAGTGGTAGTAGAAGCATCTCAGCACTGACAGGGGTCTCCTGTAACTCCTCCAATTCCCAGGGCACAGGATCTATCAGCACTTGTCAGTAGAGTGAGGAGAGAAAGAGAGAGGGAGAGAGACAGACAGACAGACAGACAGAGAGAGAGAGAGAGAGAGAGAATATCTTCCACAACAATATTCTACAACAATTCCCAGAATCCTCAGGGGGTGGCCATGATTTGACTGACAGGTTAACCTCTACCCCCACAATCTTAATCCTCAAACTGATAAATGATTATATAACTACCGCACAAGTCTATCTTGGGCTCATTTGGGGGCATGTTTTCTCCTTCTGCTGATGGAGATACAATTTTTCCCAACTCAAATGACATCTTTTAATCTTTGCAAAAAGATTGTTTCAGGTACACTCCCATGATGGAGACACAGGAGGCGCTCTGTGAATTTTTCAAGTGACTGAAGCCAAGCATTCTGTTCTGTGATTACATTTTCTTTGATATGATGTAGTTACACTTGGGCATACCTGAGCAATTCATGTGGTCATCATCTGCAACAGATCACCAATTGACAAATAATAAAGCAGTTGCTGTCCAGCAGATTTGGACTCATGGCAACACTGTATGTTACAGAGTTCCATTGCACCACAGGACTTCTTGGCTTCTTGACTGTCTTTCTTTCTTGGCACCATGCCATGGGCTTGAACCCCTAAACTTGAGGTTAGCGTTCACTGGAAACCATTAAATCTACTGCCAAGGAGTTGATTCTGACTCATAATGGCCCAATCGGAAAGAGGAGACCTAACACTTTGAGATGCTAAGGCTGTGAATCTTTTTTATTTTGTACCTTTGTAAATCACTTTTAAATAAGTCTGAAAGTGTCATGTGTTCTCCCTCTGATTGGCTGAGGGCTTCCAACTGCTGACATTGCCCATGGCTGCTTGCAGCATAACCCAGTATTCTGTCAGGGCTGCTTCAGAAACCAATCGCCTACTTTTAATTTGATTGCAGTTTTTCTAAAATTTACAGGATACTTTTCTTTTTAAAACTTGTGTGCCTTTATATTTTAATATTTTTACATGATGCACCATCATAAAAGTTTTTTTTGGGGGGTGTCATGTTTTTTTCAACTTACTACTTGACACATTTCACCCATAGGCCCCAACAGAAAGTGTCTTTTAATTTTATAGTCCCACATACTTTATAATTTCATTCTGGATTAAACGTGATCCATTTTACCTCACTGGCAGGGCTGTTATAATGTGTCAGTTTTCACATTGTGCTTACACTAACCATAAACTATTGTTTTCCTTTACATCACCTAACACTCTCTACATCACAGGCATGGAATCCTGTTATCTTGTACTGGCTGGCAATATCGTGGCAGTTGGCAGTGTTGTATACTGTCAAACCTCATGTTTTCTTTCTCTTGTCAAATGCTTTGTCTGGTATTCATACTTGTGATCATGTTTTTAAAGATTCTTTCTACATATTTTACCCATATCCTATAATTTAAAAGGATTAACTAGTTAACCTTTCAGTTCATCGACCAGGGACCCCATTGACCATGCATCCCTAGAGGTATGCACCAGCATATATTCATTGACAATGTATCCCTGGATTTATGCAGATGCAAATCTGCATCTATGTGAGCAATGTTCTAGATTTCTTGAAAGAGTAGTGTGGAAAAATAATAAAAGTCAAATGAAGCTTTGGGTTTCTGGATAAGAATGTTTTAAGTCATTTAGTTTGCCTACACAACTGTTATGATATGAGTAGTGCAGCAACTGTATCAAGAGGCTTCCAAGCTTGTTTTATCTGAAAGCAATGAAAGAAAATGGAAAATATTCTTTCTCTTGGGGATGCCTTTCAGAGTTTTCTCATAGGGCAGAGCTAAGAAAGAACAGAGCTTAGTTTCTGGAAATGATAGCAACGGAGTGTGGTTTTTAAAGTGTCACTTAAACCTTGCTAATAATATAGCTCATGACACCTTTTTAATACTTCAAAGAGAAATTTTGTCTGACTCCTACTTTCATATCAGTCATTACACAAATCCTAGAGTACCTGTGTTTAACTCTTCCCACCTCCTGCTCCCTTCTGTGCTGTAGGAGAGAAATAGTACCTTTTTAGGGTTCCTCCCATGCCGCCACAAGTCAACACTATCAACTCTTCACTTCTCTTGGTTTTTCCTCCTGCTGCCTCCTTCCTTATATTCAATAACTTTTCATAGAAAACAAACAAACAGAACGGATGTTATCAGTGCAAGTATATAAACCAAGCACCCCAACTTTGCCTGGAACATACTACTCACTACTGGAATGGGAAATTGAAACAATAAACAGGGAAAGCAAAAAGACTACACAAACTGTGGAAGGGTGAGGCTTGTTCTGCTGTATGATTCACTAAGCAACATCCTGTATGCCTTTTGGAGAACAATTTAACAAAAGTATTCTCCCCTGTGTTTGTTGGCTGCAAAGCAGGCCAGTTCATTTTTTAATTATGATAATTAGGTAATTCATACATATATGGGTGCATATTTAAATTGGGAAGGAGACTATATTCTAATCCCATAAGATCATAGTCTTTCTTCTTCTTTTTTTGTGGCATCACTCCATAAGTCTTTGGCATGGGGTATAATGTATTAAATTTAAAAAATAAGCACCTTGTAGTCATTTTTATACATTCAAATCACTCATCTAGAAACACATAAATATATTCTAAAATTGGGATGATTCAGAGACAATAAGCCCCGCCCCTGCTCAGGGGTGGCATGAAGATTGATGAATCATTCCATATCTTGGAGCCCCAGTGCCCCAGGATTAAGTCCTTAGCTGCTAACCGAAGGGAAATGGTTCGAGTTCACCATTCACTCCATGGGAAATTTTTTGGCAATCTGTTTCTGTAAAGATTTACCACATTGGAAAACCTATGGGAGATTTCTACTTGATCCTCTAGGGTGGCTATGGTTTGGAAGCAATTAGGTATCAATGGATGTCTTTCAGCATTATACGAAATATAAATTATTTCTTTTATTGTATGTCACATTTACTTATAATAGGATAACAACTATTTAAACATTTTAAAACATGCTAAGATAACACGAGTCACTGGATGACAAACAACTTGTCTACATTCAGCTATTTCAAGAGATATTGTATAACCAGGAACTGATGATACTGAAGGAAGAGCCCAAGGTGCGCTAAAGGCTTTAGGGGAAAAGAAGATTCCAAGAATTGGTGGAGTATCAACTGAAACGCCTCAACACACTGATGAAGTAAAGGAATCACTCAATAGTCCATGCCCCCAAATTTGGAAGGCATCTACCTGACCAAATGACTGGAAGAATTCCATATTGGTACTCATTCCAAAGGAAAATGGCTCAACAGTATGCACAAATTGTGTACCAGTCAATGTCATGTGCAAGTAAATTATTTCAAAAAATTACTTAACAAAATATTTTTTAAAGATTATTTAACAATGGTTTTAATAAATTCATTAGTAGGGACCTGCCAGAAATTTAGACTGAATTCAGAAAAGGGTGTTGAACAAGAAATATCATTGCTGATATCAGATGAATTTTAGCTCAAAGAAGGGAATACTTGTGTTTTATTGACTGTGCAAAGGAATTAAACTGTGTGCGTCATAAAAAACTATTGATATTGAGAAGAATGGGTTCTCCAGAACACTTCATTGTGCTCATTTGGAACCTGTACATGGATCAAAAAACAGTTGGTGAACAGAACTTAAGAATACTGCATAGTTTAATAACAGGAAAAGCATACTTCAGGGTTGCATCCTTCCACCATAGTTATTGAATTTGTATGCTGAGAAAATAAGCAGAAAAGTTGGATTATATGAAGAAGAGTATGGTTGGAGGAAGGTTTATTAACCATCTTAGGTATTCAGATAACACAACCTTGCTTGTTAAAAGTGAGGAGGACTTGAAACACTTATTGATGAAGTTCATAGATTATAATCTTCAGTATAGATTACAACTCAAGTGTAAAGAAAACCAAAATGCTCAAAACTGAAATAATAGCTAACATCATAATAAATGGAAAAAGATTAAAGTTGCCAAGTATTTTGTCTTACTAGGATTCACAACCAATACTCATGAAAGCAGCAATCCAAAAATTCAAAAACACATTGCATTGGATAAATCTGCTGTGTCATGTCTATTTAAACTGTTGAAGAGCAAGAATGCCACATGAAAACTGGTTGTGCGGGACTCAAGTTGGGGTATTTTCAGTACCTCACAGGCTTATGAAAACTGGACTTCGAATAAGGAAGATTTAAGAGAAAGCGATGGATTTGGATTATAGTTCTGACAAAGAATGTTGAAAACACCATAGACTGCCAAACATATTCGTCTATGGAGCCCTGTTGGTGTAGGGGTTAACACTGGTCTGCAATCTGCATGTTCCACAGTTCTGAACCACCAATCAATCGCTCCAAGAAAGAAAGGCTGGTGATCTCAGAAACCCCCAGTAGGTTGCTTTGAGAGAGGGAGTCTTGGAAAAAGTACCACTAGAATACTCCTTAGGAGGAATGAGGATGGCTCCTTGAGCCATGGCCCAATTTATTCGTAACTTGGTGGGGAAGACTCTGGGCATGGTACAGGCTGCTGTGACTTATTCAAGCCTCAATTGCCACATTTTGGCAATATGCCGGCTGGAGCTTGTTCTTCCAACCCCTGCTGAGATCCCTGCAACTATTCAGAGCCTGAAAAAAATAGCCCACACTGCTAAGTCTGGTTGCTTCAAATAGCTTACAGTTATGGAAACTCTGCTGAATGGTGTAGTGGCCACTGAAGTGTGGATGTGGTTTTATATTGGCGAGATCATAGGCAAACAAGGCATCATTGACAGTGATGTTTGAAGACCAGTCAACATCTATCTGATTATAGTTGGCTTGCTGTTTGAGTGTCCTTGGACCATATGTGATCAATCTAATAAAATAGGTCATTAAAAAAAAAAAGAAGTTAATAGGATAAGATTCATACTCACCAACTTTGGACATGTTACCAGGAGGGACAGGTCTCTGGAAGAGGACATCAAACTTGGTGAAGCAGAAAGTCTGTGAAAAGGAGACAGACCCTTTAATCTCATGACCATTAAATACCACAACCAGGCTTCAAATCTAGCAATATCTAACTTTTAATACCATCCATTGATTTTTCTAAATTTCCTTCAGATTTTGGAAAGATCAGTTCTAGAATAAGAAAGGGACAAAATTGAAGGCACAGAGGCAAATTAAGTTAGTACCTTTTAGGTTTTTTAAATACATTTCACATTGTGAATACATCTAGCTCTGAAAACAGTTTATTCTTTCTACATGTGCCACTCTATTATTTTCTACTTCTAACCATTCATTTCATGTTTTTAAAATGCTGCTTTCAGTGTGCTTGTGGTATGGAGATTTGGGAAGGGTGTCACTCATGATCTCAGACAGCATGGCAATATAGGGGGACCTCTCTCTCCCCACAGCCTTTTAGGGAGTTAAAGGTTCTGGACCACAACCTGGCAGCCTCACAGCTGTGTTGTTCGTCATGTGATTGCAGAGCACGGTGAACCCATGGCTCCCAGGTGAATTCAGAGATCATGTGATGAGCCCCTGCCTGTAGAGAGTCCATACCTTTCATGTTGGTCATTGTTGGTTCTTCCCTCCAGAGGACCGTGAAGAAATGGAGATAAGAAAAAGCATTTCCTTCTCAGGCTGCAAACTAGGTGATCAAATTAGAGAAAGAAGCGCCAGCTGTCTAGAGGAGGCCTTAAAATGATACTTTCCCTTTAATTCTACTTTACAAATCCAGTTGTACTGGAGGGTGTACCCTGGTACAGATGGGAACTGGAAACACGGGGAATCCAAGACAGAAGAACCCCCAGGACCAGTCGTGAGAAGGGTGATATTGCGAGGGGGGCGGTGGTGGAGGTAGAAAGGGAGAACAACAAGGATCTACATATGGCCTCCTCCCTGGGGGATGAACAGCAGAGAAATGGGTGAAGGAAGACATTGCATGGTGTAAGATATGACAAAATAATAATTTATAAATTATCAAGGGTTCTTGGGGAAGCAAGGAGGGAGGGAAAAATCAGGAACACATACCAGGGGCTTAAGTAGAAAGCAGTGTTTTGAGAATGATGAGGGAAACAAATGTACAGAAGTGCTTGACACAATGGATGTATGTGTGAATTGTGATGAGTTGCATGAGCCTTCAATAAAATAATTTCATATGGTCCAGCAATTTGGCATCTAAGTTTAAATACTGAAAATGAAGTCAGCATTTATTCTCCAAAATGGAGGTAATCAAACAAATTCAAGTACACAAATGTCTGTGGTAGCATTTTTCAAAATAGCCCAAAGGGAAATTAACCCAAATACCCACCAATGGGTAAGTGGATAAACAAATCAGGGGGCGTGCATATAGTAGTAGAACAGTATTCACTAATGCAAAAGGAAACACAGATAATACACTACAACATGGATAAACCATATGAAAACACATGTGACTCTATCTTTTTCTGTCATTATTACATTGATTTTGTCCTAAACCAAGTCAAGATGTTGCCATTCTTTATCAGTCAGCCTCTAGGGACAGTGCCATAGCCATTGAGTAGACAAGTGCCATGTCACTGCTCAAAAGGACTGGGAAAGGGAGGCCTGCCAAAATGACCCCTGCTCAGATTCAAATGTTGTTTCCGAAAGGGAACAATTTCACCCAAAAAATGAAAGTTGGCTGGTTGACATTAGGGAAAAGCACAGGATCCCAGTACTTAGCTCCCAGAGCAGTTGTTTAAAAATAAAGCTGAAAAAAAAATAAAACTGTACAGACCTGAAGCAGTTACCTGTTATTTCAAATCCAAGAAGGTAAAAAGAAAAAATATCTAGGGAGTGGGGAGAGACTCAAAGTAATCCCTTTGAAGCTGAAGACATGACAGACGTGGAGTCCCAAGAAAAACATTCAGAAAAACAAACTGAAAGCCTTTCACAATCATAATGGGTATATAAATATATATGTAAATGTGATTGAAACTAGATTATCACTGTTTTATAAGCTTATTCATTAAGTGCTATTCATGTGAAGCATATTTCTCCACGTACCTTAAAAATATGGAAGGATAGTGTCTTTGAGCTTATTAGAATGCTTCCAATACTTTGACCTCTATCAAAAAAGGAAAACAGTAAATATCTTTGTATTGCTACTAGTATTGGTCTTGTTTAACTCTGTATTGTATAAATAAATGTGTTTCTACAAATACACAAAGTTAAGATAAATATACTTGTCATGATTCATGAAATTGATTTGATTCCTTACTGGGCCATGGCCTTCATTTTGAACAGCAGTTAATTAGAAGACTGTTATAGGAATAGAGGAGAGATGTGATTGTAGGGATGATTAAAGTCGTAGGGGTGTGGGTGAGAGAAATAGATGGAATAATTATTTGCAAAATCAATTCAACATTTCCTTAAGATTGCATGAAAAGGACAGAAAATCAGAAGATTCCTACCTTGGATAATCTATTGCCATTTACTAGATAGCAGAGTACTGGGGAAAGAGACATTTTGAAGTGAATGGATCCTGATTTGAAAGTGCTACATAGGCTGAGCCCAGGTGGCATAGTGGTTGTGTGCGGGACTGCGGCCCACTGGGATGGAGGTTCAATTCCCGCTCACAGGAGCAAAGGCTGGGCCTCCTACTCCCACCACCAGGGCAGTGATGCCTAAAAAAAAAAAAAAAGGAAAGAAAGTGCTACCTATATGATTCCCAGTGATCTCATATGGAAATAATTAGCATGCAATCGGAATTATGAGTTGGAGTTGAGGAGAGAAATCTAAGATAGAGATCTATATTCATCTATACATATGATATTAAAGTCATGGCAAAGCAACCCTTCAATAACTTAACAATTGAGTTGTCTTACTTTGGAAAGTCAACCTTAAGTTCTTACCATAGCTATCAAGAGTTGGTCTGGCATCTGCCAATAGTTCTTTATCATTACCAGTGCTCCATGATCATCTTAATTGAGGGTGAAATATATCAAGCCTTAATTCTAAGCACTGTGCATTATTCCTACAAACAACCTTGTGAAAAAGATGCTTTTTAATCTCCATTTTACAGAAGAATGCAGAAGCACAGAGAGGTAAAGTAACTTCTCAGGAATTACACAGCTCCAGAGGGATAGAGTTAGGATTCAAGGGGTAAGAATCAGAAGATCTGCTTGGAGTACGAGAAGTTCAATATGCCACCCCCACAACCAGGTAGCAACATGTAATTGGCACTCTAGATGATTTGTCTGATCAAACACAGCTCTGTTTAAATATAAAGTCGAAGCATGAACTGTAATGTTAGAGAAAAGTTCTGTTGGGATAATTGTCTATCAGTCTCTAAGTGTAATTCCCACTTGGGGAATTGAGTGGAATGTTTTGCTAATAGCAAGAGCAAAATAACCAAGTCAGCCAAGATCCCCCTCTTATCAGTAATCAGTAAGCAAACTTTTTTTAACAAGAAATTCTCAGAAATTTAGTCACTACAGGAACACCACACCTACCCTCTTCAACTTTCTAGAGTTTCAAAGAGGAAAAGTTCTCCCAGTTAGTGAATTGGAACAGACTTTGATATCACCCCTGCAATGCTTCCACAACTACCACACAACGCCGGTCACTGACCCTGCCCTGGAGAGCACACAGAATTGCACAATTCAAAACCTGCTCTGATTTACCAAACACATCTCTGTAACCCCTGCCAGCCCTGTCCAAAATAGCTTGTCATTCCATGTGACCTCAGATGCTCCGAACTTAAGATTGACAAGCATCAAAGTTAGAATTGACTCTCCTGGACCTGCCTGAACAAACTTGCCCTGCGATCTGTGCTGAGGCTGACATTTATTGACCGGTTTCTTTGTGCAAGATTAGGAAATAGTCTCTGTGTTGACTGTGCAACCACAGGGGCACATGCTTCTCCATCCTCATCAAACTCTAGTTCCGGATATCTCGATGTGAAAAGATTGTGATTGAAGAAACTATATTGTGCTGCGTGCTGCTCCAGTCAGTGTCTATTTTGTGCGCAACAAGTTTATAAGATAACACGTTATCTCCCAATTCATAATGAGAAAAAAGGAGTCTGTAATGGAAAGAAAATACAATACTGGATTATTGCTGGTATCATTGAAGAATTGAGCAACCCCCAACTAAATGTTACAGGGATTGAGCTATGAAGAAAAACCTCACTGAGATTAGATTTTTGAGTGACGCATTCAAACTGTAGCAAAGGAGGAAACTAGAAGAGAAGAGAGGAGGGTCCCACGCACAGAAGTTGTACAGACAGTCGCTGGAATGAAAAGACAGTGGAGAAAGGCAGGGCTTTGGACTCCCATGCAGAGGTACTGTCTTGGGTACTGCCTTGGCTTTGGACTCCCATGCAGAGGTACTGTCTTGGAAGCTCATAGGGCCAGTTCTTCCCTGTTCTTCAGGATTGCTGTGACTCAATATTGACTCGATGGCGGTGAATTCGAAAGACATTACTTGGTTCAGCCTGACTTTATTTTCTTTATTTTTAAAGAATTGTTGCTTGGTAGCGTAGTCTCCATTTTTATAGCAGATTGCAGAAAGCTTTGTAGGAAATGTGTGCAGAAAGTATGGAGAGCTTTCATGTGCGTACTTTCTCTTGTCCCCGGGGCCACTATTTCCTCTCCCACCAGCAGCTCGCATTTTTGGGGTGCATGTCTTACGACTGATGAATCATTATTGATAGCTCACTACCAGCTCCAATGCATGTCTACATTAAGGTTCACTCTCTGTGTTGTATTAAGCCAAGGATTTTGATAGATGTGACATGAGCTCCTCATTATTCTACCTAAAATTCTCTCACAGCCCTCAAAATGTCTTGTGCTCAACATCTTCATCCCATCCACCTTCTATTCCCTAAAAACCCAGCAACCCTGACCTTTTAACAATCTCTACAGCTTTTCCTTTTCTACAATATCTTATAGCTGGGATCATGGAGTACATAGCTTTTCCAGACTGGCTTCTTTCACTTGCACACTGTTTTGAGTGGATTCCGAGTCATGTGATGTCAGAGGGAAAGCTCTGCTCTCTGAAGTTTCTGAAGCATAGGCTGCTATGGGAGCAGACTACCTCGTCTTTCCATTAGTCACCCAGTGTTTAACCTGATGCCCCGCCAGAGCACCTTTCCCCACTTGATTGTACTGGTAGGTACTGTTGAGTCAGCTCTGAGTCATAGGGGCTCTAGGTACAACAGACTAAACATTTACGCCATCTTCACAATTGTTATATTTCACCCCACTCTTGCAACCACTCTGCCAATCCGTCTCATCGAGAAATTTCCTCTTTTTCATTGATCTTCTTTTTTAGGGACTGGTCTTTCAAGATAGCATTTCCAAGGTATATGAGATAGAGTGTCACCATCCTGTTTTCTAAGGAGCATTCTCGTTGTCCTTCCTCCAAGATTTCTGTTTGGTCTGGTAGTCCATGCTTGTGATAGGTAGGTTTATTGTGCCAACTTGTCCATAAGAACATGTGGGATTGATATGGTTGCAGTTTGATTGGAGGGCAAAGAGATAAATGGTTTGGCGAGCCCTACCTCTCTCTTGCTCTCTGGTGATTGTGGAGCTACCTTAGCTAGTCCTCTGTCTCAACTTGTGAACGACACTACCTGTGAAACACTCACCCCATGCACTGTGTTGCTAGAGCTTGAGCTTCCTTTGAGACCTGCTTCACCACGTGGCTGGTTTATACATCACTTCAGCTGGGGTCTGTTGGATCTGACTGACTGACAGTCTGTCATCTGACTGACTGTTGGTGACCTGCCCTGGTATTTGTTACCTGTGTCTGTTGCCTGTGTTGCATTGCTTAAAGGAAGACTCATCTGTCTGCTTTCTTGACTTTGGACCCAGCAGCCCTCCTGAGGTGAAAGACTTCCAGTACATTAACTATTCCATGAAAGTGAGTTGAACTGAGCCCTCTATACTGCTGTGTGGACTAATTAGCTGTTATATTTCTCCATGTTGTCTATATCTATCTATCATCTATCTATATATCTATATATCATAATGTCCTGGCTTTGTTTCTCTAGAGAACTGTTTAACACTATGCTATACTCACCAACACCTTAATTCAATTTTATCAATCTTCCTTCAGTATTTATTATTAAGAGTATTTATTATTACATGTATAGGAGGCAGCCAATAATATCAAAATATCATAACTTGGTTCAGGCACATTTTCATGCTCAATGTGGTTTATTTGCTTTTTAACACCTTAAAAAGATATATGTATAATCATATCATGGCATGCCACCTTCTTGATATGACCGCTGAAGACAAATGTGTGCATAAGCAAATGTGGTGAAGAAAGTTGATGGTTACAAAAAGATATTGTGACTGGTTACAAAAAGGTATGGTGACTGGGGTCTTTAAGGCTTGAAGATAAAAAAGCGACCATCTAGCTTAGAAACAACAAAGTCCACATGGAAGAAACACACCAGCCTGTATGACCAAAAGGTGTCAAAGGGATAGGATATCAGGCATCAAGGAACTAAAAGTTATATCATAAGTGGGGGGAGGGAAGTGCAGTTTGAGGATCCAAAGTTCATCTGTAGGTGAAGTGACATCCCCTTACTTAAGGGTCACGGGGAAGAGAGGAGCCAGTTAGGTACAGTATATCAACAATGAAACATGCAACTTTCTTCAGTTCTTTAATGTTTCCTGCCCCCCACTATCATGATCCCAATTCTACCTTACAAATCCAGCTAGACCAGAGGACATACACTGATACAGACAGGAATCAGAAGCATGGGGAACTCCAGGACAGATGATCCCTTCAGGACCAGTGGTGAGAGTGGCAATACTGGAAGGGTGGAGGGAAGGTGGGGTAGAAGGGGATACTGATTGTAAGAATATACATATAACCCCCTCCTTGGGGTATGGACAACAGGGAAGTAAGTTAAGAGAAACACTGACAGTGTAATATATAACAAAATCATAATAATTTATAAATTACCAAGGATTTCTGAGGGAGGGAAGAAGTGGGAAGGGAGGAGAAAGTGATGAGCTGATACCAAGGGCTTAAACCGAAAAGTCAAAAAGTATTTTGAGAATGATAAGGGGAACAAATGTACATATGTGCTTGACATACAATGGATGGATGGATGCATTTTGATAAGAGTTATATGAGTTCCCCAAAAATGATTTTTTAAAGTCATATGTAGTAAATCCCATCTAATGAGAAAAGAAATTATTAAGTCAAAATACTAATTTATCTGATTTAAACTTTAAAAATCTAGGGCAAAAGCTAGTTTATGTTCTTTTAGCATTTGGCATGTATCAGCAAACAAAGCATATAATTAAAACACAATAAGTAAAAGAAATAAAGTAAAAAGCAGATATCTCAAAACAAAACACCAAGATTTGCAGCAGTTTTCCCAGTGCAGTCCATTGTTTATTTTCCTGATTCCTTGACACCTTAAGTTTACTTCTCCATTTATTATGCTATTGTCTGTTGACCCAATTGTGAAGATTCTTTACAGTGAGTTGGAATCCCTCCTGAAGATGTATGCTCTGGTCTTTATCAATAAGTGTTTTGATTCCTCTTGGCTTTCAGCAAAGGTATGTCATCTGCATATTACTTGTTATAAATGAAACTTCCTCCAACTGTGATGTCACATTCTTCTTCATAAAAGTCAGTTTCTCAGATTATCTCTCAGCATACAGATTGATACCCTTCACACATTACTTAAAAAAAAAATTAAAGTCACCACGAAGTACTCTCTTTTTTTGTCCAAACAATTGGCTCTTGGCCCTTTTACAGATTCCACAGGGACACAATGAAGTGTTTTGGAATGCTCATTCCTTGAAATGTTAGTTATGATTTACACAGCCTTTGACTACACCTTTGAATACTTCATAAATCACAAGTAAACATCTTTCTGGCTTTGTCTGTGGTCAGCCAGGATCTGTCTGATGTTGACAATGATCTCTCTGGTTCCACATGGATGCCTGAGTCTGGCTTGAATTTTTGGAAGCTTCATGACAATGCACTGTTGCTACCATTTTGGACTCTCTTCAGCACAATTTTATTTTCTTATGACTTAGTGATATTGTTTGCAAATTTCCTCAATTTTAATGCTGTTTTTATATGAAATGAGAATAAATATTGATCTCTTCCAGTTGGTTTGTTTTGCACTAGTGAGTGATTCCAATGCTTCATCAACTTATGGAGACATTCCAGTTGGCCTCCTGCCAATTCCTGGAAACTTTCGTTAATATTACTATTATTTTCAGTACTGCTAGGACTTCTTCCTTCAGTACCATTTGCTCCTGATCATATCATACTTCTTAAAATAGTTGAATGCTGATTAAGTTTTTTGGGGGTATGGCCACTGTTTATTCATTATCTTTCCCCATAGAATATTTCTGTATTGCAAATCAAGACTGAATTTGTTTTTGTTCAGTTATTTCAACTTGAGATATGCTGACTGTGTTCTTCACTTTTAGATTTCTAATTCTAGATCTTTGTATATTTCATTATAATGCTATACTTTGTGTTCTAGGATTGTCTTTTGGAATTTTCTGATTGGCTCTTTTACTTCAACATTTTCCCAATCTCTTGAGTCTTAACATGGAAGAGCAAGTTTTAGAGACCTTGATATCTAATGTGAGTGTTTGTTTTCTTCATTTGTGTTGTTTTTGATGTCATTTCACAACTCATTTAGTCTTCAGTAATTAGTTTTAGTATGTGAAAACTGTCTTCGGATGGGATGAACTCAAGGTCATATTTTGAAGCAAATCTCAGCTTCTGTTTTTTCTTTAATTTTTTAACAGTTTTATTGGCATATAGTTCACATATCATACAATTCAATACTCCAATCATACCAAAAAGAATTGTTCAATCATCACCACAACTTTAGAACATTTTCTTTATTCTTGTGCTCATCATAATTAGCTCCCCATTTCTCCTCAACCTCCCATGACATACCCCCCAGGGTCCATTAATCCAATTACTATCTCTAGATTTAACTTGAATTTCAGCTACAGAAAAGCATTTGTAAAAACTAACAACAATAACAAAGTAAAATATAAAACCCTCAATCAAAGAGAAAAATATTAAACACTAGAACAAAATTTTAATGGATTATATGGGAGATCAATTGATAGGGTGCTAAATATTAACCTAATTGCATCTGCAACAATCCACTTTTCAAGGCAATCTGTAATGTGACATTATTTTCACATTCCTGGTCTATGGTCAGAGAGGATTCACATGGGGCTTAACTAACATGGATTTTCCTTTCACTTTTCTCAAGGTCATATTTTGGTTCTTCTGGATTTCTTTTAATTTTTTAAGCTTTAACCTGAACTTGCATCTAAGCAATTGATAGTCTGTTCCTCAGTAGGTCCCTAACCAAGCTTCTCTATCATCTCTTCCTACAGGTACAATCAATTTGATTCTTGTGTATCACTTCTGATGAAACCCACATGCGTAGTTGTTGCTTATGTTGTTGAAAAATGCGTATTTACAAAGCAGAAGTCATTAATCTTTCAAATTCCTATTATCATGAGATCTTTATTTCTCCAACCAAGGCCATATTTTTCTTTTTTTTAAGTTTTAAGGAGTTTTTTCTCCCTTTATTAAGAAACATAAGACTTTGATACATCAAATAAACCAAAATTTTGGGGGGAAGGAATCAAAATCCAAAATAGAAAAAAAAGTTAATATTATCTGGGCTATGGCAGAACCCAGAGAATGTCTTTGCATAATTGAAAAAAATCTAGGTGCTTCATAATTGGTCTTTTGATACAAAATGGCCTATTAGTTTGGAATTTGTGGTTATTAATCTTGAGGTTCATGGGACAAGTTAGGGAGTTTTCAAACTTGAGCTGAAATCCAGGAGGGGTTATTTAGCTTCTGAAGCTCCTTGTCTAAGAGGCAGCACCAAGGCCATATTTTTCAATTATTCATCCTTCTTGTTTGTTTCCAAGTTCCACTCACAGATAATTATCAGTGGATCTTGATTGCATGTTGGATCAATTTCAGACAGAAAAATCAAATAATTCTTCAATATACTCTTAATTGACTCTAGCGAATAGTGTGTAAATGTGAATAATGCTTGTATTCACTGGTCTTCTTTGTAAGTAAATAGATATTTTGTTATCAAAGACAGCATTGTACTTCAAGATATATCTCGAAATGTTCTTTTCCATAATGTGTGTGATAGCATTTCTTTTGAATTTGCCACGTGCAACTTAGTTACCTGTATGATTTTCTCACTGAAAATGGCCAATTCCAATCTAATTCCGCTCACTAATTCTTATGATACAGATTTTTATTCCTCCCATCACATTTTTTATGATTTCCAGTTCTCCTAAATTCACACTTCATGAATTCCATCTTTCAAATATTAATGGATGTTTTCCATTGTTTCTTCTCATTTGAGCCATGCCCCATTAGCAAATGAACATCTTAAGAGCTTCACTTCTCTCACATCATTAATGTCCACTCTTCCGCTGTGTTTCAAGTGCTTTCCACCATGAGGATTTCATTGCACAACACCAGATCAGATAATGTTCTGATGCTATTCATAGTTTTCTGAGGCTAATCCCTCAGATGTAGACAGCCTATTTTTTCTTCCTAGACTGTTTTTAGTCTAGAAGTCCCACTGAAATGTGTTTATCATGGATGATGCGGCTAGCCTCTGAAACTCGGGTAACATAGCAACATGTAAGTGACCGCAGTCCAACAAACTCACAGATGAGGATGGTTCTTTCCATTGTAATCTCCCTGGTTGAGATGATGGTCAAGTGTTGGAAAAGGAGAAGCTGCTCTCTAATCCTATAATTAGCTTTCAGTTTTAGTCAGCCTGAGATTCTGGGTTACAACCTTAAAACAATTGCTTCTTGGATTTCTTTTTCACCCCTTAAATAGGTAGACTCGAGGGAGCTGAAGTTCAGAAATTCCTGTCCCTTCCCTGGAAGACTAGGAGCTAGAGTTGAGTACTTCCCTTTGTCTACATAAGGTAGGTTCTTGTAAAAAGCCTTCATTGATCAGGCTTCAGTAAAGTTTTTTCTTTTTTTGTTGTTCTTAAGGGCAGACCATTGTTAGGAAGAGAACACTATTGTAAAATAGTTATTTCTCCCTCCCCCCTACCAGAAGCACCGGAACATTTTTCTGAAGGATACACAATTAGATTGTAGTGGGGTCCGTGGAAGTAAAATGCATTAAAGTGTGAGCTGTCTCCCCAAGATGAAGACTCCAGGAGTTTTATCTTCTAAGATGATCCTCCAGGTATTAGTCAATTATTTCATAAAAATTCCTGTCTAATGCTCTGCTCAGCAGCTGTGGTTTCTGTTCCTCCAACCCCAAACCAACTCACTGCCATGGAACCAAGTGACTCATCCCCTACCCCACCCCCACCCCCCAGGCCACAGTTGACAGCCTCTGATGCTGTCCATCTTGACGGGAGCAGAAGATGTTACCTGTTTTCTCTGTTTGTGAATGGGAAGGATGACATCTATGTTGGACCAGAAACTGGCAGTCTGCATCTCTGTTCTGAGGAACTGGCCCAATATTTTGAGGATATTGGAAGGGAGTTCATTTTTAAAGGGTTTTCATTCCCAGGATAAGGGGTTTAGAAAATATTGTGTGGCAGCAAGAAGTTATTAAGAGTGGTTGAACAGAAGGAGAATGTAATCTGTGGTTTGGGGGAAAGAAAATCAATCTTTCCTCTATTCCACTACAGAATTATTGGCCTATGTGCTTCACGGTTTGAGGCAGGGTTGCCTTGGGGTTCCCATGAAAGAAAAATGTCCTAACTCTGGCTATTTGTCTTTTCACGCACTCATGGACCTATTTGCAATTTGTTCCAAATCTTTTCCTACCTTTTCTTTGAGCTCTTCCACAGCTAGAGCATCACACTTTCCATTGGCTTCTCCATCCATCTTTAAAAGGCACAGGGACTTAATCAAATGCTCATCAGCTAAATCTGCTATTCTGTCTTTACCAAAGCTTTTCTAGTGACAGAGAAGGAACCAATCCCTCAGTCTTTATTTTCCTGAGCTATTTTTGCGACATTAAATATTGTTGACCAGCCTTTCTGGAAACACTCTTCTACTTTGAATTGATTACATTGATTAGGGGGTTTCCTATTATTTATCAGTGTGGATTGCTTTGTCTCTAAGTTTTCCACTACTTCAGTAATCTTAATACAAACAAGTCCCCTAGCCTGTGTCATTACCCTTCTCTTCCTCTACTATGCGTCAATCTTATCGGTGAGGATATCTTCAACTATCTGCTCTGTGCAGATGATTCTGAAAATAGATCTTCAAATGACTGAGATTAATTTCTGCTCCTCTAGCAATTCTATGTCAGCATACACCCAAACAAACCCATTGTCTTTCCTAAGGTAGCACTTCCTGGTGACTTCCCTGTTTCTGTTAAAAACATCTTCAGTTGCTTCTTCCTCCTGCAAACCTTAAAGTTGTCTGTAAAAGCTTCTCAACATTTCTGACTATCTTTTTTTCTGCAAATTAGCTGGCTGTCTTATCTCTCACATGTTCTTTTCTGTCTCTTATTAACTTTGGTCTGGCCCTCATCCTTTTTTCAGTGTACTACCTAAAAATTCTAATCTTTAGGGAACTCACTAGAATTCAAAATGGTCAAAATAGTCTTAAGACTTTGTGCTACACTTCTACTCAGTGGTCCCCACTCACTGAAGTTAATAAATTCAAGCATCTCACTTATTGTCATTCTGCCTTGTGACTCCTTTATTAGATCTTATGATCGGGACAACCTCAGTGATTTGTTACATCCTCAAAACTTCTTACACTTTCTATCCCATGTTTTTGCTTACCGTAATTAGAAACACCTGAAATTCTACTTATACAATAAGGTTCAATTCAAGTTCTATTCATGTCTGTTATAATTGTAGAAAAGGTGCCTTCTCAAGAGATTGGGTAACTCTCTGTGTACTTCCTGCATCCAAAAGTACCCAGCACAGTGCCTGCTGGAACAACCAAAGTATATGGAACTGTTATTTGAATGAGGATGTGCCTTCTCCTGTGTCTTCAATTAATGACCACTATCTTTTTTTTGACCAGTATCTTTTTATAGAAAAATAAACTTTTATTTTAAAACATGTTTTAAATTAATAAATGCATAGTTATCAATAAAAAATCATTGATTTGACAAAAAAAGAACCACTTCTTGAACATCTTTGATTTAACTCTTGACATAGGAAACTGTTGTGAACAGTATTTGATAAATTATTGTGTGTATATATATGTTTCTATCTGAAAAATAAATATTTCATGCTCATGAAGGATGGATCAATATATCCTCTCTGTTAAGAATGCTGGATTCTCAATTTCAAAACTAATTTTTATATGGTATAAATGTCCATAATTAGTATCATTCTTTTTCATAATTTTATTTTTATATATATTTATTTTTTTCCTAACCCTAACCCAAACCCACTTATGATAAATGGTGACCTTTGATTATTGCTTTGGTGGCTGTGGTTTTTGTTAGCTGACATAGAATTGATTGCCAATGTGAGATGATCCCATGCACAGAGGAACTAGCTGCTTCCCTTTCTTGTACTCTTGTAGATGAAACGATTATGATTCATAAAGGTGGTTTTTTTCCAGAAGTTGAATACCAGGCCTTTCCCCCTAGTATATCACTGGTACTCTTATCCAATTTAAATATATGAGGAATTGTAGACTTCCAAAACTAGTACATTGCTTAATGCCATCCATCCAGCAGATAAGTGCTAGAGATAAGATTCCTACCCAAGATGTCTGGCTTCAGAATCTGCCATCTAAACCCTCCACTCTGTTGTCCATTATTTCTATCAACCAGGAGTAGAAGCTGTTAACTGTACATTGTTATGCTAAATCAAGACTTGTGCAGTGCAGTGAATTATTTCATATGTTGTAACTCCCATCAAATAGCTTTGGTTTTCGATTTTACTGATGTGTCTGAGCAAGAGAAGGTGGTGAAGGTGCTGATAGATTGCATGTTTCAGTTGTGATTATTAACCCGGTTAATTGCAATTATCATTCTACTGTGTACAAGATGAGCCATCTTGTTCTTTGATGCTTGATACCTGCTCCCTTTGGCCCCTCTTGATCACGCATGCTGGTATGCTTCTTCCATGTGGGCTATGCTGTTTCTGCGCTGAATGGCGACTCGATTATCTTCAAGTCTTTGAGACTCCAGACATTCAACCATTTGGTAGCTGAGCACCATAGTTTCTTCTATTCTGTTTGCCTCTGTATCCATTTGTCTTCAGCGATATCAGGAGTCAATTGCTTCATTGATTTTGACTTTTGTTCTTTGATGTCTGATACCTGATTATTTCAGCACCTCATGATCACACAGGCAAGAATCACATCATTATGAATAAAGGGGAGAGCAGGGTGGGGACCTAAGGCCCACTGTTGGGTAATTGGTCACCCTTTTATAGGGGAGCCACAGGGAGCAGACAGAGCAGTCAAGGGGCAGTTGGGCAGTAATGATGCATACAAATTTCCTCTAGTTCCTGAAGCCTTCCACCTCCCCCACTCCAAACCATCATGGTCCCAACTCTACCTTACAATCCAGATGGACTGGAGAAGGTACACTGATGGAGAGGGGAGTTGGAGATATGAGGAAACCAGGATGGGTGAGCCCCTTTGGGCCAGTAGTTAGATTGGAGCTGCTGGAGGGGTGGAGAGAAGGTGGGGTAAAGAGACGGAACCAACTGCAAGGATACACACGTAAGCTCCTATTTGAAGGACGGGCATCAGGGGAGCGGGTTGGGGGAGAGATCGGGCAGTGTAAGATATGACAGGACAATAATAATTTATAAAGTATTGAGAGTTGGTGGGAAGGAGAGAGCAGGGGAAGAGGGGAAGGGATGGAAAAGCCGATACTAGGAGTTCAACGGAAAAGGCGAATGATTGGAGAACAGTAATAGCAGTGGACATGTGAAGGTGCCTGGCACAGTATGTTTATTTATGTATTGTGAAAAATGATGTACGAGGCCCCATTAAAATGATTTAATAAAATAAATAAATAAATTATAAAAAATGAGCCATATTAGAAGCAGGAAGTAGGGATTTCACTACTATGAAGGAAGAAAAACCAGGAGTGGAGCAGCACCTTTGGACCCCAAGAACTCTGTACATTGAACCTCCCCTCCCCAGGAAAAGAAAGCTATGACACTGGAGAAGCAACACAGGAATGGCAGCAGCAGAACCAGGAGCCGGAGCCCAAATCAGAGTGATGGGCTTGCTGGCCCACCGAGTGAGTCAAGCTAAATGTTTTTGGGTGGGAAGCTCAATTTTGGAGAGGGGTACTTCCAGACACTTAGATCTGGAAAATAGCACCTTTCGGCTGAGGCTTATGGGGGAGTAGAATATCTTTTGCACATGTATTAGCAGTGCTGAAAGAGTGTTGTTACGCTGTTAGAGCAAAGAGGGACAAGGGGTGATATGGCTAAGTGGCTGAGAACCCAAAAGAGACCTGCCTGCCCACATGACTGGGAAGAGACTATCCTGATCCAAGAACATGCCTTGAGCATTTTGTTCATCCTGAACTGTAGTCTGTTGAGGTTCTTAATAAACACTGTAGATGTAAGTATTTGCTGTCGCTTTCTCTGTGGCCATTACAGAAGGTGTGCCGTGGGAGGGACAGCTGACATCAGAATCAGCAGGAGTTGAGGGAGTGAAGGTGTGCCTGACATCAGCCTCTGAGAAATTGGTCTTGAATTGATGTGGACTTTGAGTCTCCCTCTCCCTTGTGAGGTCTAGAGTAGGGCAGACGCGGCCCCTCCCACACATTTCTTTTGCAGCTTTTTAGTATAACTTCTTGGTTTCTCCCCCAGCATGGTGCTTGGTGCCCCATCCCTGGGCTCAGAACTCCCTACCAGTTCACACTCTTTCTTTAAAAAAATATGTTATTGGGGGTTCTTACAGTTCTTATAACACTCCATACATCAATTGAGTCAAGAATATCTGTATTCTTGCCATAATAATTTTCTAAACATTTGCTTTCTATTTGAGGACTTAGTAGCAGCGATTGCTTGCCCCTACTTCCCACATCCCCCCCTCCAACTTTCCTCCCACCCTTCAGTTATTGCTACTCCCATTTCTGTTCCTAATCTGATCTGGATTCTATATATCTTGAGCTCTTATCTGTACCTGTGTGCATGCTCTGGTCTAGCCAGAATTAAAAGGCAGCACTGGGTTCATGGTAGTGGAGGGTGAGGAAGTCTCAAGGAATCAAAGGAATATTGTGTGTTTCATTGGTGCTGTACTGCACCCTGGTTGACTCATCCCTTCCTTGTAATCCTTCTGTGAGAGGATGTCTCATGGTCTACGGATGGGTTTACTTCTCTGCTCTGACTGCTCTTGTTCTCAAAAATATGTTTTTTGATTGTTTGCTTTGCATTTTCTGGTGCCTGTGTTGTCAATACCTCATGATCACACAAGCGGATGTGCTTCTTCCATGTGAACTTGTTGCTTCTCTGCTAGATGGCCGCTTGTTTAACTTCAAGCCTTTAAGATCTCAGACACTATATCTTTTGACAGCCATCAGTTTTCTTCACCACATTTACTTATGCACCCATTTTGTCTTCAGCGACAGTGTCAAGAGGGTGAGCATCATAGAATGCCAGATTGTTAGAATACAGTATTCTTGTGTTGAGGAAGGTCTTAAGCAGAGACCCAAAGTCCATCCACTTTTTCAGTGTATTACCTTCTAAATATATGTACATAGGCCAAACCTCTATTTTTATGAATTAATATATTTACATAAGTGGACACTGATATTTGTACCTCTGTCCATAGCTTTGCTTCCTCAAGCTTTCCTATGGTTCCGCTTACCTTTCTCCTGTCCCATTATCATGCTCGCCCTTCTTCAGCCTCTTAGCAATTCCTCCCAGCTAGATTTCTGTTGTTCCAACAGCACTGGGATTTCAAAGTCCTCCTTGTTGTTGCTTATAATTCCCTAGTTGTTCCCTTGTCAATGGTGTTTGCTCACTGCTCCTTTCTCCCCACCCCCTCCTCCCCCAGGTCCCTCCAGAACCTTCATTCCCATTGCTTTCTCCTCAGGCTTGTTTCCTATGCCTATCTTATAATAAGCAAAATAACAATAAGAGAAACAAAGCAAAAAGAAAACAAAAGATTGAATAAAAAGAGAAAGAAAAAAAGAATTTAAAAAATTTGCCCCGACCCCCCAAAAAAATAACTGCAAAAGCATACATAATTCCAGGTCTGTCTGTTGATCTTCATGACTGTCTCTTCACTGGTCCTGGAGGATTCTGGAAACTGCCCCTCCCAACCTGAAATATATTTTGGGCCCTCCTAAGGGGCTTTCTGGTTTGGCTTTGCTCCCATTGTGGGTCTGTTATTTTCCCTTCTTGGTTCACCCCTCTGTGGCAGTGCAGACACACTCCCTGTCGTGTGTTTCCAGTATTATCCTCCGTCTTGGTATGCTCCAGTGAGAGGACATCATGTCCACTCTGTGTCTTAGCAGCTCTGTGCAGGGACATCATCATCAGAGTTTGGTGTGTCAGTATGGGGTCTTGGTGCTCTCTCTCCTTTTTTTCTTGTTTTTTTTTCTGTATGAGGGTGGTAGGCCATCCCCCTCCCCAATTTGTAGGTTTAGTGCTATCTTCTGGAACATGTACCATGTTTCCCTGGAAACAAGACAGGGTCTTATGTTTATTTTTTCCTGAAAAAGACACCCTAGGGTTTGTTTTCAGGTGATACGTTGTTTTTTTTTAAGTGTGGTACAAAAATCTACATTTATTCAACTGTAGTTAGCTTATCTTTTTCTGGAACATGATCATAACTCTCCAAACTCCAAATTTCACCCCGAATTTCTTGTGATTCTATTTCCTTTAGAACTATTGGCCCCAATCTCTCATGTCGAGCAATAGAGCTCTCATTAAATAAGCAGCTCTTATCCATGTAACTTGCTCGGAGTTCATTGGTGGCAATACTGTCGGTGATTTTGACCCCATGAATTCTTCACCCAAATCACGACCTTTTGCAGACTAGCGTTCACAAAGTTTCCACGCTGGTTTCTTGTCATTCTGTTTTCAATGCAGTCATTAATTTCCACGTGCAAATGGTCTTCGTTGGCTTGCTTACTGCAATATCGAGGGTATGTAGATAGATCACAATGAGGCAGATGAGAAGGGCTGCCCATCTTTGTCACTGCTCTGTGACGAAAGGCATTAGTTGTGCAGATAAGCTGCCTAGCCACGTCCATCACTAGGTCTTATTTTGGGGATCATATTTATATTGTGCAAATGCTTAGAAATCCTGATAGGGCTTAATTGATGGGTAGGTCTTATTTTCAGGGAAACACTGTACTTCCGGGGAGTTGGGAAGTAAGTTTGACAATGATTGGCACAGGCCATTTAGTGCTCTCTTTCCATAAGCTGCTCCATGTGGGCCAATTGCCCTCAAGCTTTGGCATGCCATGGTGGGGCTGCACTCACACTCCCATTTCTGTGAAGACATAAGCAATAACCTCACCCAGGTGGATTAGTGCCCTCCTCCCCAGTGATAGCATTTCCCTATTTTTTCCCCCTTACCTCCAAGTTCCTTCCCACCTCTTTTCTTGTTGGAATGACATGCACATCCTTGGGTTTGGTCTGTCCACTGCCTGATTGCCTGTCCCTCAGCCCGTAAATTGAAGCTCACACTCTTTTGTTGACTCCTTGGATGGAGTTCTTATCAAATTACTCAGTTGACCAAGTTAAAAGATTGAGAAGATACAGAGCCAAATTAAATAGCTACTTTATATATATAACTACATATGCATTTCCCCCACCAGGAAACTCCCCGAAACAAGAACTAAATCATATCCCTCATACCTGGGACATAGTATTCAGGCAAGGACTATGTGTCTAGATGAAATGAATTTATTCAGTTAGGAAAACTCTAGATTCTGTCTGTTCCCCATTTCAGTAATTGAGAAAAATATGTGGAATTGGTGGAGGGAAGAAGACAGACTTAACACTGCACTGGTTTTATAGATATATTTTAATTCCTTTTCCCTCATTTTTATCAAAGGCATGTATATGATAGAAAGATAAAAAATAGAAGGGCTCATAATAAAAAGCTAGTTTCCTCCTCCATGCCAGTTCCTTTCCCAAGGGGAAGCTCTTGAAATAGTTTCTACTTTTAGTTCTCCTGGTGGTTAGTTTCATATCTTCAATAACATATTATATCGTTGTTTCTTAATTAATCAACTTTAGACATTATCACTCTCTCCACACTAAGAAATGTGAGGATTTATGAGTCTGTTCTTTACAACACAAACATAGGTCCAATGTTACTAAAAGGTAAAAACACTCTGCTAAGGGAATCATCACATTATCTGAATTCGTACTTTTTAAAATCGGTTCTCTTTCATGCACAACCTGAGCAACTAGAGGATAACAATTCTGCCCCTTAATTTGCGCCTTTCTGACCAATTATTGTATCTTTTGGGGAGCAAGCTTATCCAATTTATTGCGTGAATCAGTGAATGGGGGACTCTGCCTGGTAAATGGTTACTTAAAATCATTTGAGTCACAAAATAAAGGAATCTCTTGATGATAGTCTAAGATGAAAATGTACAACAGGCTTCAAAGTTGACTTAACAAATCTTCCAGTCACCCGCCAAAGACAAAACTTAGTATGGGCCAAACCTTAGCTACACCAAACAGGAATTGTCTGCACCTCCAGGGATAGGGGTATTTTCAAAGGGTCTAAATAGGTTATGATATAAGATGTTTAGGTAGGACTATAATTACTGCCTCAAACTAATTTTGAGTTATATAAAGTTAAATTTGGTACATTTGCTTATCACTATAATTTCACTCATCTTTTCAAAGAGGAGTGGGCAATTAGAGCCATTTATTTAGTCTTGTAACAAATATTTCAAAATACTGTACTATTTAAACAATTTTAATTATGGGGGGGGCTTCAAAAATTCGTGGAAAATTCTATAAAGTTCATTCTATTTTCCCAAGAACTTCAAAAATTTTAATAAGTCATTTTCTTGAGGCCTCTGACAGCTCATATAATAACCCATACATCAATTGTATCAAGCACATGTGTACAAATGTTGCCGCCATCATTTCCAAAGTGTTGTCTTTCCCCCAAGAACGTCTCAAAAGCTCTTTTTTTTATCTCATTATGTGTCGTGGTCTACAACAAGGGTCTAAATATTATGCATCCAGGGGTACCATTAACTATTTCACTTTGAAACTTGATGTTTTCCTTCATTATAAATTTCCAAAAATGGCATCTCCATTGACCAAGTAACTCAGACTAAGACATGTTTTCTTGGTCCTGTAACATGCTATGTGACTGAGTTTTGTTTGTTCTACTTTTCAAATATTCCTTGAATTTATTTCTCATATAACCCCCAAGGTAACTCACTCAATCCAGTCATTCACTCATCTTTTCTCAAAGTCTTTGTTATGAACTCCTCTTTGACTAGTTTGCACTGTCCCCCATTTCCACAGCTACACGCCAGCAGTGCAGTCCTTCTAAAACACAAATCACATATTCATTAAGCATGTTAGATGCCGAATATCTCTAATGACCAAAGATGCTTTCTCCTTCCTTTCCTTTATTTTCTAATTGGCCAGATCTTGCTGGAGTTTCATATTACTTTGATTACTTGTCCTGACTTACTGCATATACTGACTAAAAGCTGAGTTTTACAGCACATTTTTAATGCAGTTTTCCTGGTAAATCCAGTGCCTTGGCTGATATTTGGGTTGACATAAGCTTGAGTATATACTCAAAATTAACCCAATCCTACTTGTAATATAATAGCAACCCTTCTCAAAACATCTCTAGATTGAACAATACTTTACACAACATTATTTTACTTAAAACAAGTCATTGGCAGGTTTCTGCCATTGCTCCTGTTTTGCTTTTTAGGTGCCGCAAGTCACCTCCAACAAAGCATCTTTTTGTGGAACAGAAGAAAGTACCGGCCCCATGGACACCATTCTGACAGTTGATCTTATTTTCAAGTCCATTGTTGCAGTTATGCTGTCAGTCCAGCTTGTTGACAGTCTTCTTCTTTGTCCTTGCCCCTCTATTTGACCAAGCCGGATGGCCTTTTCCAGGGATTGGTCTCTTCTTGCATACAACATATAAGTATTTCTCCAATATTGAATGGACCTATTGAGTTGTAACCCAGATTGAAGGCTGCAGTTCCTGCTCTGCATCAGCAAATACTTCAAGTCCTACTCACTTTCGGTAAGCAAGGCTGTGTCCTCTGCAAATGGTAGGTTGTTAATAAATCTTCTGTCAATCCTGATACCACATTCTTCTTCATATAAATCAGTTGCCTCATTATTTATTCTTACAGATTGAACAACTATGGTGAGAGGATATAACCCTGAAGTACATTGGTCTTGATGTTAAACAATGAAATGATGCTTTAAAAAACTCTTTTGTGCTTATTATTGCTGTTATTATTAAAAGATCATCTTATTCGGGGGGTGTCTTACAACTCTTATAATGATCCATACATCAAGTGTATCAAGTAAGTATATTTGCACACATGTCACCATCATTCTTTTCTAGAGACCTACTTTCTCTTGAGTCCTTAGTATCAGCTCCTCTTTTCCTTTCCTCTCCCCTCCCTTCTAATCTCCTGATAAATTATAAATTATCATTTGCAAATCTTACACCAACAGCTGTCTCTCATTCCCCATGGTTTCTGTTGTTCATTCCCCTGGAGGTGGGTGTGGGCGGGTACATGATTATGTGACAGTCATTGCCATTGGTTCCCCCTTCCTCTTCTTCTCTCCCTATCTTCCTTCTATCCTTCTAGTATCACTACTCCCATTCCTGGATTCCATGTGTTGTGCTCTCTTAGCTCTTATCTGTATCTGTGCACATGCTCCACAGTGAAGACCAATACTGTGGTCATGATAGTGGGAGGTCAGGAAACCAGCCTCATGGTCCAGGTCCAGGTTCTGAATGAGTATAATGGAATATTCTGAGATTCCTATTCTTCTGAAGCTTACCTACAAATTTTACAGCCCCCACAGTTGAATGCTTTTACATAGTAAATAAAACATAATAATACTCTTTCTGGTCTTCTCTACTTAGAGCCAAGATCCATCTGACATTAGCAATGGCATCCCTTATTCCATGTGCTCTTCTGATTCTGGACTGAACCTCTGGCAACTCCCTGTCAAAGTATTGCTGCAATCATTGTTGGATGACCTTCAGCAAATTGTTTTGTTTTTTTCCTTTTCTTTTGCTCTGTCTTATTTTTGTGCTTATTATTTTCTCTGCATGTCTATCTAGTTAAGATAGATGTGGTAAACAATCCAGGTGAGAAAACAATGGGACTGATGGTTCCTGGGAGACACGAGAGAGGAAGAGGTGGAGGAAAGGAAGCTGATATTAGCCAACCCAGGGGCAAGGGAACAACAAGTGATGTAAAATCGGTGGTGGGGAGGGTGTAGGATGCCTTGTGAGGTTTGATCAAGAGCAAAGTAACAGAGAGGAATTGCTGTAACCCAAATGAAGGCCAAACATGATAGTGGAACAAGAGGAAAGTAAAAGGAAAGAGAGGAAAAGGATAGGTGGCAAAGGGCACTTGTAGAGTTCTAAAGACAGGTATATACATATATTTACATATAATGATAGGAGAACAGATCTATATACATATATTTATATGCTAATTATTAAGGTAGTCAATGAACATTGAACACTTTGTTCTAATTATCTTGCATTCTGTGATGCTTAGCTTCCTGACACAATCACTGAAGACAAAATGGGTACGTATGTAAATGTGAAGAAAGCTGATGATGCCTGGCTAACAAAAGATATATCATCTGGATTCTTAAAGACTTGAAGACAAACAAGCAGTCCTCTAGCTAAGAAACAATAAAGTCCACATGGTAGATGCCCATCAGCCTATGTGATCATGAGGGGTTGATGGGACTAGGCATCAGCTAGCAAAGACCCAGAACAAAAAATCGTATCATTGTGAATGAAGGGGATTACAGAGTGCAGACCCAAAGTCCATCTGTAGAATTGGAAATTCCCTTACAGATGGGTCACAAGGAAGAGAGACGAGCCAGTCAGTATTCAGTATAGCACCAATGAAACGTACAACTTTCCTCTAGTTCATTAATCCTTCCTCCCAACCACTATTCCATGACCCCAATTCGACCTTAGAAATCTGGCTAGACCAGAAGATGTACATGGATACAGATAGGAGCTGGAAGCACAGGGAATGCAGGACAGATAAACTCCTCAGGACCAATAATGAGTGCAGCAATACCTGGAGGAGAAGGGGAAAGGGGCAGGGGGCAGGGGGAGATAAAGGGGAAACTGATCACAATGATCTACAGAAAATCCCCTCCCAGGGGGATGGACAACAGAAAAGTGGGTGGAGGGAGACATCAGTCATTGTAAGGCATGCAATTTTTTAAAATAAATTATGCTATTGTTCTATAGTTTCAGCATTCTGTTTGGTCATCTAACTTTGGAATGGGTACAAATACGGATGTTTTTCTGTTAACTTTGACCATATGGCTGTTTTCCAATTTTTTTGGCATAAAGGACCTTCCAGTGCTCATTCACCTTGTGGAAACATTGCAATCAGAATCCCATCAATTCCTGGAGCCCTGATTTTGACTAATGCTTTTACTATGGATTAGATTTCTTCCTTCATAGAACTGTCACCAGTATAACTAAAATTCTTGTCCCTAGTAAAAGAGATTATTTTCATGTGTTTCTGGCAATTCTTGATGTACCTCATGGGACAGGGGTTAGATACAGGGAACAGACTTGAGGGAGATGATTGATAAGAGTTAGGTAAGTACAGGGTTCCCCTGGGTGGTGTAAATAATTTAGTGTTCAATCGCTATCCAAAAGATTGGTGGTTGAAACCCATCCAGAGACACTTACGGCAACAAGCTGAACTGGGCCATCTGTGTCTCAAAGGTCAACCTTGGAAACTCGGGAGCACAGTTGCACTCTGACACACTGGGATTTCCATGAGCCTGAATCAGGGTCACGACAGCTGCCAACCAGAACAGCAAAAGGTCACTGTAAAGTTGGTGTTAAGGACAGAACCTCAGTTCTAAATAGTAAAGGCCAGGTTAGGTAAGGAAAGTGAGTCCTCAGCATTTTGCTTTAGTCTTGGGTTTACCAAGACTCCTCAGACTATTTAATTTTGTTTAGCTTCTCTAGGTCTCATGCTTATGACAGGTTTCTCACCACAATTGAGTCAATGCGAACTCATAGGGAGATCTCGTGGGTTTCTGAGCATAGAAAGGCCAGTTTTTCTCCCAGGGAGGTGCTGGTGATTTCCAACTGCCTGCCATGCAGATTGCAGCCCAACTCTGAACCACTCCGCCACTCCTGATGGCGAATGGCACAGTGCTTGTTGCAGAGAGGAAGGCTGAAACAGAAAATTGTTGTAAAGGCCTTGGGAAAGGGCCCAATTAATTGGCTCTCAACCAAGAGTGAGGGTATCTCTAAGGAGCAAGAAGCATCATAATCAAGGTTTGTTCCTATTATTATGAAATTCAATTCTGCTGGGGCATATGGAAAAATAAAATTCTAACTTCACCATGATAGAAAATAATTATTTATAGTGCTTTAAAATGTATCAATGCATCCACAACACACTGTTCATTCTAAGTTCCAACAGAAGTTAAAGCAATTATTTGAGTGAAGTCTGATTCAAGGAAATAATTGTCCCAGCCTTTGTCAACTGTGTGTGTTTATTTTCTAGCCTATCATCTGTTTGGATGCTTTTAAAATGTTAAAATTTTAACATTTAAAGTTTAAAAATTTTAACATTTAGGAGAGAATAACAAGCAATAGGCATTGATTATTTAAATCTGTCAGGTAACTCAGTTTGGTGTGATCAATTCCATCAAAATATAATTATTTAAACATAATAACAAATATAACTATTTGAGCTTGGAATCAGCCCCTAGCCCTCCCTCTGTCCACCCTCACCCCTGACACACACACAAAAGAAAAGGAAGTGAAATTGTTCAACTCATTGAACATCAACAAAAAGCATCTAGCCATTCGGGAAAGAATAACATAAAACTTGGATTAGGTTTTATGCACATGATAAAAAACCAGATTTTTTATTGTAAAAGTAAAGAACATTTGGTATTGATTTATTATTTATGGATTCCTTAAAAAATGCTATGTTTTCATCTTATAAGTTGCATCTGTATCACTGATATGGTCTTTTTTTCTTGCATGTATGTTCAAATATCAGAACATTGAATTTCACTATTTTAGCTTTTAAGTTACTTTTAAGGAACTAGACACTTGATCTGAATTAGTCACTTAACTGCAGCGAGAGCATTATCTGAAGTATTAAAGTGTCTACTCTTAACTGTAGTACTATAGTTGGCAGTAGGATATTTGGAAATCCTTACATGTAATCAAGGTACATGGAAAAATGAAGGCAGGGAAATAACATCCAGAGATATGGTTTATCTTAAGGGGCCCAACTGAATTGATATCCCTTTGGATAACATATCAGAATTTCAATCTTCTATTTGGGGGGAGGGGTAGGAGGAGTAGAAAAATAAGATATTTTAAAATGATATGGAATTCTTCTCAATAGAAATGATTTCTAATGATAGCTAAAGGGGGAGCAAGGGAAGGTATTTTGTTATTGAATACCAAGACTTTTTCTTTTTAAATAGCTTACCAAAAAAAAATACCCCAAACCAAAAAACAGACAACTTATCTTAAACTACAAATATGGGAAAATGTGTTTTTTGAAAAAGGGCTTCTTCCCTTTTAATGATAAGTTTCATTGTGCTTTTTTGAAGAAGTTTTTAAAAACAAGTACCGTATGTACTCATGCATAAACTGAGTTTTTCAGCACATTTTTAATGCAGTTTTTGTGGTAAAATTAGGCTCCTCAGATGATATTCAGGTTAGCTTATACTTGAATATATGTGGTAAAAGTTTACTTCTTAAGTCTTTGTTGCTGCTACTTGCTCCTAAGTTCAGCCCATGCAATGGACATCGAATGACATTAGAGGAGTTACTCACTGCCTGCTTAGTGAGAAACTGAAAGTTTGGAAGTTTGGATTCACCCAGAAGTACCTGAGAGGAAAAGCCTACTGCTATACTTATGAAAATTGAGCATTGAAAACCACACAGAGTCCAGTTCTGCTGTGACACACCTAGAGTAGCTATAAATTGGAAACTACTTACTGGTAACTGTTTTCTTTCTTTCTTTCTTTCTTTTTTTTTTTTTGATATTAGATGGTTCACCAAAGACAGGTGACAATTAAGTATACTACATAGTCTTTTCCTCTAGCCTTTATGCTCATGCTAACTTTAGGGAGTGTTATACTGTTAGTTTAAAATATGTTTGGTGGACAGTATCCCTAGCTCCGAGTGAAATAAGGCATACGAAGTTGTACCTCAAATAGCATCATGTTGCTGTTTTGTCAAATAAGTTGGTAGACAGACTGAAGTAATACAAGTTGCATTGGTAACACTCAAGAATCATAATTGTTGAGTATGAAGCATCTTTGCATTCTATTTTCCATTTTCTGAAATTTCATGCTTATCAGGATACATGAAATCTCTGCTTTATTTTTTCTACTGGAAAGTTAAAATAGGTAGCATTTCCCATTTATCAACTCAAATCTATTTTATCCTGTTGTGTTGCCATTTGTGCATTTAATGTGGCCACAAGATTTGCTTCCGTTTTGCCCCCTTTATGGACAAGGAGCTCTTCTTGGTGGTGTCGTGAGTTACCATTGAGGTGCTGTGAGTTACTCAAGGGCAGATGGGACAAATCCTTCCCAGAGAAATTTCAACTCAACTCACTGAGGTCGAGTTGAGTTGGACTCATGGTGACCCTATGGGGCAGGGTAGAACTTCACCTTTGATTTCCCAAGACTGGGACTCTTTTCAGGGAGTAGGAAGTCTCCTCTTTCTCTCAGGAAGCAGCTGGTGTTTCCCAACTGCTGACCTTGCAGTTAGCACCCCAGCATAAACACACTATGCCACCAGGGCATCTTTCATAAAGATTCACAGCCTTGGGAATCCCACCGAGCCCTTTCCTCTGCCCTGTAGGAGGGCTGTGAGTCAGAATTTGATTCAATGACAACGGGCTTGGCTGAGTGGTTACGTGTTGTGTTGTGTTGTGATCCTCAAAGTCACACAGAGAAAGAGGGGGTTTTCTATCCTGTCAAAATAACTTTAGCTTTGAGAAGGAAAGGTGGGTAGTTCTACCTTCTCCTACAAGGGTCTGTATGAGTAGGCATTGACTTGAAGGCAGTGAATTGTTGCTGTTCTTAAATGGAGGACATTTTCTTTTTGATGCCCCCTATAAGTAAGGCTTCGGAAAGTCAGGGCCCCAGCTCTGGCTACAGAAACTCGAGGGGCTCAGTCCTCCCTCTCCTCTTGTCCCAGGATGCTGGCTTTGGTTGGGAGAGCTCAGCGCAACCCGTCTGGACTCCATCTTCGTGTGTGAGACGATTTCGTTACTCATCACAGAAAGGCCATAGCAGAGATTCCCCAGTGGCAACCTGTCTCTACAGTTCCTATGACATGCCTTTGGCTGTGTTTCCTGCTATTTAATCTCCCTTGGTTTCTGTGCCTTGTTTCTGGACCTCACCTTCCCTGCTAAGAGCTGACCGATATTTTCCCAGTGAATTTCACTTCAAGAAAAGTCATAGATACAGCTTCTTTAAAAAATGATGAAAATATTGTGGATGGGGGAGTTCTCATCATGATTATATGTCATTTGTTAAAGATGAAAATCAATTGCATGGAGAGGGAGAGCATTTGTTAATCTAAACTCTTAGCCCCATGTAGAGCTAGAGCCCATATATTGATAAATAATTCCTTGGAAGCTAATAATTCATGTATTGAATAGTTCTGTCAGATTTATCACAAGTTGATTTTCTTTATCCAAAAACCTTGGGTTTTGCAGCAAACCTTGAGGAAAGCACACACTCCAAAGCTGCTCATTATCTGAGTAAGCACCGTGTTTGTGTTTAGCCTCCCGAGTGGACCACATTTTACCCATAACACTCATTGAAAACCTGCCGCGTGCTAGCCGCAGTCCGAGCTGCTGGGTACAGAGATGAATACAGCTCCTGGCTCCTCATACAATACCTGGCAGTGGCAAGAGCCACTCAATGAATGTTTTTTGAATTAATGACATAATCCCTGCCTCTAAGGAACTCTGTCCTGTGAGAGAGACAGACACCTCATTGTGGCATGCCATGTTATGCTGGTGCCCCAAATAGCTTATTTGTGTGGGAGGAGGTGTGAAGAGGAATGGTTGGCATGCTTCAGATGCCGCTGTGAGTCCCTATCATGGTGTCAAGGTCACGCTGTCCTGTCCAATGACACCTCCTGGCTTTCTCAGAATTGTTAGTCAGGTCTCTCTTTCCAGGCCCTCAGAGTTAAGCTTGTGACACTGTATTTGAACTCCTATTAATAGGCCCAGTCAGCCCCTCAGCAGATTGCATCTGAACATCAAACAGCCAGAATCCCCAACAATGATTTCTTGGCACCAAGCCAGTCCTCAAGCATCAAAGCCATGTTCCTTGCACATCAGCCCCACGTGATGATAAAGAATGGCATCAGGATTCCAAACCAATTATCCCCTGGTGAATGGCATATTCTTCAAGGGCACCCTGGGCTTATTTAAAAAACAGTAGCAGTGTTGATGTTAGCTCTGAACGGTGAACAGCAGACACAAGATGGGGATGAAAGCAATGACCAGAAAAGGGTCTGTAACTCATGTGCCTACATTGCACCAACCTGGAAAGGTGCAAGAAAAGGCGTATTTGGATGCATTTTCAAAAGTTTCTCCCCTGAGCCTGCAGTAGCAAAACTGATGGAATGTCACCCTTGAGCTCTATTAGGAAATAGAAGTAGAAATGTGGACATGCAGAGCTCAGTCCTGATGCCGGGCGACCTGGGGCACATCATTCACTCAGCCCTCAGGCTCTGAATCTACAAAGGGGGGGGGGGGTGAGCTTATGAAGGTCTCTGAGATGTCTGTGCAGGAATGGAATAAGTAATAGTTAACTACTTTTTGTGTAGGCACCCTAGTAAACACTCACAAACATTATTGTAATCTTCATAACAGGCCTACAAGCAGTGCTGAGACTCAACCGATTCAGGAAAACCCACAATTAATTTTCAGCAAGGGTGATTAAAAGGGTACTTGTAGTCAGGGCCCTTTCTGAGGTGCAAGGCTCTTCAGCCGCCTATCCTTCCTTCCTCATTTTTTTTAAGTTATATCTCTTTTATTGTTGTCATTTAAGTACTGCCTGTATGAAATAATAAACTACTTTTTGGTGTATCTTTGTTTATACTGAAAATCATCATTAGGGAAACAAACCAGTTGTTAAATCATTTGAATCACACCGCTGACTACAAAGTAGATATTTTTACCCCAAATAATAGATGAGCAAATTATTGGACATTAAATTACTTGCTCAATGAGGGGAGCATAGATTCAAACTAAGTATGAAGGAGTCCATGACCAGGACAGAGGTACTACAATGCCTTTCTCTGACAGCCATCAAGGCCCTGTGTTTTGCTGCCTGGTGTCTTTTTTCGGTTGTCCCCCTAACTTCCAGGGTCTCTCCACTGACCTTACCAGGGCAAGAAAATCATTGTTGATATCATTGCCTCATAACTACGAAGATGATCTCATTTCTAGGACATTCCAGGCAGATGTCCCTAGGATGTGATACAAATTTATACATGAAAGATCTGCTTCCACCCATTGTCAAGATTCTTTTGTTGTTATCAAGTGCCGCTGAATTGACTCTGACCCCTGGGGACATTGCATGGTCTGGCGCCACCCTCACAACTGTCCCTATGCCTGAACCCATTGTTGCAGCCACTGGGTCAATCGTCGCCTGGAGGACTTTCCTCTTCTTCACTGTTCCTCCACCATACCAAGCAGGAAGTGCTTCTCTGGGAGCTGCTCTCTCCTGACACTATGCCCAAAGTATGCAAGGTGAAGTCTGGCCATCCTTGCTTCTAAGGAGAGCACATTTTCTGAGACAGATTTGTCTATCCTTTGAGTGGTCCCTGGTTCTTTCAATAGATTTAGGCCACAACAAAATGTCATATTTTCCTTTCCATTTTTGCCAAACACCAGCCAGCTTTTCTAAAATGGGTTCACAGGGGTGGGGAAGGTCCCGGCCCACAAAATCATCGGTGCCAACTAACATCACATGCCTCACCAAGGAGAAGCTTTAGAGGTCAGTTTGATGAGATGTTTGACCAGTGTGGTGTGCAAATGATGTAACAAATATCAAAATGACCCTAGGCAGAAACACGACTCCCTCCTCCTGGTTAGGAGATTGGTTCTGTCTGTGTCGTGTAGTCCCCAGGAGGTAAAAGGTCTGGTTCTTTCCTGCTTGCTCCTGAGTCTCAAGCTATTAGCCAGTCTTTGCTCTGTGTACACCAGCTTCATGGAACAATCTGCGCGGTGGTCAAATTGACATGAAACAAAGTTCCTTCTTAGGCATGATTTGTGACGTTGCTCAATTTGAAACAAAATTTTATGTTTGATTCAAGCAACACAATGCTCCCAAATCATCAACAACTGAGCCATTAGCGAAGGCAAATTGGCAAAAGCTCTGGGTTGTGGAGAATCTGGGACTTGTGTTTAAGTCCTCAGACCAGCTATCATGAGCTATGTCAATGTAATCAGCCGCTTAGTCTCTGAGCCTGTTTCATCGGAGTTAATCCACGGGGCTGGTGATTCACTCTCCTTTTTGCCCTTCCCAATGCACTCACCCCGCCTCTGGGCTGCCCTCGTCTATGCCCTATGGATTTGCCACTTGCCACTAGGCTGCATTTCTATGGCTGCCTTGCCATCTGGCTTCTGGTGACTTTTAGCGCAGATCTGAGCGAGGATGGAAGAAGGAACAACATAATCCCTCCTCTCGCTGCTTCTGCACTCCGTCCTTGGCAGCAGCTGTGCCCTTGCTTCTCAGGGAGCTCTGGCCGCACTGTTTCTACCCTGCCTATGTGTTAGGCTCTAGGGGGAGCAATAGCTTTCTGGACTCATTGGTCTTTGTGTGCCTGGGCAGCCTGTGTTTGCTGCTTCAACCAGCCCCTACAACGTCAATTCATCCCTTCATGAGAATCTTTACTGGAACCCCCTGACTAAATTCTATTTCCTGCCGAGACCCTGTCTAGTATATTATTTGGAAGGGGTTGAAATCTGTGAAAACAGTTTACAAAAATATAGCTAACAGGGCTGAGCCCCGGTGGCGTAGTGGCTGTGCGCGGGACTGCGGCCCACTGGGATGGAGGTTCAATTCCAGCTCCACGGAGCAAAGGCTGGGCCTCCTACTCCCACCACCTGAGGGCAGTGATGCCCCCCCCCAAGAAAAACAAAACAAAACAAAAAAAATATATAGCTAACAACATTGATGCCATTTGGCCGTAATTTCACCTTCAATGCTATATTGTGCAGTTTGCAAAACTTCCATGGTTATGTCTAAATAGTGTGTTGGCCCCAAAACAAACAACAAGCAAAAAAGAAACAACAACAAGAAAAAAATTGAAGCTGAAGATTGAAGTCATGCTGAATAAGACCCAACCACATCTGGTTCACCTCCCCTTTATCAATTAGGAAAGAGCAAGGTGAGTCAGCACTAGAATGGAAGGAGGTTGAGTCCTAATTCAATCACTCACCCTCACGAAGCAGAAATGTCTGTGTATACGCGTGTGCATTCCTAGTGACGACATTACAGTAAGCACAGGTTAAGAATGTCCAATTTTCATGCAAGGGTTTGGATTTATGGCAGATCCGATCCCATGGGCCTCTCATAGTGTCTCATGCCAGAGCAAACTCTAGCCCCCAACCTTTGCCTGCCTTTACCCTATGGGCTTCAGGCCCTGGAGTGGGTTGATGTCTCTTTACAGACAACTTCTGAAGAAGTGGTGCTATTCAGCCGATGGTACTAAACACTGGACTTCTATGCAGTGGCGTGGGACTGCGAACCCCTGCATCACGTTGGGACGCTCGCAAACACAGCTTGGCGGCTCCGCAGCTGCAGGAAGGGGCCGCAGCCCTTCACTTTGGGTCAGACCGCACTGCAGTTCACGTAGTGTGCAATGCCCTGACTTGGTATTTGCCGCCAATAGTCCTCCGCTGTCTCCTTGCAGCCCTACCTCAAAAGCGTAAACGGAATGCAAATGCCAGTGACGCATTGAAGAAAAGAAATAGCATCACAATGGAAACCCCAGTGGAATACTCGAGTGGGAGGAAAGGGCCGAAACACCACCGGTCATTGGAAAGGCATCAGGTCATCTGTCAATGATCAGAATCATCTTAAAGGATAAAATGAAAATAATGGGACACATGAAAGGCTTTGCTCCATAATGGCAGAAGTTTTTGAGCCAAGCGTTAGTTAGCTGGAGCTTTTCATTTCGTGGAAGGAAAAGTTAGAGGAGCAAAATCCTAATGCAGAGAGGTTCAAAGATGACTGTACGGGTTTGAGGGGCTCAGCTGCTACAAAGGCCATTTATAATAAGCAGGAGAAAGGCTCTGTACAAGCCTCCCTTGACGCCTACTTCAAGAAATTGATTCCTGTAGTAAGCACCTCTCTCCCCAGCAGCAGAATCAATTCCCAACTCTCCATCATCAAGGCCATCAACTTCCACAGCAGCCACCTCTCCCTCCTCCTCCCCTGCATTACTCTAGCTGTCCTGTTCACGCGTTCATCGTGCTGCCTCACAAAGACCCCTTCTGGTATGCAAGACATCGATGGAAAAAAGGTGCTAACTTTTCATCGTGACCTTGACCTTTCCTAGCTAAGCTCTTTTAAGAACTTTAATGTTTCTTCAATTATTTTACAATAATGTATACCTGCACACACAGGCACACACATACACACATCCACAGATTCTCTCTTCAGTATGCTATAAAGTGACCAGAGGTCTCACTTTTTAGCAATTTAACAACATCCCGTGGCGTTTTAATATTAAAATAAATATGTACAATACTATTTTTGTGTTCTTTTTGTTTTGTTCTGTTTTTGTTTTGGGGGGCATCACTGCCTTCTGGTGGGAGTGGGAGTCCCAGCCTGGCTCCTGGAGAGCTGCTGCTGGATTTGAACCACCAAGCCAGTGGGCTGCAGTCCCGCACTCAACCACTACGCCACGGGGGCTTAGCCTTATTTTTGTGTTCTATGAAAATTTTTGTTGCTCCATATAGACCAAATTTTTAATCAAGAACCCCAGTCCTCTCACCCCAGTCAATGATGTCCTGCTTAATATCTGGTCACTTTAGTATAGTACCATGTATAATTATTTTTACTATATAATGGATTGTTAGGTTTAAGATGTTTTCTCTATTTGAAAATATTATTAAAGTGTTTTGTATTCATTGAAAGATAAAAACATTACAAATATTTTGAGCACAAAATATTAAGACAAACATTTCACTAGTTGATGCTAAATAAGAACTGTACATACCTATTCTGATTGACCTCTAAAACTCAATTGACAGACTCAGGAATGTTCTTGTTTTTAACCTGGTGACTGCTCTACAGCAGTTGGGCCCACACGCAGTCACTGAATTACTATTATTTTTTCATTTTGGAGGCAAGAATTGATGATCATTACAAAATTTATTTTCACACTAGCAGTTTACATTTTAAAAATTATAAGAATATCTCAGCATATATATATATTAAAGCAATCATTTATTTATAAGAACAATTTTTCTCAATACGCTAACAAAGCTCATGGTTATTGCATGCCTAGAACGCTAGTCCTGAGGAGCAAACTTCTGGAGAAGGGGTTAGGATGAACCAAAGGTGTAAAAAAACAAAACCGAAGGCGTTCTCATTTTGCCATTTTTAGCAGAGATCTAATTAGCGTTGTATTTCTAATAGCTGTTTAAATTGCATTATCTGGTTTATTGATATGGATAGATGTATAAGGATGTATAAGATGTATAAGGATTATTTGATTACAAGCAACAGAAATCAATTTAGGCATGTTTAAATTCCTGAGGAATTTACTGGAAGGATATTTGGAAACTACCATTCAATCCATTGGAAAAAAATGAGGTTTTCACTGAGGACATGTGGGAGCAAGAGCAAGAGTGGTGAAGAAAGCTGATGGTGCCCAGCTATCAAAAGATATAGCATCCCGGGTCTTAAAGTCTTGAGCATAAACAAGCAGCCATCTAGCTCAGGAGCAACAAAACCCACCATAAAAGAAGCTCACTTGCCTGTGCGATCACGAGGTGCTGAAACAATCAGGTATCAAAGAACAAAAATCAAAATCCATGGACCAATTGACTCCCGATATCGCTGAAGACAAATGGATACAGAGGCAAACAGAGTAGAAGAAACGATGGTGGCCAGCTACCAAATGATTGAATGCCTGGAGTCTCAAAGACTTGAAGATAATCGAGTCGCCATTCAACGCAGAAACGTGGAAGAAGCACACCAGCATGCGTGATCAAGAGGGGCCAAAGGGAGCAGGTAGGAACATCAAAGAACAAGAATCACATCATTATATAGGAGGAGGAGAGCAGGGTGGGGACCTAAGGCCCACTGGTGGGTAATTGGTCACTCCTTTAAAGGGGAGTCACGGGGAGGAGATAGACTAGTCAAGGGGCAGCTGGGCAGTGATGATGCATACAAGTTCCCTCTAGTTCCTGAAGCCTTCTCTCCCCGCCCAACCATCATGGTGCCAACTCTACCTTACAAATCCACATGGACTGGAGAAGGTACACTAATATAAAAGGGAGCTATAGATATGGGGAAACCAAGATGGATGAGCCCCTTCAGACCAATGGTTAGATTGGAGATGCCGGAAGGGTAGAGAGAAGGTGGGGTAGAGAGACGGAACCAACGGCAAGGATATACACATAAGCTCCTATTTGAAGGACGGGCATCAAAAGAATGGGTTGGGGGAGAGGTCGGGCATTGTAAGATATGACAGAACAATAACAATGTATAAAGTATTGAAGGTTGGTGGGGAGGAGAGAGCTGGGGAAGAGGGGAAGGGATGGAAAAGCCTATACTAGGGGCTCAAGGGAAAAGGTGGACTATTGGAGAACGATAATAGAAGTGGGCATGTGAGGGTGCTTGGCACAGTATGTTTATTTATGTATTGTGAAAAACGATGTATGAGCCCCCAATAAAATGATTTAATTTTTTTAAAAAAATGAGGTTTTCTACTCCAGAAAAAGTTAGTCTTGGAAACTCACAGAGACAGCTCTACCCTGAACTAGAGTGTCCCTATGCGTCAAAATTGACTCGGTGGCAGTGAGTTTGGGGGAGGGGGGTCTAGTTAAGCAGAGGTATCTAGATGGTAGAGTCTAAACGATGGTCTTTTCAGAACTCTGCCATCAAACGGACTTGGCTGCAGATGTTTTCTGACCCAGAGTCACCCTGCTCAAAATTCAAATTCCAGGAGAATCCGTCTAGCTTGGCTTTGGTCCCAGGCACAGAGCTTGGCTAAGGAAGCTGGGCCACTTGATTGACAATGTTGGCCTTGGAATGGGAAAGAGGTGGTTTTTCAAAGAAAAAGCATACTAGTAACAAGAAAGAAGAGCTTCTGGGCTTGCAAAAACAAAACAAAACAAAATAAAAACAGATTCCACCACAAAATTCTCTGGAGCATTTGATGACATGTCATTAAGTTATTAGATATCATATACTTCCTTCCTTCCTTAATTTATTTCTCACAATTTGAATATGAACCAATATAAACAGTATGTGATTCTAGGGTGAAAGGAGGTCACAAGGTGGGTCTGAAAAATTCTAGAAGAGACTTGAGTTTCTTCACCTAGGCTACCCTGAAGAGTGCACCTTTGAGAAAGGCTTTCCCTGGCAGCTTCCCTCCCCAGCAGCTAGCAACCCTTCAGGAAGGAGGGACAGAGGGTTCCCAACTCTCAGCAAGGGTCCCTATCAGGATGAAAATGAAATGGGATTGGCAGCATCCAAGACTGCTGCCCTTTCTGCAGGCTTCCAGTTAGTAACCGTGATCTCTACTTCTCTTTGTTGACAAATCTTGCTCTCTCTTGAAATATATATATATATATATATATATATATATATATATATATATATTCTTCAAAAAGTAGCTATAAACTTAAGGATAAATATGCTGCTTAGACGATACACGATTGTTCAGATCTTCTCCATGAAATTTGTTGATGAATATAAAATAATTGGTCCTGAGGACAGACATTGCATCTATACGATTTGGTGACATATCTGCAGTGCCTAATAGAAACTTTTTACACATGGTTAAGTGCATACATTAATAAATATTGCTAATATGTGAAAACAAGATTTATGTTAATAGAATTTTTAAGAGAAAAGTATTTTTAAGTGACCAATTTTTCTTTCAAAGAAGACAGAATCTTTGAAATTTTTGGAAAGAAAAATATTTCAGCTATTTCTCCATGTTCTAAATTTATTTTATTACCTTGCATTATTTCTAACATACAGTGTACTTACTTATTAACTGATTTTTGATGTTTATCATTTACTCCCCCCTCCTCCCCCTGGTCCCCCCGCCCCCCGCTAGGAAGTAAACTGAACAAGTATCAGGGTTTTCCCTCTTTTGTTTACTGAGAGGTGTGTGTATGTGTGTGTGTCTGTAAAAATGCTTTTGGCTGTATTCATATTACATTCTCTACAGCTATATTTATGGTATTGGGTATCTGCTATAAAGAAATATAATCTCTATAGTGACAGGCATCTTTTCCTGCTGTAGTCACTCTTTCTCAAGCACCTTGAACTGAGTTTAGAACACTTTTGGTTTTAAATAAATGTTTGATGAATGAATGAATAAATGATTAAAATATCTTTAAAAGTCCATTCATCTCTACCTTAAATTATTAAACTATGGCTCTGGTTTCACCACTCTCCCCGCTTGTCATGCCCTCAGGTTTGATAGGCCACAGAGAAGTCCTCATGAGCTTTTTTGCTCCTGATGAAAAAGAAGAAACCTATTCCTTTGGCCTGATTATAACCACCGCGGTGAGTGCAGCCTCATCTTTTGCCGTCTATTCCCTTCAAAAATCCGATGTGATCACGGATGGAAAAAATAATCCAGAACCATGGGAAACTGTGGGTACTACCATACCTTAAAAGCTAATAACAATCAACCAACAATGAAAACCCACTGAAGAGCTGCAGAAGGTCCGAAAGGCCGCCAAGTGACCAGACACTGCTTCTGTCTTCCAGAGGTGCTCTGTGAGTCCAGGGGAAATGCTTCCGCAGGAGCGAGATGATAGAGATGATGGAAACCAGTGTTCTGCTACCAGTATAGCACTTTTAAGGTGTTGCCTACATTTTGGACTTTGAATCAAAAATTCGAAGCAGTATAGCAAGAACTGCATGGTCCAAAATGAAATTCCTGTGTTTATTTTTCTTGTTGTAAGTTGGAATTTTGCCTATTGAAATCGTTTATGATGGCTGAGTGTTTTCCTTGAAATGTGTAAATATTTATAAATCAATTGTCATATTAATAAAATACCATTTATGCAAGACTGCTTAAAAGATTAAAAAATTATTGAAAAATAATTAGGAATTATTTAGAATGCTATTAGATTGTGGCTTTAAAATGAAATCTCCATAGTAAAGATAATGCTTAAAAATAACATGCACTGCAAAATAAATAAATATTAAAATAAAATAATATGCATTGTAGGGCCATATTCATAGCAACTTGTGGAGTTCCCATAAAATTTGAGTTCCACTGGAGTCTATTCTAGGAGCCCTGGTTGCTATAAGGGGTTATACTTTGGGCTGTGAAACACAAGGTTAGCAGTTCAAAACCACCGGCAGCTCTGCGAGAGAGCGTGGAGAGTTTCTTCTTCCATGAAGATTTGCAGCCTTGGGAGCCTGCAGGCGCCCTGTGACTCAGTGATGGTGGCGGCTCTAAGTCAGAGATCGCTCCAGAGTGATGGGTTCGGCTGTGGTTTGGAAGCCTAATCTCTCTCCCTACTTTAGGACTAACTAATTCCAGAAGTGAGTCTGTGTTGGGCTTCTTTCTACCTTCTCAATTTTGCCATTCAAAGATGTATCCACCAAATATAGTAAAACTTTAAATTTTCCTTTATGTCTGCCTGAAGAATTGTCTTCTTATTATTTAATGTCCCTTTTCTGATAATTTTCCTTGCTCTGAAATCAAATCTGTTTAGGATAAAGCTAATACAAACTATTCTGGCTTTCTTTCAATTAAGACTTATGTGGTGTTAACTTTCTCCATTTTTTTACTTTTCACCTAGCTGAGTCTCCTTTCCAGGTAAACTTTGTTTCCTGTAGATTGATATAGTTGAATTGATTTCCTTTTATTTTTAATTCATGCTGCTAGTCTTTGTACTTGAACTATGTATTTAGGTCATTTACAGTTAAAGTGATTTTTTAAAACATAATGGAATTAGCAACAATTTGACATTATTTTCTGTAACTTGCTCTTCTTTATTTTTGCTTTCCACTTTTTTGTATTTTGCTTTCCCTAGGTTTAATTGAGCTACTTTATCTCCTCTTTTAGAACGCATTCCTTTTTGAATTTTTGGAAGTTTTCCTTCAGTTTGCAGTAGTATTTATAACTAAATTCATTCTCAAATAACACTATACAGCTTCATGGTTAGAGTATTACTAATTTATCCCTTTGAGCCTTATATCATTGCTATTATATATTCCACTTACCCCTAAACTACTATCACATTGTGATGGATATTTTGAGCAGATTGCTTTCTGTTATATCTGTTAAGAATGAGGGGGGAAATGAAGAATTTTAATTTATCTTCATTTTTTTCTTCCTTGAAGACTCTGCTTTGCTTTATGCAGAGCTAAGTTTCTCTCTAAAATACCTCCAACATGTCTTGCAAGGTTGACTTGCTGTCAGCAAATTACCTTAAGTTATGTTTGTTTGGGAAAATCTTTTTCTCCTTTACACTTACAAAATACTTTTGCTGGCTATAGAATTCCAGGCTATTGGCTTTTTGCTTCCAACCCTTTAATTATTTCATTCCACTCTCTTCTTGTTTGCCCAGTTTCTGAGACATCTGATATAATTTTTATCCCTATTCCTTTATGGCTAAGGTGGATTTTCCCTACTTTGACTTCTTTAAAGATCACCCTCTTTTTTGTGATATTCTGAAATATGATATGCTTAAGTGTAACTTTTTGGTATTCATACTACTTTGTGTTCTATAAGGAGCTCCCTAAAGCTGTAGTAGGTGTCCATAAAACAATTTTAGAATATTATCAGCTGCTACTGCTTTAAATATTTTTGTTTTCTTCTCTCTCTTCTTCATCGGTTGGTAATCTCATTATGCATGTGTTATGCTTTCATAATTTTAGAAAGGTCTCAAATATTCTGTTCCATCCTTTAAAAAAAAGGGGGAAGTCATTACTGATAGATTTCCAAGCTCACTGATGTTTTCCTTCAGCAAGTAGGTGCCTCTATTGATGGGCTCATTAAAATCATTCTTCATACCTGGTAGAGTAGTTTTGACTTCCAGCGTTTCCACTTCATATTTCCTTTGGATTTCACTATTTCTGCATAGATTGCCTATTCTTCTCTGGTGTCCACTTTTTTTGTGTTGTCATTATGGTTATTTTAAATTCTCAAGCGGAAAATTCCAAAATCTCTGCCATATCTGAGTATTATATTTTCCCAGTATGGTGAAATAAGTTCCTACATGTGGTCTTATGCCTTGGTTCTTTAAAAAACAGCTAGAGAGATTTTTCTCCCAAACCCTGAGAAATTACCTATGTCCTAGTTTTCTACCCTTTTTTTGTCCAGGTTGATTGACATTTCCTGGGTACGAAGTCAGGAACTTGGATTGGCCCTTCCTGTGTAATTGTAACTTTTATCTGGTCTGGAGATTGGATTGTACCTTGTAGGGGTTGTCAATAGACTATGTAAATTACGTATTTGTAGTCTACTATGCAAATAAATTGAATTGTCTGTGATCTACTGAGAGGAGCTTGATCAGTTTGTGACCCCAGCTGGGAGGCATAATGCCTTAAAATTGACAAAAGTTGTGTATGCATGCAGTCAATCCTGAAAGGCAGGGTTTTCAGATGGAGACCGAGAAGGGAAGCAGCAGAAAGAAGCAGAAGTACAGAGAGGGAGGAGTCAAGGCACCTCTTAAAAGTGAAGTCAGAGACTAACACTGACAACTGAGAGACCAAGTAGGGGCCCAGCATTAGTCAGTGGGGACAGGCTCTGAAGAAGCTCAGCAGTAAAGTTGATGACAGATAAAGGTCAGGGTCAGACAAAACCTACCCAGACTGGGCCAAGGAGAGCCTGTCCCACAGGAACTGGATGAAGCAGTGGTCTGTAGTCTGAGGAGGCTGAAACAAAGTCTGCAGAGCCAGGAGGAATGAAGAGAGTTGTCCTGCACAGAGCCCCCACTCTGGTGGGGTCATAGCTTATGATTTGGGCTGTTAAGTAAAAAGTCAGTAGTTCAGTACCACCGGCCAGCTCCGAGGGAGAAAGAAGAGACTCTCCTCTCTTGTCAGCAGTTACGGCCTGGGCAACCCACAGGGGCAGTTCTACTCTGCCTGTAGGGGGCCCAGGAGGCCACCGTGACTAGATGGCAGTGAGTCTCCGGGTTTTGTCCTACACTGAAAAAGGGAGCTGTGCATAGGTGATGCTTCAACATGATCCCGACTTGATTCTGATCCAGAGCTGTACCCTGCTCTTTCCCGGATAACCGCATGACAGTGGGTTATGGACCCTTGAGACTGGAGAGTCTGGTCTGCATTTCCTGGAAAACAGCCCTGGGTTGATCTTTGCTGCTCATGATCACTCCATGAAATTAGATGGTGTTTTTGAAGAATCTAGCCCTGGGCCATGACCTTCGTGTTTTGCATCTGTTGTTTCCCCTTACGTCAACCTTTGGGGTGGGGCAAGAAAAGCTGGGGCAGGCGGAGTGAGTATTCTCTTCCCTTTCGTGGAGTACTTCTTTGCCTCCGTGTTAATTGAGCTCTGGTAAAGACCGCTGCAGTCAGATTTGGGTAAAATCATTTTCCTTGAGAACAGGTCTTTGTTAAGGAGGTGAAAGTGGCCTGGGTTTATCTCCAAATGATTCCTTTTTATCTGCCCTTGACAGAAATTTAAGAGTTTTTTTCTTTTTTAAAAAGTGGTCACAGCCACTAATTTAAGAGGTTTTTTTCTTTTTTTAAAAATGGTCACAACCGCTTTTCAAAAAATGGTCACACATGCTAAGGAGTGTGTAACAACTCACCTGCTGAATCAACTAGCCCTGAAAATGGATGGCGCTGGGGAAAAAAGGGCGGGGGGCAACATTGAGGACCTGGCGGGGTTCCTGGAGGCAAAATTCGTGAAAACATGCAAGCTTCCTCCCCCCAGACTATGAACTTAGCCTTTCTCTTTCTTGAGCTAGCCCAACTTCGCTCTCTAGCTATTATCAATTACTCTGTAAGTCTTCCTCCTCCAAGCTATGTATAGTGGCTGGTTCTTCTAAGCCGGGATTCTCTGTATCTATTGTAGATCCGTGTTTGAAAGCCTCGGCTTACTCTGTGACCTAAAGTCACCGGTGGATTTAAGAATATCCGTTTATGTCACCTTAGACCAAAAATGTCCCCTAAGTAGATAGTTGCTGATATGCTACTTCTTTAAGGGTCTTAGTTATCTACTACTGCTAGAAGAGAAGTGGATGACTTTAACAAACAGAATTTTATTTTCTCACAGTTTAGAAGGCTTGAAGTCCAAAACCAGCACACAGTTAGAATGCCAACTCTGGAAGCAGGCCCTCGCTCTCTCTATGGGCTCTGGAGGAAGTCCTTGTCAGTTCTGCATCCTGGTTCCTGGGAGAGCTTGGCATCGATTTTTCCTGTTTCTGCTTTTCTTGTCACACACACAAATTCTTTTGGTGTGACAGTCAAGAGGGTTGGGAAAGGCTTCCCCAAGCAGGTGATGCTGACATGCTACTCAGAAGCGAAGAGAAGAATTCGTTTGGTAGGGGAAGGGTGAGGGTTTCGAGAGAGGGCCTGGCAAGAATACACTCTTTACAACAGCTAAAGCATCATGTACAAAAGCCTGGCGCTATCAGGGGACCTTCAGAGAACACGAGACCAACCCCAAATATAATCCCCTAAGATGGGAGACTAAAAAAGAAGTCAAGGAGGAGAGCCGGCGAATGGAGAGCTTGGCAGAAGATCTTGGGGACTTTGTTAAAGACCTTGGACTTTGTGCTGAGAGCAGGAAGGTAGGTGCTTTGAAGGATTTATAGGAAAGTGCCAATAGTTTTTTGTTTTGTTTTGTTTGTAGGACTCCATTTGGCACCTGGGTAAAGGATGGGCTAGAGATGAAAAGAGCAGAGGAAGCCATTGCAGTAAAGCAGGAGGTGGCCATGGCCTGCATCCAGAGGATGGCAGTAGAAAAAAAAAAAGAAGTGGGCAGATATGAGATGCGTTTTGGCAGTCGATTGTCTGAAACAGGCTGAGGAATGAGCTTTCAAGTCAATCAAAATCGACTCCTAGGCTATATTCACAATTAGTTGGGTACATAATTGACTCATAATTAGAGAGTGATACTGTATTTTCAGAACTGGAAGATGGCAGGGAGAGGAGGCTGCTACAAAAAACACATCGCAAGTTTCCTCCTCACTCGGGTTGACGTTTGACCTTGCAATGTCTCATGCACGTTCCAGTGAAGAAGGTAAGTAGATTGTTCTTACATGGCAGCAGTAAACATTCAATTCCATACAGCATGGAGGCATGAAGGTGACCTCTTGGATTTGAGTTTGGGTACAGGTGGAGGGCCCTGCTTCATTGTACAAGTGGAGGGCCTGTTCAGATAATGGCGCAAGAATCAAAGAGTGGTCTGACTCAGAAGATGGATTGAAGTGTCACATTCTCCTCAAAATGGTGTGGAGTTTTGAAATGAATGTTTTCACTTCTATTTCCCTCCCCACTGAGGTTAAAATGATTTCTAGATTAATTTTCACACAGCCTGCTTGGGTACCACATGCTCTCTCCAATAGGCTTCAAGAAGGAATATTCCCAGAAACAGGAACCCTAGAGACACGAGTTAATGCCAGAACCTCAGACAACACATTGATAACTGGCTCAGTGCAGATTTGTTTATTTTTCAGTCTTCCTTACTAGACTGTCACTATTTTAAGTGTACAGATTACATATTCTTGGCTTTAACTGGATATGTCTGTATCAGATAGATAAATAAACATATCTTCACTCACATTATAAAACCCTTAACTCAACAGCAAAACAGGCAAATAAGATGTAAGGGGAAATGGAAAAGTCAAGAAGAAAGCCAACTTTGAACCATTGGGTTTTCCAGTTAGAGATTCATGTGATCTCATCTGAAGCAAATTCAATGGTTAAGGGGGGTAGGGGTGGGGAATGTAACCAAGCCACCATTTGTTTTCTCTGTGCTATGGCACACACCAGTGTTACTGATTTCATTCAGCAAATTGACTGAATGTAGTCATTTCATAGTAATTTAGTGACCATTCTTTGTTACACTCTAGAAGAGTAATATATGATTGGTCTTAGGTATAGTCTGAGGTTGCCCATCAAAACTTTTATGAAAGCTCTAGATCTAGAGATTGTAAGAGTCACCTAATCTGGTATCAATTTGAGGATCAACAGTGTAGGGGTGAGTCTAGCTTGTCAATCTGGATATAGTCAATGAGACCTCTGTGTGGGCATGGTCTTCTCCTGAGAATTCTGGGAAATCCAGTATTTTTTCCTCCTTGGAGATAGAAGACATCACTCCTCTCTACGCACTTCCTTAGAGTGTTTCAACTGACAGCACTTGCTGCCTGAGAGACTCGGCTGACAAGACTGGCTCCCTGTAAGATATCCCTGGGGAAAAGCCTCATGGACCTACCCTGATGCAGCAAGAAGCGTGGACCTAGAGAAGCCACGTGGAGACTCCTGCCAGCGCTGGGGTGCTAACAACACCACTGGATCTACTCACTGGCTTATGATCATTCTGCATTTCACATCACTGCATGCATTTCATGAGTGTGAAGATGACTTTATAGATCGGTATCAGATATATGGCTGATATTGGACTTCTGGACTTGACCTCGACTGGGATGTGATGTGTTCTAAATGTTCAATTGTTCTTGTATCTACACCTCTCCCTTATGTACATATGAGTGTCTCCATGGATTTGTTTATCTAGTCTGCACGAACTAACACAGAGATTTAGATGCTTTCTTTATGTTCTCAAAAGAATTATTTATCTTTTTAATCAGAGAATTTTATTTTCAACGTGAAAAATGTAATTTAGCCTTTCAGTGTAAAGAACTGCTACTTCTTTTTTGTAATTTTAGTTCATGAATTCAAGCAATACGTTCATTCCTGCATCTCTGGAAACCTCTTGGGCAACCAACAAAATAATTCTATTGTGGAATTTGCACTATCAGAGGAAGAGCCAAATAAAATGCCAGTAAGTCCTGTGCTGGATGATTATATGTGATATAGAGAAGAATAACCCAGGTGTAAGGAGATGGAGTGTAAAGGGTATGCCAAGGTCAGAATGGACCTTTCAGAGCAAATGAAATTTGATCTGAGACCTGACTGCAGGAGGGTATGAGGAATCTAAGGATAAGAATATTCCAGACAGGAAAACAAGTATCTTCCAAGTCTTCAGTTAAGGGATTGACCCTCAACTGTTTTCAAGTATATTTAAATTACTAAGCTTCGGTTCTTTTCCTTTTTATTCGTTAAAGTAGAGACACTTTTATATCATAATAAGTAGGGCACTGATAAATGATTACTATACAACCAAACTCCCTGCTAACAATCCATCGTGCCCCTGTAAAGACGGGGTGGAGCGGCTCCTGTGAGTGTCCGAGTTCAGGAGTAGAAAACCTCGTCTTTCTCCCACGGAGCAGCTGGTGGCTTCAAACTGTTGACATTTCATATCACAGCCCAACTCATAACTGTGAAGCCACCAGGACTCCTGAGTGATGGAGGTAAAACCCCAGAAGTTGGAAATCCTTGGTGGTGGATACATTGTGAAAACATACATGAATTACTCAATCAGTGTGCTTCCTTTGCTTGTCTGAGCAATTACCAGCTGTTTTCCTGCCCCCAGAAAAGAACTTGAAATTGCAACCAATGAGATATAAGGGGACTGGGATGGGGTTGGGGAAGGAGCCCCTGAACAGTACAAACAGTTCAGCATGAAAAGTTGGCAGTGTAAATGCACCCCAAGCAACTTCAAAACCGGCTAGGGGATTTGCCTTGAAAACTTGTGCAACAAACAGCCCCACTCTGCACACACGGGAACCCCGTCAAAAGGCATCCATTTGATGGCAACCAGGAGCACCAGCTTTGTTGTTTTTAGTTCGTATTTTGGTTAAAAAAAAATACATATCACAAAACAGACACCGGTTCAGCAGTTTCTACAGTTCTGCGGCACTAATTACATTTTCCAGGTTTTAACCATTATTGTTAACTTTCCCCAAATGATTCCTCCCTCATTAACATAAACTCCAGGCCTAAAAAGGGATCTAAATCGAAAATCCTGGAAAGAGAAGAAGAAAAGGGGAAACTATCTCACACTCACAGCGACTTATGATTGTTGCTGTTTGAGTCTATTGTAATCACTCTGGCAATCCATCCCTTTGAGTCTTTCTCCTTGCTGCTGACCTACTTGAGCAAGGGTGATGTCTTCTTACAGGAATTGATTTCTCCTGATAACAAGTACAGAGTACACAGAATTGGCCCTTCTATAAAAGAAAAATGCAGGACATAAAAAAAGACACCATCTTGAATACCGCAAACCAGATGAGCGAAAATTGGAGAGCTAATAAATGTCTGTTATTTCACTAAGTACACTTTAAGAAAGGACATTGGTGTTTCAATGGTTGAGCTGTGAACTGAATGCCTGAGGGAACAGGTTCTGCATGTAGGGAAGCGAGGGAGCGCAATCAAATTCAATCTTGCACACAGACTCCAGAGACCAGGCTGGATGACACAGATCTAACTTTATTTCAGCTTTTCCAAGGCTTACATTGATTTCACTGACCAATCAAATCTTACTTCCTGGTTTCCAAACTTATCCTTATAAAGTCATATGTTTGCAGCATGAAAAACGATTGACCCACACTGTGGCTATGTAAAAGTGGTATTATGACAGAGTTATATAAATGAGGTGTAGCTGACTGAGTCAGTTGTCCAATTGTCTTACAAGACTATTTTGTCCAATCGCATTACAGGATTTTAGCCATTGCTATGGGGAAACTAGAAGCATTCTGATAGACTGTTTCTCAGAGGTTTAAAGGAGAAGAATGTCAGTTTAGCTAGTGTGGGATCTTATTGTCTCAAGACAGGAGTTCTTTCAAGGAGCCATGGAAATGTTGGATACCCAGCAGCATCCAGACTCAAGACTGGAATAATCCAGGATATTTGGAAACACAGGTTCCAGCACCTAAGGGTGCAGATTACTACCCAGCGGCTTCAAGACCACTCCAGGAGACCAGCAGCATCCTGCACTTTCTACGCCTTCTCCCAGATCCACAGGGAGAATGCCCCCACAAATGCCAGCTTCAGTGTTTCTGCTGAACTGAATGTCAGTGTTTCTAACACTCCACCAGCTCTGAAAGAGGAAGATAAGCCATCTGCTCTATAGAGTCTAGTCGAGAAAACTGTGGGCAAGTTCTGCCTTCCACAATAAGCTCTGTTTTGTTGAAAATCAACACATGACAGCGAACAATAACAAAGAAAGCAGAAAACAACATAAGAAAACAGGGAAGGGGCACAGAAGCAAGTAGATCTGTATCTTGAAGGTCGCTGTACCAGAGAGTGCCTCACCTCAGTGGGAATCAAATTTTGAAGGGATAGGCAGGGGATGTTGTCCACTTAATGGCTGCCATGCCAAGCTATGGCTAGATTCCCTCGCCCTGTTGACAGGTAGACAGCCCCATCAGAGAGATGAGTGATACTGATGGGAAAATTAAATCAGGAGAGGGGAAAGGGAACAAACATGTCTGGGGAAGCACAAGTGCCTGACTGTTCATAGGAAAGAGGGAGAATGGACCTCCAAGTTGGGGGGAAGAATGACTGAAGATGCTTTGGGGAACCCTGAGGAGGAGATAGAGTGGGGAGTGTCCCTGGTGGTATGCATCCAATGGAACACATTCATCTGGGTTTATGAGCGAAATCTGGGGACCCAGGTTGGGTGCTTTGGCATGCTGGAACTTTGGATCTTGGATCTTCATGGAGCACAGCATGCTCCAGAGAATGCATCAGTAAGATGAGACGTGGGAACTTCACAGAGTGAACTGGACTCGACTCACTCGTAACTTGAGGGCTTAAGACAGAAAATTCATGATGTCTGAGGAAGCCGAAGGCAGCTGTACCAAGATTGTTGAACTGTTGGTAGGTGGACAGACATGATATTGCTACATCACTGCTCTATATGCTGGATTAAGATATATGTTTTCTGTTTTGAGAATGATGATGGCAACAAATATACAGATGTACGTTGTGTAATGGATGTATGGATGCATTGTGATACAAGTTGTATGAGCCCTTGATAAAATGATTTTTTTAAGATATATATTTTCCCTGCAAACCTGTACCTGCGTTAGTCTGGATTGAGTAGAGAAACAAATTAATAGACACTCGTGTGTATAAGAAAGTGATTTTATACAAGAGCAGTTGAATATTGAGAAAACATCCCGCCCTAATCCAGATGAAGTCTATAAATCCAAATATTAGCCCATACGCCTGATACCGATCTATAAAGTTCTCTTCAGACCCACGACACACATGCAATGACATTGAATGCAGGAATATCACAGGTCAGTGGGTGGAAAGTCTGGTGGATCGAGTGGTAGTGGAAGCAACTAAGTGCTGGCAAGGGTCTTCACATGGCTCCTCTGGCTGCCAAGCTCTGGCTGCTTCAGTGCAGCTCCATCAGGTTCCTGATCAGTGATGTCTCACAGGGAGCTGCTGTGTGTCCCACCTCCAGTGAGCTCTTTATCTCGTTAGCACCTCCAAATAAGGTCACCGAGCTGCGACCTGATTGACAAACTAAACCCTACCCTCTCACGCTTCAGTCTCAAATTGACAGCATGTTATGTAACGACCACATTGACATTCTCAGTAAATATTATTATAAATGTTTCCTGACAATTAACCCCTATTGTTTGTGTAAATTGCATCCATCCCCAAAAGGATTGATTCTGTACTGGTGAATAATTCAGGTAGTGCAACATAGAGTTGACCTACATTGGCCCAATGTTCCTCTCTCAACAGAGCTTGAAACATTAGTATCAGGGGCTAATCAAAGATCATATTAATGGAAGATCATTATGCCCCAGGGGGATGATTGACAAAACTCTCTACTATAAATTAATAAGGAAGTTTTGAAAGGAAGTCAGGGGCAAGTTTTTAAAAATATCTGGTGTGGGGCTTCCACTAAATCCTAGCTCCAATTTACACCGTGGCCCTGCCCAGAAAGGGAACACAGAAGATATGGATACTCTAGCAAAGTGTGGTAAAGAAACTAGATTTCTGGATCTGGCTAAAAGATAAAATAGTGTCTGGTGTTAAAGGCTTATTTCCAACCATCCATCTAAGTGAAATGTCAACTAAGTCCACATGGGAGAAGCACTCCATTATCAGTCACTGAAAACTTATAAATCATATAATTTGAGGTCAAAGGAAGGAATAGTATGAGAACCTAAATTGTGAGAATTTGCTTTGGAGAAAGCTATGGATGACAGTGGGAACCCAAGATACATTTTGTGTGAACTACATAGGAAATAAGCCTTGAGAGATTTCCCTCTACCCATAATAGAGGAATAGGAGGAACGTGGTTATCAAATAGAGTGCATTGGAGAGATGATTATAGAAGATCAAAATGATAAACCTGACTTGAAAGGTAAAAACCGTGTTAGTTGACCCTCCCTCTGATTCAGTTTGAACCTGATTTGGTTTTCTACATTTTCTGTACTTTTGCTGCTGGTGGTGGTTTGTTCCTATTGGGGTTTATCTTGGATATGTCATATCGTGGAGATGACCCTCTTGAACTTTTGTTATAAGTTTTTCTGTATTTCAGTATATGAAACCCAGGATTGATGAACTATAGGGACAGCAAGTAGAAAAGGGTTTCTGCAGGGCTGGGGTGTGGAGTTCAGTGGTAGTCATGGAAGATGGGGAGAATGGCAGGTGCATAAAAGGAAGCTCATGTGAACGAGTTCAGGATGAAAAATAATATTTTAAAACTGCGCTAGCAAATGTACAATACTGTTTGATGTGATTGAATGGTGGGATGGGTATCTGTTTTGCTAAGACCCAATAACATGGTTTTGAAAGAAGAAATGGAACCCACTGTCATTGAGTCAAGTGTGAGCCATAGTGACCCTGTAAGACAGACTAGAACTGTCCCTATGGGTGTCTGAAGTGGTGATTCATGGTCGTGGAGTAGAAAGTGCTCTCATTCTCTCAGGAGCAAATGGTGGGTTTGAACTGCTAACCTGCAGTGCCATCAGGACTTCCTGAAATGTCCAGAAACTAAAGATTGCAGGTATCTCTGAAAGTGAGGCTGAAAGGTAAGGTAAAGACAAAGAGTCTACTTAGGAAGCAATTCAACATATTAAACCCCTCTGTCACATTGTTTTCTTTGAGTGTAAGAAGTAGGATTCCAGAACATAATCAAGATTCTTGCATTCTAATTATAAATTCAAGAGTAAGTGAAACATTTTCAAACAAGGTTACAAAAATCCTAAAATCTTTATTAAACAAAAATATAAAAGTATTGTTTCTATTCATCTTGTCCACTTCTGAAGAGATAGTTTCCATTTCTCTAAACTTTCCCGAAGGATTCTACACTTTTCAATTTACAGCATGTGAGAGCAACTCTTTTGGTAGCCTCAAGGGACTCAATCATGTTCCTTTTAAGTGATTTTTGAGTTTGGGGAACAGAACAAGTCTGAAAGAATACAATCAAGATTGTACGTTGGATGGGATAAGGTTTCCTATGGATTATCCATAATTTAAAAACCTATTAACTGCTTCTATTCAAGATTTGAATCTTCCTTTTAATAATGAAATATTGTTCTTGATTTGATTCTAGAAATTATTTTGCTGCAATTTGTTTCTCAACTTCAGAATAATTTCTGTTGATTTAATTTCTCATATTTGTTCTTTCTGGTCACATTTCATAAACTTTTAAAGTAAATTTCTTCAATCATTTACTAAATAGATATATGACACAATTAAATATTATGAATGTATGTTCTAATTAGAAGCCTTGTTTTTTTAACGCATTTTCTTAAGGTTATCCAAAATTTATCTTCAAATTTAAATATTTACACCTCATATGGCCAGGATCTCTGAATTATCTTTTTTGTGTGTCTTATTTCCAATAAAAATGGGAGTAATATCTGACATATTTGTAATTACATATGCTGGATTATCAAATATGTTCTGGAAAGAAGGGAGCTTTGACCCTGACAAAATGACAATGGAAATCAAATAATCTACATTGGAAAAACATTCCCTAGACAAGTTTCTGGATCAGAGTGATACCCTGGGTTTGTGATTTGTACATTTATGGCATGAGTAGTCATGCAAAGCAATAGAATTACACTTATTTAACAAGTAGTTTTATTTGCATCTAATTCATGCATCAGACAATTTAATAGTTCAGTAATCTTAAAAGGAGTTGTTCAATCATCACCTCAATTAATTTCATAACATTTTCTCTTCTTGCTTGTACAGGTTCACTGTTAGCTCTGTTTCCCTGAAACCATCCCCACCATGCCCTAAGGTAATTATCAATCCAGTCACCTATCCTGCATTTCATATTTAAAAAGGTCCTACAAAACAAAAATAAGAAGCAAACAGGAATTAAAAAAAAAAGCAATAACAACAACGACAAAGCAAAACAGAAAGAAATCACAGTCAAAAGAAAAGCAGTAAATGTTTCAGACTGGAACAACTTTAAAATGGGTGAAAAAGGAGATCCAATGATAAGATATGACTTTTTAACCTGACTACTCTGCCATAAATCCAGTTTACAAGGTTTCATCTGATAACAAGCCTATTCACATCCTTGGACAATGGCCAGAGGGAATTCATCAGAGGCCTTATCTATGTGGGAACTCTGCAGATGAATTTTGTCACTATCTACTGTCCATTGTCATCCATTCTAAACACCCAGTTTGTTTTCTGCAATGTAAGATCTGGTACCATTTCTCCCTCAGGAAATTAGAATTTTATTATTTGCAATTCTTGAATCACAGAGGCTGGTGTGCTTCCTCTATGTGGACTTAGTGAATGCCTCACTTAAATGACTGCTAGTTTGAAGACAAGATGACTGCTAGTTTATGACCCCAGATGCTAATCCTTTTGATAGCCAGCCACCATCTGGTTTCTTCACCATGCTTTGCTGTAGCACTCATATGTTCAGTGATCTCTTTATGAGGGTGAAGATTAAGTAGGGCTACATCATAAGAACTAATTATTTGTACATTAGGGCTAGAGTTAACTGTAAGTCCCAAATCAATTCATATATCTATGGCTTATGTATTTTACTGGTTCATTTAAGAGACATTATTAACATGTTATGATAGAGAATCTTATTAATCATTCCTCTTGGAGAGAAAGTAGTTCTATTGATAGTATCATTAATTTAGCCAATGATGTAGAATTCAAAACATACCAGTTTTTCAGACTGCAATATATAAATAGGTGACTTGTTCAAATTAAACTCTTAAATTACTGGACACTATTTACATGAAGAATGGGGCTCGTGATAGGGCAAAGTTTTCAATAACATTCATTCACAAAGGCATAACTATGCTTTCCATACTAATCCATTACTGTATGCTATAAAAAAGCAAGGAGAGCATTACAATAGTAAATGGTAAATAGTATATGGTAGTTTCAGGCCATCCCTCATTGGGTACCTTTAAGTTATAGATCCTAACCAGAGTCCAATGACCACCAATTCCATAGCCCTGGGATAATAGTCATCTGCTTCTTTTCACACTAGGGTAGAACTAGGAGGCATGTCTGTTCTTTAAATCTGCTGCAGGTAAGTTTGAGGTAAAATCCTGTTCTCTTCATAATGTTGCCACAAGGAATCTTTCTCATGTGAACGATGAAGAATTTTATGTTCCTTGAATGAACAGAGTCTAAAGTTTTAGTACATAGCCTGGGCCCACAAGGGCTGCCTTGAAACTAGGTCATACATGTCCAATTAGGAACATATAGGTTCTATATAGGTATCGGTGGGAGATTTCTCTACCTGATTGACCCACCAACAGAAGAGTGATCACCTTGGGGGCAGGACATACATACCCCCTCCCCACAGCCTTGATTTGAATTTCCCATAAGGTTTGCTTATCACTTGGATTGGAATTCCTGTTGGTTTGGGGTGACCTTAGAAAAATATTGCATGGCAACAACTGACTGATCTCATCTCTCTTCCCCCATCTTAAGAAACTGACCACAACACAGGTGAGGTCTCTTCTGTTGAAGTGTTTTTCAAGATATACATACAAAGGGGGTGATCCATGGCTTAGGGGCAATAGGTAGTCTAGCTACATCATTGCTTAGCAGAAACCAGACTTCTTGGTTTTATGCCATATAGTAGTACATGCAGATAATATTTGTCCATTTGTGATTACCTAACTTCACACAGCATAATGATTTCCAGATCCACACATGTCATGAGGTGTTTCATGACTGTTTTTTAAGGATGCATTGTATTTCACTGTGTGTGTACCATAATTTCTTTTTCTTTCTCTACTGATGAGCATCTGGGCTTTTTCCAGCTTTCTGTTATTGTGCTACAATGAATGTGAGAAAGCATATGCCTATAGAAATATTCCTTTTTAAAATTATTTTATTGAGTGCTCATAAAATTTTTATCACAATCCATACATCTATCCATTGCATGCAATGTGCGTTTGTACATTTGTTGCCTTCATCATTCTCAAAACATTTTCTTTCTACTTAAGCCCTTGGTATTAGCTCCTCATTTTCCCCTTCCTCCCTGTTCACCCCTCTCTCATGAACCATTGAAAAATTATAAATTATTATTATTTTGTCATATCGTACACTTCACCCACTTCCCTGTTGTCTGTACCCCAGGGAGGAGGTTATATGTAGATCCTTATAATCAGTTCCCACTTTCTACTCTACCTTCCCTTCACCCTCCCAGTATCTCCACTCTCACCACTAGTCCTAGAAGGGATCATCTATCTTGGATTCCCTGTGTTTCCAGTTCCTATCTGTACCAGTGTACATCCTGTAGAAGTATTCTTAAAAACCATTTATACATCAGGTTGGCTAACAATAACACGAAAGTAGCTGTCAATCTCATGTATATGTCCTTCTAAACTCAAACTAAATATAGCCTAAACTCAACTCTCCCTTTGCCAGATCCACAAAATGCCCACAGCAAGTCCAAAACCACCCTAGACACAGGGATAATATAATTGAGAGTAAATCCTAATAAAAAGAGACAGCGATCTTAAGCAATTGCAATGAAAATCACTTACCTTTGGAATTTTTCAAGAACATATAATCATTTGGAAATATTGCTAGGGCCCCTGACAGGGTCTTGGAAGGGACGGACGCTGTAGTTTACACTAGGTTTACTAGCTTTCAAGGTTAGCTTGCCACTGATGAGAACATTCAACATTATAGGACCTGGAAAACTAATTACAACATGTCACTGGCTCATCAGAACAGAAAAAACTGAAACCTGAGCTAACAGAAAAGGCATTCTAGAAGCAGCTAAATTCCCACTAGAGAACCTCAAAGAAAAACCTCAAAACTCACTGATAACAAGTTGATTCCAGCTGACAGGAACCCTTCAGGCCAGAGTAGACCTGCCCTTGTGGGTTTCCAAGACTTTTAATCTAAGGGAGTCTGTAGCCTCATCTTTCTCCATCAGAGTAACTGGTGGGCTTACATAGTTGATGGGTAGCCTGCACCGTGGCTTCTGAACCTCAAAGAGGACCCGGAATTTGAGGCTCACATCTAAACATTTCTGAAAGTGATGGTAAATGCCAACCTAAAAATGAAAGGACCAATTTTAAAACATCAGGTATAAGACAAAGAAAATGTGTCACACTTCGCTACTGTACTCAATGATTTCATTATCTCACTTTCTGTTTGTCTTTTCTTAATTTAAATGAATTTTTAAAAAAACAATCGAATGAGAAGAAGCAGTCAAATCTCTGGCAGCCCTCAACCTCTAACAAGTACAAAGTAAGTGTCAGCATCCCCATCTTATCAGAAGACTGGAGTTTTATTCTCTGAATGAACTAAATCAATGGGTCTAAAGGGAGAAGCAGAGGATAAGCTGTTGTATTTTAGTATGCAAAAGTAAGCAATTTTTGCATTTCAATCGGAAAAGATTGTCTATAAATGCATACTTTTCCCATTAGTGTTTTAAACTCTGTACTATTGGATAAATTAATGATACTATCAATAAAACTGAAAAGAAAATTGCAGAAGGCAGTTCAAAAAGACAAAGTAAAATGTAATGAAATGTGAAAAGGACCTATAGTTAGTAATCCAGAGAAGAAGTACACGCTCAGCAAATCTTGACCTAAAAAAACTCAAAGAAAATCCTCAAGCATGGAGTTGTAATATTGAAAGATTATATGGGCAAAATATTGAACAATGCAGGAATAATCAAAAGTAAATGGAAAGATTATACAAAGTCACTGCACGTGCGCATGTGCGCGCGCGCGCACACACACACACACAATCATCAATCAGTCTTCCACTGTTTGAAGAGGTTGCATATGAGCAGGAACCAGTAGTACTGAAGGCATAAGTTCAAGTTGCACCCAAAGTGTTAACCATAAACAGAGCCCTCAGAATTGAGAGAATATCAACTGAAATATTTCAACAAACTAATGAAACACTGGAAGCACTTACTCATATATGCCAGGAAATTTGGAAGACAGCTACTTGGTCTGTTGATTGGAAGAGATATTTGTTCCCATTTCAAAGAAAGGTGACCCAGAAGAATACTTACATTATAGAATTATCTATAAATTTTAGAATAATATCATTAATATTACAAGCAAGTAAAATTTTGCTGAAGTTCATCCAACAAGAGTTGCAGCAGTACATTGAGAAGGAACTGTCAGAGATTCTGGCTGGATTCCAAAGAGAACGTGGAACAAAGGATATCATTGCTGGTGTCAGATGTGTGTTGGCTGAAAGCAGAGAATACTAGAAAGAGCTAAACTTGTTTTTTACTGACCATGCAAAAGGGACTTGACTCTATGGACTATAACAGATTATAGCTCTCCCTGATAAGAATGGGAATCTCAGAACACAGTATTGTGCTCATGTGGAACCTGTACATGAACTAAGAGGCAGTTGCGTGAAAAGAATAAGGGAATACTTACTGCATGGTTTAAAATCAGGAAAGCTGTGCAGTAGGCTTGCATTTTCTCACCATGCTTATTAAATCTGTGTGCTGAGCAAATCATCAGAGAAACTGTACTATGTAAAAAATAGTGTGGCATCAGGGTTGGGAGAAGGCTTATTGACAACCTATGATACGCAGAAGACCCAACATTGCTTGTGGAAAGTTCGGAGGACTTAAAGCACTTGCAGATAAAAATCAAGCATTGCAACCTTCAGTATGTAGTGTGGTGTTATGTAGAGAAAACCAAAATCCACACAACTGGGCCATTAGGTAACATCATGATAAGTGGAGAAAAGATAGAAATTGACAAGGATTTCGTCTTGGTTGAATCACAATCAATGCTTCAGAAAGCAGCAGTCAAAAGATCAACCGATGCATTGATCAAAAATGAAAAATGGCACATAAACCTGTTGCAAGAAACCTCTTCAAACTCAAGGATATTACTTTTAGGACTAATTTCTATCTGACTCACGCTATGGTATTCTTCATTGTCTAATATACATGTGAAAATTGGACATTGAACAGGAAGAAGAAGAACTGATGCATTAGAATTATAGCGATGGGCTGAGCCCCGGTGGCGTACGTGGTTGAGTGCAGGACTGCGGCCTGCAGGCTTGGCGGTTCAAATCCAGCGGCGGCTCTCAGGAGCAGCACTGGGTAGCTCCCATGACCACCAGAAGGGAGTAATGCCAAAAAAACTCGTAGAATTATAGCGATGGTGAAGAATATTTAAAGTATGTACTATGGACCAGAAGAAGAAGTATGGTTGAATGCTCATTAGAGGCGAGGCATGATGAGTGAGACTTCATCTCACTTGCTTTGTACATGTTGCCAGGAGAGACCAGTCCCTGAAAAGAAACAGGATGATTGGTAAAGTACCAGAGCAGTGAAAAGGAGAAGAATCTTTGACAAGATGGATTGACAAGGTGACAGCGTCAAGGGGCTGACACTTGAGGAAAATTGTGAGGATGGCACAGGATTGGGCAATATTTTGTTCTGTTGTACACAGAATAGCTCGGAGTAAGAGCAGACTTGATAACACCTAGCAACAACAGCAAAAGAATTACCCTATGCCCATGGAGATCATTTGTAATGTTCTTTATCATAGACTTGTGATGGTGTCTCTAAAGCGAACCAAGAAACGAGATAAATCAGAAATATATGAAAGAATTTGGGGCTCACACTTAATTCTCCCCTAATCGAAGTACAAGTAGTTCTTATTACAAAGCCGTACTCCATACTCCTCTTCATGAAGACATGAGTACTAGAGCAAAGTGTGGTGAAGAAGTCACGCAATGCCTGGCTATCAGAAAGAATAGTGTATGGAGTCTTAAAGGCTTGTTTTAAAATTAGCAGTTATCTAATTGAAATGTAATATAAATTAATTCCATGTGAAAAACCCACTAGCCTGTGTGATTCAAGGATTATTAATAATAATCCAATTCTAAAGGAGGGAATGCTATCAGAGCTTAAGTTTGGAACAACCAGTTTGCAGAAAGCTGTTTATGACAAAGGAAGGCCAAAATCCACCTAGAGGAGCCCCACATGCATTAAACCTCCATTGAAGCCCCTCTGATTGTAGCATAGGGATGAGAGTAGCCTTGTGGTCAGTCAGGAAGCACTCTAAAGTCAATGGTGGCTGATATCAGTAGGATAAACTGTAGCATTATACCTTTTGAGGAGAAGGAAACTGAGAGTCAAGAAAAGTTAAAGGAATTTTCTCAAAGATTCACAGCTAGGAGCTAATAGGGTTAAGGCTGAACCTAAGCATGTCTGGTTCCTAAATGGAATCGTGTTCCACTCTGTAGTTTTGAACATTAGTAAATAAGAGAAGAAAGATATGAGAGGAAATTTCATTGGGGAAAGCGAGAAGAAATTATTAAGGGATATGTGAACAGGCATGTATGTGGGAGATAAAGCCATCAGTGGCAAGGCACTGAGGAACAAGAGAGAAGGAATAATTGCATCGAACTTTTGTGGGATGTGTAGAGGCTATGCTGACTAGACAGTCTTGGATAAGAGCAGGGGGCGGAGCTCAGCCTATCATTCAGGTAACAATGGCCTGATGACAACAACTTGGGTGTGGCCTTTAGTGTCAGAGAGCGACTGTGCAGAATTGAATTCTCTGTGCCACTTCACCTTCTGCTGGAGCCCCATCTTGCATCTAGCTCGCCAGCCTCCCTCAGATCCTGGGAGCCATCAGCAGAAGACTGATGGTAGAATCATTCAGCTCACTTTGATTCACATTACATCTGCATCCAACAGCCTCAGTCTCCGCTGTCTCTGCTTCACCGTCCTGTGTTCTGTTTGTCAGCACCCATGAGGCAGGAGAAGCCAGACTTGAACCTGACTTGGTTTATCTATTTCTATAGCTCTGTGAACCATTTCTTGATGTAAATCTCTATGCATAATACACACAAGAATCACTGATTTTGCTTCTCTACAGAACCCAATCGAACACAGTTTGTGGAAAACCGCAGGATGACGTGGGGCAGGAATATGTGCGAGAATAAAACTGCTTTTACTTATGAAACTGGTGGAAAGGAGGGGAAGAGATGTGAAATGCTCATGAGGAGAAAGCTGGAAAGGAAAGGAATGAGTTTCCATTCTGCTTTCTCTGTGCTGTAGGATTATCCTTCTTTGATACCAGAGTGAGGAGAGCAAGGGTTGGATCTTAGCAGATTTCAGAGCAAGGGAGTAGAATTTCCAGATTTAGTGCTATATATAGCTGAACCCATTAGATTTGAATTTTAGGATAACTGTGAAGAAGGTTTTTTTTGGGATAAGTGATATTCTAAATATGGCATACTACTTTATCTGGCAACCCTTTTTAAAAAGGGATCTAGTAAAACAGGCATCAAAGGTAGTAAAGTTACTTTGAAAACAATCGGGATGGAGCCCATTTTCAACCTTCATGCAAATTGGACATCAGATGGTTCCCTCCCTGAAATGAGTAGGCAAGTAGACCATTGGGCTCATCTCCCAGGGAGCTATTGTTTGTCTGGCAGCCAGGAAACAGCTTGAGGGTGCATTTCCTAAAGTGACTTTCAGAGGGTACCAGACTTGCCATTGGCATGGAAGCCCTGTGATAGTTTTGCCTATTTCATATTATTGCTAAGTAGGGGGCATCTACGTTTTATATCTCACAGGTGTTGTCAAGAATGACAATTATTAAGTGCTCACTTGCAAAGCCTGAGGGCTCTTTATGTAAAGCATTGGTTTGATAATTCAGTACTGACCTCATCCATGACATTTATGAGAAAATTATATTCTCTTTGTGTCATTCTTTGACACATCTGAGGTTTGTCGTAGTGATTTGGGGTAGTGGTTAAGAATCTGCATCTCTTCTTGCTCAAATTCCCACAATGAAGCCATTTGTGCCATATGTTCGCGACCTAGTTTCTTCTTTTGTACAATTGGGAAAATACTAGTATCAAACCCATGGAGTTGTTGAAAGGGTTGAATGAGTTGATATCTGTGACTCAATCTCCCACACAAATATTAAAGATACATCACATCATTAGATTTTACAGGCAGGAAATAAGTGATTTTTCAAAGCATTCATTAACATTCATTTTTTACCTACATTTTGCGTACTTTTTGTAGTCAGGAAATAAGTTTGTCAAGTATTACTTTGCATACATTTTGCAAACAAATGAAAGCTGAGCCTGCTGCTGCTGCCTTTTCAGGAGCATTCATACCAGTGTATTAACTACTTCCTGACTAAAGATGTTTGAGGTGTGAGACACAGCAAGTATCCCCAGGAATAAACTTCTGAAACACAGCTCTGCCTTTAATTAGATGGGAGAATTATCAGTTATTTTAGCTGACCATGGGACATTTCCATCACCAAGAAGATAATCAAATGCCCCCTCTGACTCTCCCCCGCCCCCCCCCCAAAAAAAAAAAAACTCAACCAGACCCAGAGCCATCCAGGCAACTTCTCACATTGTTTGAGTCAGGTGCTATTGAAAGCGTTCAGGCTCATCGTGACCCTGTGTGCCACAGAACAAAGCACCACCGGACCTGTGCTAGCCTCACCCTGTGGCTAGGCGTAAGCGTATTGCTGCAGTCATTGAGTTGATCCATCTTGTTGAGGATCTTCCTCTTTTTTTTGTTGTTGCCTCTCTACCAAGCATGATGTCCTTTCCCTTTTCTCACTCATCGTAATCCTATATGATGTTTTCAAGACTTGTAAAACTTTATGGCAGCAGATAGACTCATCTTTCACCCCCAAAGCACCTAATGGGTTTGAACCAGTGTCCTTGGGTGAGCAGTTGAATGGCCAACCCGCAGCACAATCTTGCTTCAAGGGTTTCAAACCCAAAACACATCTATGGCTATGGACTGGATTCCAATTACCAGCAACCCTGTAGGACAAGATGGGACTGCCCCCTTTAAATGTCTGAGATCTTAAGCCTTTACTGGATGTGTTAGTCCAGGTAGACGAGAGAAACAAATTCATAGACACGCATGTGGATATAAAAGAATGGTTTATATACAAAAGGAATGGAACATTGAGAAAGCATGCCAACCCAAAGTCATAAGTCCAGTTCAAAGTCATAAGTCCGATATTAGCCCATATGTCCTATACCAGTCTATAAAGTCTCCTTCTGACTCATGAAGCATGTGCAGTCGAAGCATCCCGGTGCTAGGAGGGGTCTCCCCATGGCTCCTCCCTTCCAGGGCGGGTCCATCAGCACTATACATAGGCGGTAGAAGCCAATCAGCACTGCAGGGGTCTCCATGTGGCTTATCCAGGTTCAGAGTTCTGGTTCCATCACGGTAAGGTTGTATGGCTTCTCCCCCGGCTCTTCCGCTTCCTCAGATGTTGCCATCTTGTCTTGTCAGTCTAGCGACTCCCAACAACTGGAAAAAATGGTCTCTAATCTCCTTGAGGGAAATACCTCGAGACTTCCCAGAATTCTCAGGAGAAAGCCATGCCCACACACAGGCTTCATTGGCTAATCAATGGCTATCTCCAGATTGAGAGGCTAGACTCCACCCCTACTTCTCAATCATGAAATTGACATAGGCACAGGCACACTGGAACTGGTAGTCTCCTTTCTCCTGAGAAAAGGCTAGTGAGTTTAAGCCTCTGACCTTGTATTTATCTCTGCTTGCATAGCAGTTATGAATGGAGTTGCTAGCTGTAAGGTCAACAGTTCAAAACCACCAGTAGCTCTGGGGGAGAAATACAGGGATTTCTACTCCCATAAAGAATTAGTCTCCAAAACCCGTTTGACCCTCTCCTATAGTCGCCATCGACTTTATTTATGGCAGTGAGTTTGGAGGTTCTTTGACCCCACTATGCCATCAGGGTAAGTATTAAATTAGATGATCGATCATCGTTCCTGATACAATATGAGTGTGAGAGTCACTTCAATTCCTTTCCCTTTCAACAGTCAATGAATTGGTGTGTGGGCACTTGTGTAGACACAACCAATCTGCCTTTAAAAAAATTTCCCACCCCCACTCCTGTCCCCCAATCTGCTTCTTTAAATGAAGGAAGCCCCCAAATTCAGCCAGAGACACTCCTTCGCTCTGGAGTCTGGAGGAGCATTATCTCCGTTTTCCAGTAGCACACATATGCACCGACAGTTGTTGAGGTGGGGACGGATACGAGGGTGCTGTGGGTGAAGAGTCTGATGAAAGTCCTAACTAAGGCAGTTGTATATTAACTGTCAGTTAGTGTTTTCCGCAAACTCACAAGATCTAAGAAGCCTCCTTTTGAGTCATTCAGGTACTGGGTGTGTCCATCGATTGAAACTTCACAGTAAGTTTGAGTAAGTTTTGCGTTCACATCTGCTGGGATGGGTCACCAGGGACTGGGTGGAACCGTTGATGTTGATGCCGCAGTAGGGCAGTGGCAGAGGTGTCTTGCCTTTGACACGCAGGCGAATCGGACCCCAAGCGCCCCTGAGGAAAGAGTGCAAGCATTAAGGCTTGGTAGTCTTTAAAGTTGTCTCCTGAATAGAAAGGGGGAGAAGGAAGCGCATCCAACGGGGCAGCTGCGAGGACCAGCCAGACCCTTTGGAAATGCCTAAGCTTCGGAACCGGCTCTTTTATCATTCCCCAGGCCCCAGCAGAAACCTCCCTTTTCAAAGGAGGCCCACACCACAGATCAAAATTTCGGACCAAAGTCTGACTGCGAGTCCCGTTGAAAGAGCGGAACCTCCTTCACTGTGCGTCCCTGGAAAGCCACCTTCTGCCCCGCGGACCGCCAGTTTCAGGGCCTCCCAGGGCTGCAGAGACCTCTCCTCCCACGCTCCCCTCACAAGCGATTCTCCTTTTCCAGCTCGGCCGTCCCTTCCCGGCCCTCGAACCCCAGCGCGGGTGAGTGGGTCTTCCCCTCCCGCGAAGACGTGCCTCCCTCCCGCTCTCCGATCCCTGGAGGATCGCGGGCGTGAGAGCAACCACAGAAGTGCGCAGCGAGAAGTTAGGTGGCCCCGGGCACCCGAAGTCTTTTCGAGAGGTGGTGGGTGGGGGGTTCCCAAGGTTCTGCAGCCATTCTTCTCTTGTCCAAAGCTGGAGAGACTGCTCTCCCTCCCCGGCCGCGGACTGTCGTAGGGCGAGGGCAGTGATTTATATATTAGAAGCAAGGGGCCACCAGGCCCCGCCTCTTTCCACCCCCCCCCCCCCGCCCCTCTGCCCCAGATCTTTCCTGGACTGGGAGTTGGTGCCGCCCGCAGAGCCGGAGGCCCCGACGACTGGCGGAGGGCGTGGGGGGGGGGGGCGTGAGAAGGGCCGGGGCGGTCACCTCTCCCGGGCCCGTCCTCCCGAAGCCACCCAGCCTCGGCGCGGCGCTCGGCGGCTTCTCCGGGCGGGCCGACCCGGGGCGGCGACGAGCGGGGCAGGCGATTGGAGTTCGCGGCGGAGGAGGGAGGGGACCCCGACTCGAGAGAAGTTGGCCAGCGCGCCCCGCCGCCAGTCCGCCGCTGCAACATGCCGAGCGCGCGCCGCAGCGCCGCCGCCCGCCGCCCGCCCCTCCATCCAGCCTGAGCTAGGTACGCGCGGCCCGCCAGGGCTCGGGGCACGGGACGCGGGGAGCCGGACGCGAGGCGCGGGACGAGGGGCGCGGGGGCTCGGGGCGGGTGGGGAGGGCTCGGAAGGGGGGGGGGTGGGGAGGGCTGGGAAGGGGGGTAGGGACCAGAGATGAAGTTTTGAGACGGAACAAAGCCGAAGCAAACTTTGCAAACATTCCACTCCTGGGTGCTGAAAAGCAACCCGCAGAACTACCCCCCTCCCACCCAGCAAAAAGAACCCCCCACGCCTCCCAGGGCGACCGAGGGATCCAAGCGGATCGGGATGGTTCTCGGGGATGTCGTGGCTAAGGGAGCGGGAGGAAGGGCCACGTCCCTGCCGTGGAGCCCACTGGGATGGAGGCTGGGAGCTGCGGCTGGTCGCAGGAGAGGGAAGGCCGTTATTTTTGGAAATTCTATAGACAAAGAATATGGGGGTGGGGAAGTGGCTTTAAACTCGACTCGCACTGCCCCAACGCAGGACGCTCCATTCCGGGTCCCGGGGAAATGCAGAACTTCTGGGCGGGATTGGCCTCTGCGGTCCCCCGGAATTTTTAGGATTGTTCCCGGCGGTGCCTCCTCATTCCCTCCGCTGTTGCTGGGTTACCTGGACCCTTGGAGCAGCCTGTCCCCTGAGCTGCCGGGGACGCGTCGGGGGGAGCCGTGGAAAATAACCCGCCGGCTCGGAAGTTAGCCTCTTCCCGGGAGCCACTCCAACTCGGCATCCTTGGCTGTTCCCCGGGAACGACCGCAGGCTGGGGGAGGGCCACCCCGCAGAGGGCCCGGCTAGCCGAGCCGCGCACCGACGGCCGTGCTGGCGAGTTTCTCGAGAGCACTTTTGCACTCAAAAGGGGAGGGGGGTGGGCAGATCATTTTGCCCCTCGTCGTTTAATTTCACTCTTTCGTGTGCGTGAACGAGACCGAATCCACAGCGACGACCAACCCGACGTGTGCCATCCGTTCACATTCGGAACTTCGGGGATTTATGGCAATCGCTTTTTGATGAATGGTTTTCACTGAGTTCCTTTAAATTCACTCGCACACATTGGTGGGGGCGGGGGGGAGGGAGGGGGCGAGAGGCGGTTGCTTCTCAGAGGCGCTAAGCTTTCTTTCCTGTTTACCCAAGGTCAGGGCGGGCCAGGCTGCCCACACCTCACTGCGCCCTCGGACCCCCGCACACCTGCTCCTTCAGAGTTATTAATAGAGCCCCAAGAATGACTGACTCTGTCAAATGATTTCGTGCGGCTCTAATGTCTTGCATGGCAATTAGGAGGTGGTGCTTGTCTGCTTTAGCTGCGGGAAGAGCGAGGCGTGCGCCTTCGCCCTCAGACTGGCAGTTGAGTTTCTTGCCAGGAGAGACCATGAGCTGGCGGTGAGTGCGTGACTGAGACTCCAGGCTGGAAAGAGGGGAGGGGGCGGCCAGGCAAGGGGAAGATGGGTCGCGTTAGCAGGGGGCGCACTTTTCCTTTTCTTTGAGACTGAAGGGAACGTGACCGAGCATAGGGAGAGTTCCTGTCTTGTTCACTTGGAGTTTTCCCACGGGGGTAAATTTTTTATTTCTCCCTGCATCCCTCCCCATCTTCTTTTTTCTTTTTCTTTTTGCAAGAAATGGACGTTTGATTATTTTTATTCCCCTCTCTGAGCTCTCTCCAAGTTTGTTAGGAACAAACTAACAGCGGACTGGAGCTAGGCCTTAGCTTAGTGTAGAGAGAATGATGCCGGTGTGGTGTGGCTTATCCCCCCCCCCCCTGACTTTCTCCTCTTTGTGACTCGTTTAAGGCTGCGGTTTCCGAAGCCCCCTCAAGCCAAGGAGAAGCAACACAAAAAGCCTGGAGCTCTCTCCGCGAACCGCCGGGCCTGCCAGTGACGGTTCTCTCGACGTCGCCCTCTAGCGTTCGTCTGGATAAGGATCACCGGGGTTCTTGGGGACACAGTGGGACGCCATGGGGTCCACCAGCATCCCGCTGGTCAAGGCCCTCCGCAGTTCCGTTTCAGACTATGTCAACTATGACATCATCATCCGGCATTACAACTACACAGGAAAGCTGAATATCAGCACAGACAAGGAGAACGGCATTAAACTGACTTCGGTGGTGTTTATCCTCATCTGTTGCTTTATCATCTTGGAGAATATCTTTGTCTTGCTGACGATTTGGAAAACCAAGAAGTTCCACCGACCCATGTACTATTTTATTGGGAACCTGGCCCTTTCCGACCTGTTGGCTGGGGTGGCCTACGTCGCCAACCTGCTCCTGTCTGGGGCCACCACCTACAAGCTCACCCCCGCCCAGTGGTTTCTGCGGGAAGGGAGTATGTTCGTGGCCCTGTCTGCCTCCGTGTTCAGCTTGCTCGCCATCGCCATAGAGCGCTACATCACCATGCTGAAGATGAAACTCCACAACGGCAGCAACAGCTTCCGCTCCTTCTTGCTCATCAGCGCCTGTTGGGTCATCTCTCTCATCCTGGGGGGCCTGCCCATCATGGGCTGGAACTGCGTCGGAGCGCTGCCCAGCTGTTCCACCGTGCTGCCCCTCTACCACAAGCACTATATCCTCTTCTGCACCACGGTCTTCACTCTGCTCCTGCTCTCCATCGTCATCCTCTACTGCAGGATCTACTCCTTGGTTAGGACTCGGAGCCGACGCCTGACCTTTCGCAAGAATATTTCCAAGGCCACTCGCAGCTCCGAGAAGTCCCTGGCGCTGCTCAAGACCGTGATTATCGTCCTGAGCGTCTTTATCGCCTGCTGGGCGCCCCTCTTCATCCTGCTCCTGCTAGATGTGGGCTGCAAGGTCAGGAGCTGCTCCATCCTCTTCAGAGCCGAGTACTTCCTGGTGTTGGCCGTACTCAACTCGGGGACCAACCCCATCATCTACACCCTGACCAACAAGGAGATGCGCAGGGCCTTCATCAAAATCATGTCCTGCTGCAAGTGCCCCAGCGGAGACGCCGCCGGCAAATTCAAGCGACCCATCATCGCTGGCGTGGAGTTCAGCCGCAGTAAGTCCGACAACTCCTCCCACCCACAGAAGGACGATGCGGACAACCCAGAGACCATTATGTCCTCTGGAAATGTCAACTCCTCCTCGTAAAACTGAAAGTCACCTGTCCATGGGGAGCGCTCCTAGGTGGCCACCACCTCAGCGTTTGGAAAAATTCCCTGGGCCTCAACTGCTACCAGGGAGGAGCTGCTGCAAGCCAGAGGAAGGGAGGGAGCCAGACGGTGGCCTGCGGGTGCCAGGTAGGGCGGTAGAGTCAGTTCCAGGGAACAATACATTGGGAAGGGTGGAGATCAAGTCCTGGCCTGAAATGGATTTCCTCCTACCCCCGGGAGCTTTGATTTTGCACTGAGCCAAAGGTCTAGCATGGTCAGGCTCCTGAAGAGTTCATCTGGCTCCTCTTCAAAGACTGATGTCCTCAAGGGGACGTGTCTCCTTGTCTGGAACTTTGAGGAGAAGATACCGTCTTTCACTTTAGCGTAAACCCACATGAGTGTGCACACTTCTGCTTCTATAGGAATGCTCCCCGCCCCCTTCCCCAGAATTATTGTACTTTATATGTTAACTCTCTGGCATTCATCACAGCCAGGCTGGTGGAGAGGGTCATTTCTGGGTCATCTGTAGTGAGTTGGCCGGGTGGAGTGGGTAGGTCCTGTGGCCAGGAGGGTCGTTTGTTTGGAGGTCATAAAACAACTTCATTTGCTGAGGCCAAAGTTTCCACGTAAGATGGGTCAGTGTTTTGGAACTTGGTTGAAGTCACTCGGTTTCTGTTTTGTTTTGTTTTAAACGTGACTTCTTTGCAACGCAATCACTGTGTTTCATACCCATTGTTGCTGAATCTGTCCAGGGAAGCCCACTTCCCCACATGCTATCTGCCTGGTGTCAGCCAGGGTCCTTAACGTCCTAAAAGGCGCACATAAGCAAAGCATGGCAGAAACTGAGTGTAGCAGGAACCCCAGAGAGATTCCCCGCGGATTAGACACTTGTCTCTCAAATGCATCATTCTGACTTTGGCACTTTTCTTGATGTTTATTTCAGAGATTGTGTGATCGTTCCAACCAACAGGATGGTTGTATTTTGTTGTGTTAAAGATCCTTTTTTTGAGTTTTGAATGTATTTGTTTCAGCAAAGGTCATTTTATTGGATTTTTCTAACCCGTGTTAACACCATTGAGTGCACATCTTTTAAGAAAATACCACCTTCGTGTGTCCTTAAAGCATTACTTTAACTGATCGGGAACACCAAGCATATTCTGTTCTTTTGTTTCAGTACAGTGTACAATAGAAAGGTCATTGAAGAGGTTATAAATATTACAAAGAATAAAGGTATATTGCTCTCTCTTTAGGTATGGTTCTCGGTGCAATTAAACCAAGAAATATCTTTTTTTAAAATAGTATTTAATAGGTTCCTGACTTTTGTGAATCATTTTGCACATAGCTTTATGAACTTTTAAACATTAATAAACTCATTTTTAGAAAAGATCCCTGTGTGAAGAGCATTCTTAAAAATAATTATTAAAACACTGTGTGGTTTTTGGATTCAAAAATCAAAGAGAAAAATTCTGTTATTCTGTTATTTGCTTTGATAAACTAGCGCATGAAAACAAAACATGGCATGTTTAAAAGCCATTCAACTTCCTACAGAAAGAGAAACTTAACATAAGCTGACTTTTAAGAGTAAGAAAGAATGAGATAGGAATCATCAACCTTTTAAAACCCCACTTTGCCAACTAAATATCCCTCTTGCAGTTTAAAATTGATTGTCCTCAAGTCAAACTAAACCAAGTAAAGTAATTACACTCTGAACAACGCGTAGTGTTTAAGGGCTGCTCTCCCACAGTGTGGCGAAGTATCCAGCTTAGACTCTGAGAGGCAATGGTCCGTGAAAATGCATCAAACAAGATGCATTTAGCAAGCTGCTAAGGAAGTGGACATTTGGACATGGAAGGTAAGGCAAAATCACTTACATTTTATTTCAGGATATTGTCATTGGTTCTTCCGGTCTACACTCTGAACACATCATGTTTGCACAAAATCACTGAGGTAGAAGTTGAAGCATGCAGGGATGAGTAGCATAGCCTCTTTTATAGAAAATCTGAAAGCCCTTGATTGTCTGAACGATTTACTATCATGAGCCCTTAATTTCTCCAAAGTGAGAATTTGCTCTTTCATTTTATCAAAGTGAGAGTCCTTCAGAGGAAACTATGAATGGTCAACGAACACTCATGAATTCTTAACTTCTCCAAAGTGCGATTTTGCAGGCGTCACATTATCATTGTAAGGGTTACTTCAATCTTATTTTATTATTGTCTTCATTGGACATCAAATTGGTGTGTGTGTGTGTGTGTGTGTGTGTGCGCGCACACGAGCGCACATGCGCGTAGCTTTGTAGACCTATTGTTACTTTCAGAATTGTGCTTTCAAATGTCATTGCACAGGACACAGTTGGAGCATGAAGATAAACTTCACCTAATAGAGTCGATGTCATTTCTGGGTAAGGTTAACTGTGGGAAACAGGAGTGTGTTCACTAAGGAAACTTTAGGTCACAACCTCCAGTTTCCTGAAGGAAATGCCAAAAATGCTCAGAAGACAAAAGACTGGAAACAAACTGGAATGTCTCTATCCATCTGTCTGCTGAGGCGGAAGGAATGATTTCATGTTACACTCACTTCCTAGAGCTTTCGTTACAGAGTCAAGCATGCTGGGAAAGCATGTCCATTTTCTGTGCCCTGGAAGACTTCATAGCCTTATGTCCACTGGTGACTCCTGGAACATGGAAAAGAGAAGAAAGGGGACTGGCCCTGGAGGGGATGGAGATGGTCATTGGTAATGGAAGAGAGCCTCAATCGAATGAGAATGGGTGTGCTTTCTGCCAGAAAACTTTAGGCAATACATTTTATTCCAAAAAAGGTGGACAGTCTTGGACTGTGGTTTTCCTGAGCAGATGTGTGGCAGAGCCCAAGTTCTTGCCAAGAAGTACAGACTATGATGAAGGAATATTTGGCTATGACCCAACATGAATATCTGGTTTTAATTTAGCATATCCTGGGAGTTGACAGTGGAAAATATCTTGTTAACTATATGTTTGAATTTTTATAGACATCGAAGGTTTTGGTTAAGAACTTATGTAGTATTTCTCAAGAGGAGTAAAGCAGATACCATTGGAAAAAAGTTACATATTCTAGTAAAAAGTACAAATTGGCTCTTAAATTATATTCAGGAAAAGCGGCCAAATTACATCAAAGAATGCTTTATGCCCAGTAAAATGAGTAGTGATTGCATTTTCATAGGACATTAAAATAAATATCATTTTTTATCTTTTTATATTTTTTATTTTGGGGGGGGGCATCACTGCCCTCTGGTGGGAGTAGGAGGCCCAGCCTTGCTCCTGGAGAGCTACTGTTGGATCTGAATCGCCAACCCGGTGGACTGCAGTGCGCCACCGGGGCTCAGCCCCTAAAATAAACATCTTATATAAAAGAAATGCTTGATCGTCTTATAAGTAGAGTAATTTAGTTCTTTAATTAAAATTGATCCAGTAATATTACTAGAGATTGAATATTTATCATCTCTCTCCTATTAATTGGATACTTGATTCTTTTTCAGCAATACCAAGATTAAAGTTGGGGTTTGTGGCATATCTAATTTTTCCTCCAAGTGTGAAAAGTCTTATAAAGATTTTGATTTTACTGATTTTTCAAATTGGATTACTTTCTACTCTGTTTATTTCTTTTCCCGTTAGGTTCTTATTGCTCTAGTTCTTTTCTTGTAGCATAACCCAAAGTAAGAAAGTTGGGTAAAATTGTATTAATCCAGAAGTTACATTTATAGGTTTATAAAAATAGCCAATGCACAAAAAACAAACCGAAAAATAAAAATAAATAGCCAATGCACTTCTCTATATCAATTCCAAACTAGACTGCCCTTTTTGGGTGTTTTTTCTGCCTTCAGTACATTGCTGATATCTGTCACCTCTTATGAACAACTACAAATCCCACTGTACTGGAGAGCTATGACTTTGCAATGCTAACTAAGAAATGTGGCTGACTCCACATTTCGAACCCTATAACAGGAAAATGGACAGTGATTCTTAAGTCCTAGCAATTCCTCTTTCCTCTGGAGATGGAGGGGATAGTATTGGTCTGAACTATGGAAGAAAACATCACCAGCTCCAAAGTTAATCACAGTTTTTTATTTGTATTAAAAGGCTCCTGCAGTCTGCATAATGCTCAGTTAATCTTTTTCAAAGATTGAGACCTCCTGACACTTGAGCTGGGAGAGTGTTTTTTGTTTCCTAAGAATACCTAATTAGATCAGACTCAATTCAATCTAGTTGGTTTCCTCATTAATTTGATTCAGGTAGACTTTCCTGTGTTGTTTTCTGCATCTGTTTAGTAAACATTTTGATGCAGAAATCAGAGATAATCAAAAGAAACATTTGTAGGGTCTACTAACGTATTCTTCCTCTGTGGACACCTTATGATCTTGATGTGAACTCATAATAGATTGCATCATTTCCTCCAAACTTCTTTCCTGTTCCTTTGATGTGTAGTTTACATGATCCAAAGAAAGGGACCCAGAGGACTTTTTATATATATATATACACACAACTGCTCTGGCTGTTAAACTCATTGAAGCAAAGTTTAATGGAATTGCTAAAGACCTGTTGTTGTCAAGTATTGTCAAAAGATTGAACTAAAGGCAGGTTCTGAGAAGCCTGAATGGTGCAGTGATTGAGGACTTAACTTCCAAGTGAAAAGCCAATGCTTTGGCACACTCTGCTGCCATGGAAGCCGCCATCAAGAAATAAAAAAGCATCGCATTGGCAAATCTGCTGCAAAAGACCTCTTTAAAGTCTTACAGAGCAGGAGTACTCCTGATTCCAAGTCATTACATTTTCAATCACCTCATGTACATTTAAAAGCTGGATGGTGTCTGAGGAGGACTGGAGAATACTTGAGGTCTTTCAATTGCAGTGGGTGTTGGCCAAGAGTGTGGATTACAACTAATGCGTCTTTCTTGGAGGAGGTGTGCTTAAGGTGCTTCCTAGAGGCAGGGGTGGTGCGGCTTTTTCTTCTATGCTTTTGGCATATTGTCACTAGAGACCAATCCCTGGAAAGGACATTGAGTTTTGTAAAGTAGAGGGTTAGCAGAAAGCCAGGAGATGGGTAGGCACAGTCGTGCCAGCATGGGGACCACACACAGTGATAGCTGGTGGCTGGGACAGGATCAGCCAGGGCTTCCTTTTGCTGTACACAGAGTCGCTCTGGCTGAGAACCCGCTTGAGGGCACCGCACCGAAGAACAACGACAAAAGGCTTTACCTGGTCTACAACATGATTTTTACTCACTGGTCAAAAGAGATAGGAAGAGTTCAGATGAAGATAATAGTGAGGCAGATTAGACCTGCATTTCAAGAAAACTGAATCTGTTGCCAGGGGAGTCTGTTCTGATTCAGGGCTGCCTTGGAGGGCAGAGGAGAACCCCTGGCGCAGGGTTCCCAGGCGACAGACCCTCTCGGAAGCACACCACCCACCACACCTTGCTCCTGAGGAGTTGGGGAAGGGTCCCCAAACCCTTTGGCCTTTCACTAAGACTTTAATCACTCCACCACAAGGGCTCCTCAGATCCCAATCATTTGACAATCCTAGACAAGAACAAGAAAGGGCACATTTTGACCACATTGAGAATATTTTCCCCAATATCCTTGCTTCTTGCGCTTTCTTCTCAGATTCAGACTCACTTAATCCCTGTTTCTTCCGCATGCTCTGTCTTCATCCCATTGAGAACAGTACAATTAAAAAAATCACATTTAGCTTTTCTTTTAGCTCCTTGCAAAGACCAGTGTGAGATGCAGATGTGACTGAGCAGAAATTGCTGCACTGAACCTTGCTGAAGCAGTTTCACATACACAGCCAGTTTATCTAATAGTAATGGATGAACACATTGTGGGGAATTCCTACCATGAATTTCAACGATTCAGCAATATAAAGAAACTACTATTGAGTGATGTGACAACTGGCGTCAACCTCAAAACCATTATGCTGAGCTGAAGAATCCCATAGCAAAAGAAATACTGTATGGCTCAATATATATACATGCCATTCAATAGCAGACAAAACTAGTGTACTAGGGTAGATAGTGGTTGCCTAGCAGGTGAGGAAGAGGGGGAATGAACAAGGGGGAAGATGAGGAAATGTTCAAGGTTATTGGCAAAGTTCTAGATTGTGTTTTGTGTTGTTCAGGTTTATACATTTGTTAATACTTGTTCAGTGCACAGGTTTGGATTTATGGCAGGTGTGACCCCATGGGCCTCTCATAGTGTCTCATGCCAGAGCAAACTGTAGCCCCAAAGCATTGCCTGGCTTTATTCAGGCACTGAAGTGGGTTGCACAGTGAAAAAAAAAAACTTGTTTAGTCATTCTTGCTCAATTATAGTCTTATCTCACTGCTATCTAGTTCACTTTGACTCATAATGACTCTACAAAACAACAGCAACAACAAAAAACACAAACTCTGCCATTGAGTCAATTCTGATTCAGGGTCACCCTATAGGACAGGGTAGAACTGCCCAGGTGACTTTTTTTTTGGGGGGGGGGCATCACTGCCTTCTGGTGGTCATGGGGTCTACCCAGTGCTGCTCCTGAGAGCCACTGCTGGATTTGAACTACCAAACCTGCAGGCCGCAGTCCTGCACTCAACCACTTACGCCACTGGAACTCAGCCCCTAGGTGACTTTCTAAGACTGTCACTCAAAGGAAGTAGAAATTCTCTTTTTCTCTCAAAGAGCTGGCTGGGGGGGTTGAACTGTTCCCTGTAATCCCTACACCATAGTACAAAGTAAAATTATCCTGCTTGGTGTGGGGGGATGCAAATCTTGACGGGAATAGAAAGTCTCATCCTGCAGAGTGGTTGGTGGTTTCAAACTTTTGACCTCATGGTTAGCAGTTCAATCTGTAACCTACTATGCCACCAGGGCCCCTTAATGCTATTTTTAAGACTTGTGAAATTACTAACAATAACTATAATCTTCATTAGATTATAGTAGACTTCCACTTTGGAGTATGAAAGACAAAAGCTCCAAGTGTTCCTTGGAAGGAACATCTGATCTGTTAGTATTTATTCTCCTGCATACGAGAACAAAACATTAGAAAGTTAGAGAATTGTAGCCTAGTGATACTTTCTCTACTTCTACCAAGCGAGTATTTGGCTCAGTGTTTATCAGCCCTGAAGAACGTCTATGACTCAGAAAAACCTAATAATGTACTGAAATTGTCAAAAATAAAAATTGTATTGATATTCAGATTTCAAAGGTAGTACCAGTTTTGGAAGTCACATAATTTTGCTGTTAATGATCCTTTTAAGTAGAGGAAAAGATATACTGAAAGGAAGCTTATTATTTCATACACTTAGTACTTAAATCTGAACAATTAAGTAGGTGTACAAAAGAAGATCATGTGAAAAGGTTTTTAAATATTAATGGAAAAATACTAAGTAATGTCTTGCAAAAATTATGTAATTAGTCGAGGTCTATCCCGATGGAGCTTTGTCTGTAGACCCACATTGTTGGAAACACCTCATAGAGTAACAGTGTGGTTTGCTTTACTCTCAGAACTGCTATTGGTTGGATCTGTGAGGAAAAACTACAAGACACAGTTGTAGATAATAGGAACAGTCTAATAGGTACTTGGTTTTGATCCTTAGGTATTGGAGGAATCTGCACATTTCTTTGGGACTTCAAGGGATTTCAACTCCGTGTTGAGGATATCTGGGATTGAGAGGAAGGCAGAATGAATCAGAATCCAAAGATGGATGGCCTTAAAGGGAACAACAGAATTTTCAGGCATGAAGTGTTTGACATTCATCCACAATGAAGGTTAAAGTTGTGTAACCAGAATGGACAGATCTGAGATTAAAGCCTACTGTATCCTGACAACGGTGGATTTTAGTGTGGGTTCCTTAAAAAGGGCTATCTTGAAGATGAACTTTTGCAAGATTTAGAGGAACTAAATAGTAATCGATGGATAACAAATGAAAGACACGTAAAATTCCTGAACTAAAGTTTATTAACATTAAATAAAATTTATAAAATAAAAACTTTACAATTTAAAAAATCATATAACTGTTACTTAAGATATTGCATCTTTAAGGTATTTCCATATTGATTGGCATCTTCACTTGCAGTATTCTTCACTTTTATCTGAATGAGGGTCCTGTGCTGCATGATTTATCTGTAACTATCTTTTTAGGAATGGGAGTAGGAGCCCATCCCCTTAGTGGATGGCCAGTTAGACAATAGTCATTGTGTTTGATACTTTACAAAGAGGTGACTTTTCTGAACATATCATGCTCAATTTTGTAAAGCCCCTTTGGCTTCTGAATTTATAGCAATTTTTCTGACAAGATCTTTAGCTCTTTGAGCACTTTCAGGGATTGTTTATAATCCATTCATATTATCTCATTAGAAACTGGGAACAAGACACAAAGCGAATGACACTGTGTCACTCTCTGGTTGTTTCCTTTATGCTATATGTTTGTTTACAGGAGTAAGAAATGCCAGGAAATAAAAATGTAGCATTACATTACAAGTATAATGAGTATTATACAGTGAATAAATGGACATAACAAGCATAACTCCATCTAATTTTTATACCCATATACAGAGTGAATATTACTACAGGCAGTTAGAATATGTTCTTGCACAGATGAGTGATAAAAAGGGTAAGGAATGGGAATTTTTGGTCTTCACATTGGGTGGTTGCCTAGCCAGCTGCACACCTTAGAGAGAACCCTGATTACAACAGCCATTTTAATATCCGGTTTGCTAAATTCAACAGAGAAATTAAGTAACGGTACTGCCAAACCAGTGTGAAACAGCCATATTCCACCAACAGTTAGGACTGGAGGGTGAGTTGCATATGGCCTTTGAAAGGATTTAGACATTAGCAAGGACACTGAGACATTCTTATTGGAAGCATTAAAAATCAGATACACTGGAGTGTGCAACATCACTTCTTTTTTTAAATTAAATACTTTTGTTAGGACCTCTTACATCTCTTATCACAATCCATACATTCATTTATTGTGTCAAGCACATTTGCATATATATTGCCATCATCATTTTAAAGCATTTTCTTTCTTGATTTTACTTGAACCCTTGATATCAGCTCCTCATTTCACTCCCCCTTCACCGCCCTCCATCCCTCATGAACCCCTGATAAGTTATAGATTATTATTTTCATATCTTACATTATTCATTATCACTCTTCATCAACTTGTCTGTTGTCATTCCCCTTTCTATCCCCACCTTCCCCTAATTCTTCTGGTATCTCTGTTCTCATTGTTGTCTCTGAGGGGTTAATCTATGCTGGATTCCCAGTTTCTGGCTCTTATCTGTAGCAGTGTGCATGTTCTGGTCTAATCCAAATTGTAAGGTAGAATGATAGTGGGGGGTAGGAAGCACTAAAGAACTAGAGAAAAGATGTGTGTTTCATCAGTGCTATACTGCACCCTGACTGACTCATCTCTTGCTTGTGACCCCTCTGTGAGGGGATATCCAATTGTCTACACATAGGCTTTGGGTCCACCCCATGTGCCCACCTCTTTTCACATTGGCATGACTTTGTTCTAGGTCTTTGATATCTAATACCTGATCCCATTGATGCTCAACACCTCATGATCACACAGGCTGGTGTGCTTCTTGCATGTGGGTTTTGTGGCTTCTCAACTGGATGGCTGCTTGTGTACTTCAAGTCTTTAAGACTAGAGACACTATATCTTTTGATAGACGGGCACCATCAGCTTTCTTCATCACATTTGCTTATGTACCCATTTTGTCTTCAATGGTCATGTCCAGAAAGTGAGCCCGAATGCCAGATTATTAGAATAAAGTGTTCTTAGCAACAGCACTTTTTACTATGGCCACTTGGTCAACCTATGAAAGACATTCAGTTGGATAATGTCTCTTGCTTACAGTGTAAGCATTGCATTGTCAGAAGTAATGGACCAAGGCGTAAAAGAAATGAAAGACGGGCTCATGCTGCTAAGGTCTTAGAAACTTGCCATTAAGTGCACTGTTTGCCTGAACTCGACTTTAAGGATTCCTCCCTATACCTCGCTTACTCTGTGAGCTCCTAGGCAGCTCCTAGGCAGTATCATGCTTCTGGGGCCACAGCTATTCATGGGTGGCACTTTAGACACAAAAGGGGAGGAGGACCGAGGAGAGAAGGGACAATGTTCTTAGTGATGACTGGGAATACAGAACCAAATTGGCTACCATAGAGTCATTTCTAACTTATGGTGAGCCTACGCATCAGGGTTGAACCGCCTTAGACAGAAAACCCCAATTGTCTACAAAGATGTGGCTTGGTGGCTTACAATGAATTGCTGAACTGCAAGGTTAGGAGCCCAATGAGAAACCACTGCACCACCAGGGTTCCTTCTTTAGAGTCCTAATCCTGTGCGGGCTCTTCCTTCCTGCTGATTTATTGATATCAGACCAGGAAAAAAAAAAAGGGAAGAAGTACTATTTGTCTCTGATTCTTCCTGTTCCTACCCCAGAGGAAAGATCTACTCATCCCTTCATCTGTCGGTTCAGCAGGAATGCTTGCCCCATGCTGTGAGATAGAGATGCAGGGGGAAAGGCCGTACAGGTTGGTTGCTCTCCTAGCAGGAGTACCAGTGGTGCAATGGCAATGCATCGGGCTGCTAACTGCAAGGTCAGCAGTTCAAAACGTGCAGCAGCAACATGGCAGGAAGATTGCTTTCTACTTAAGAGGAACAGTCTCTGGAAATTTCTAGCTCACACGTTCTATGGGGTCACGAGGAATTGACATGAACTCTATGCCTGGGGTTTGGCTTTGGTTTTCCCTCGTAGAGTTTACAGGAGTCGTTGCTCTGTCCCCTAGCACTCAGCCCTTTGAGATCCCAGGGACCTGGCCTGAAAAAAAATTTTTTACTCATAACTTTCGCTTACTGTAAGCTTTGATGTCCAAGTTCCCAGTGCAAAACACTGTCAGCAGCACATAATCTTTCACTTTTTACAAGTATCTTTAAAGAGCGGAGAGATCATAAAGCAGGGAACTCTCTAGCTGTTACTGAAGCGATTTATATTTGTTTGTTCAGGTTGTTTTAGTCTTTATGTGGTAAAGAAGCAACTATGTGAAATCACAACATTCAACATTATTCATTTCCGTTTAACCTTATTTTTTGTTTTCGTTCTAGAGCCCTACTATGTCTTGTGCTGGGTTGAGTCACGTGGCCTGAAATGTACCAATGAAACCCGCATTTTAATAAATCTCGTATGGTGTCTTTATCCCACTGGCATGGGAGGCTAACCAGTCAAACCCTACTGCCCCCCATGGAATCTGTTCCGACTCATAGTGACCGTACAGGACAGAGTGGAATGCCTGAGGCAGTACATTTAATACTGAGCAGTCTCACATACTCTAGCCTAGGGAGAGGTGCCTAGGTTGGGATTTGTATGCAGCTTTCTCAGTTACATCTTGATGTCTGGGCACTAGGGTGAGCTCCCAAAGCTGTCCAAGAACTCTGCAACTGCATCTTACATGCTGAACCTCCTGGACCAATTTGGCTTTCTCACATCTAACATCTGACTGCTGCTTTAAAGAAGAGGGCTTCAAAGATGAAATATTGTAATACGTTTCTCCACTTTTTAATATAAAAAAATGAGGATTGATGAACCTATGGTGACAGCAAGTAGAATAAGGGTTTCTGGGTGGGTACAGTGGTGGTGGGCAGGGTGGGTGGGATGTAAAAGGGAGCTGATGTCAAGGAGTTCAGAAAGGAAAAGAATGTTTTGAAACTGATTGTGGTAGCCAATGTACAATTCTGCTTCATGAGCTTGCCTTGATATGATGTCTCTATCAACTCCCAATAAAATGGTCTTGAATGCAAGAGAGATACCATAGTTCACAATGCCCTCACCATTAGCCATACCCCTGAGAGCATAGTAGCTGTTTGGGTTTTTTTTTTTTTTTGCTACATAGAAAACCATATTTATTTCTATTTTAGTCTTTCATTTGTGCCTGTCTAGACACTTTAGAGAAAAACAAATTTAGGTCAACAGTACAGCTGTTTTAAAATAGGAGAAGACTTGTGCTCAATCACTTGTAGTGTCATTAACGATCAGATTCTCCACTTGGCAAGCCTCTGCGGCGCTCTTGGGCTTCTAGAAACAGTGGTCGGCTCTCACATGCTGTCCTGCTTCAGCGAGCTTCATGTGGCCACCTGCAGAAAGAGTTCTGGGTTTCTCTTCCTCATCTACAGGCTCGTTAGGGCAGTGCTTAGAAAAACACAGATTTTCATATTCCCATTCACACGTGCAGAGTGAATTAGGGCATCAAAGAGCTACCTAGATGATCTCATGTACAAAATCCTTTGCCTCAATGATCTGAGTAGGTTGAGTCAACATTTGTCCCAGATGGATTATGATAGTAGGCATTATACCAAAAGGAGACAAAATGATAATGGATTAAGAAGGTATACCCACAAGAACCTTCTAATTTAAAATATTGACTAGAGCTGTATAATATACAGTTTGAAAACAATGCTACCTGCCTCCTCTCATTCTATTATTTTTAAAATGATGTTCATCCAATATTGTATGGTGTTTCTTTTCATATCTAGTGATTTTTAATTAAAAAAGTAATCTGACTGTTTGCCAATGATTCGTGTCCAGTGAATTTCCATTCTCTGTTCCTTTTTTTCCTAGAATATTCAATAAAAAACAAATTAGTTACTGATTTGTTACCAAGGTAAAGGTAAAAGAAGATACAGGCATTGAACTACCTATGTTAAAGGACTGGCTATGCATTGAGCTGCCAACCGCCAGGTCAGCAGTCTGAACCCATCAAGTACTCCTACACAGGAAGATGAGACTTTCTGCTCCTGTAGGGATCTATAAATAACCCAGAAAACCCACTGGGGCTGTTCTATTCTCTCACTGTGAGTCAGAATGGATTCCACAAACCCTAACTTACACATGGATCAGAGAGAACCCAGCTGGTTCAGGGGTTAAAACTCTCGGCTGCGAACTGAAAAGTCCCTGGTTCAGACCCACCTGGCATGCTTTGGGAAGGGGAAAAATGGCAGTCTGCTTCCATCCAGGCTGATAGCCTTGGGGACACTGAGCGGCACTTCTACTTCATCCTCCCCAGTTACTCTGAGCTGGGATGGACCACGGTCGTCTGGTTGGTAGTGTTAGGAGCTGAGCTGAGGCTCAGGTGACTTATAAGTGAGGATTTCGATTTCTAAGGTTTATTTGGCAACTTTCTACATCTACAAAATGCCAGGGTACAGTGCGTCTCTTTAAGTGTAAGTGATGAGTCATTCTCCTGACTCCTAGCTTTGGAGTTTTTGTGCTAAAAAGCTAAAGGTGCATAGCTAATTACTAGAAGCCTGGTAGTGTCGGACACTCAAAATAGACATCTGAAAAAGCAGCAACAAATTATCACTAGAGGAAAAGAAGCCCCCTCAATTTTTTGTTTGCCTCAGCATAAAAGAAATGAATCAAGTAGTTTCTCCTTAATATGAGTATTTCAAATGAATGTAATAATTCAGGGCAGTGACTAACATTGCTTGAAAAATGGCACCATTTTTTACTTAAGGGATTGGCAATAATTTTTCTTTCTTTAAAAAAGATATGCTCTTTAGATAGGTAGGTTTTTGAGAAGCAATATGCAATTTTTCTAATTCTCCAAGGTTCAGTTTTTGTTATGACATGATTCTTCAGTACAGTAGATAATATTGTACTAATGGATAGAATTAAAGTGATAGAGAATTGGAGACATTAAGTAAACATAGATGACAAAAATTAGAGAGAGATGAGATTCCTTGAAAAACCGCACTTTGATCAAATGCTGAGTCCTTCTCTGGTCAGGCAGTTTTCTGGGTACCCTGGGTGCCTTTTGACAGGTCAGGGTTGAGTCTGGCACTGGGGAGGACACAGACTTTTGACTCATCTGGCATTGTGTGTCTGTGTTTCTGCAGCCGTTTAACTAGACTTGCAGTTCCATTATCAAATAAGAATTCACTGACAGGAAATTTCCATTTGAAGCAAAGGAATCCAGTACATTTTCTTAGTGTTGAAAGTACTCTCACTTATTCTCTATTTTCATTTAAATCTGTGTGGAGGAGGGAAAAAAAATAAAAAGAGGAAATGGGCAATTTGTAGTCCATACAAAAGAAGTCTTAGCAGAGATTAGTATAGTTTCTCCTGTGCTATAAACTCACTACATTCTTTCTGTGTCACTCCATGAACTTTCCTGGACTCTGGAGGAGAGTCCCAGCCTTTAACTCTTCCTTCACAGGCTGTAACTTCCTGGCATACAGTCGCAGCCTCATTTCCCCTGCTCTAGATATCTTGTTTGGTCAATTGAAGGAGGAGCAGGAACTGAGGCAGCCTCCTGGTTGTCCACATTATTTGAACGGGGAGGGTCTCCCTGGGATTTACAGCTGCCTGCTTGAACAATCTTGTAGGACTGAGAGCATTCATGGCTCTCCCTAGGAACCAGTAACAGCCTAGGGCAGAGTTTTGCTTTTCACTTAACCTCTAAGAGAATGAAGAGGCCCTGCCAAGGTCCAAGAAAGGATAACAAAGAGAACGCTCTTTAATGGGACAAACGAGCATACAAGGTTAAGTGCATGGAGCCTTTTCCCACAAGGAAGAATTGATGCAGGGACTGGCACTCAGACTGACAGCCATCATGTACCGGGGAAACCGCTCTATGGAGAAACAAAAGTCATTCCCCTGATAGGAGTCCAGTTTTAAGCTTTGGGGTAATTAGGCTCTACTGGGATTTCTGTGATTTTCAGAATTCTCTACGGAACAGGGTATGTTTTATTGACGAGAATTCTAGAGCTTGAGAGCATTACCTTAAGGTAGCATTATTTGAATTCAGCTCTCAGAAGGCGAAAATATGCTTTTATATTAAAAAAAATTCCTCCATGTATTTGTTGGCTAATTAACATGTAACTTAAAAATGATATTTTATATTGTATCTAGGGCAGAGCCATGGAAAGCAATCACTATTATTAAAACAGTGCTTCTGGCCTGGCCCTACTTCCTTACAGAGCGGTGTGAGGGCCTCCGGCATGGTCACTGCAGCATTGAGCTAGCTTGTGTCCCTCTGACACTTGGATGTCCAGGCCCCCCCACTCCCCCATTAAGGTGGATCTCTTTTTAGTATCAGCTTTGTGGTGAAATGCTGAAATAGCCACTTTAGATCCTGAGATACTGTTGCATTCTGAAAGTGACAAGACTGTCTGAATTGATCTTGAGTTTACTTAGATATTCGAAGTTCAGTGTTCATACTCAAATGTTCCTAAGTGATGCAGATAAGAACCAAGCTGAACTTGAGAGCAAAGGTCCGCCTCGAGGGAAAGCCTCTCTCCTACACTGCCCCTTCTTTGTGAACCCCCCTTTTGTCAGAGAAGGAAATCTAGGCTTTGTGGTGTAACCTCTTGATTTTTTTACCCAACCCAGAGACACCTCAGGGTAAAAACCAGCCATTGAAAAACCTATGGTGTAAAGTTCTACTTTGCCATGCATGGGCACCATACATCACCCCCAACACAAAGACTGTTTAACTGATTCCGTTTTCTTTCTTTCTTTTCCCACAGACACAAAAACCTTCCACAGATTAAATGAGACATGGTAGTGGCTGCCTACTGGAGGTCCAACACTGGGATGTCAATCGGATATTGGAGCGGTATACTGCAGGAGACGGGGTGTGATGGGAATGGATAAAAGAGGGGCCAAGCGGGCTCAGGTGCTGGGTGGGAAGGCAGCTAGGTTGGTACATATGATTAGAAGGTATTGTACACCGGAAAGACATCTTTCTGGCTGAGCTCTTGTATTTCCACCTCATGCTGATGGGCCCACCAGTAGTGGCATGACACTCTTCAGGGTGCTGTGCTGTACAGCATAGTACCATAACTGCAACATGAGCCATGGACACGGATGGTACATATGCAGCCCTCTGTGCTAGTTCTCTTGCCAATCTTCCTCTTGAAAATCTCTTTTAAAAAGAAAAGCTTTGAAACATGGATTGCAACCAGCTCCCTAAAGATAACAATCTTAGGAAATGTTTGTCACCCCCAGCCCCTTCGGACGAAGAAACCCAGGCTACGAAGGTTAAACAGAAACTTCCACGTCACACAAAGAGTGACCAGTGAAGTCAGTGTTTGCTTTTCCACCCAAAGTACATCCAAGAAAACGTCAGAGTTCTTCCCAGGCTTCTGGTCACAGAGTCTTAGAGTTGGAAAGGAAGTTGTCATATCTAACCAGCTCCCAAAGAGACTCACTCAACAGACAAAACAGAAACCCTTGTCTTCAGACTCTTAACCAGTTTTCCTTTCCCCCCTAGAACTTAGGAATCACTGTCATGTCACCAAGAGCAATTGTAGGAAGTGAATGTGTATATTGCTGACCATCTTTCCATTTTTATGCCTCTAGTTTGCTTTTATTTTTTCCCTGTTCGATTCAGCTAGACTTTCTTTAGACCCATAGGCTATTGGCTCCTGCCAATTTTTGCAAGGGGAATAGACGGAATGCAAGTCTTTGAAATTACAAAGGTTTTCCTTCTGCAGCAGCATGCATGTCTATCAAATTTGGAGAGAGCTACAGATCAAAGCAGAAAGGCATAGCGAATGTTCATGTTGATGATGGTGTTTGACTAAACCAACCACCAGAGGGTAACAGACCATGCTGTAATTTAAAAAGATGGTAGCTAGCCTTTTGTGGTTTCTAACGTCATTGGAAACCCAAGAAACGACTTATTTCCTGCAACTTGGTCCATTCTGTTGTTTATTTTGATTACACAAAGCTCAAGGGTTCTTTTGACGTTTGAAAAGGCGTATTTCAGTTAGAGTACTAATTACGGTTATAGCTTTTCTTTTTCTTCCCCCTTCCTTTGACTGGGCTTCCATTTTTGGTTGCCCACACAGTTCTTTCTACAGTCCGTGATGCCTTTGCTACCCAGAGAGCTGTGGGCATTTTCCCGGAGACCTAGCAATTGCCTTGATTTCAGTTCTGCCCTCACCGTGCGGTTTTGGCGGTCGGTGGGAGCACAGCTTTTTGTGATAGAAGTCTGGTCACTTCGGAGTACATCTCAGGATAATTGCTGACATGTAAAATGGAGAGCAGGAATGCCACTGGGATTTCATAAGCATCAGGAAATTAGATCAGAAAACTTGTCCTGAAGATGCAGTAGTCAGTTTGATCTGGCCTTGACTCCTGTTCTCATCACCATCTTACTAAATATGAGACCCTGGAGAAGCTCTCCTACATATTCTAAATCATTTCATTACTCAATTAAAAAACAAAACAAGGGCTGAGCCCCGGTGGCGTGCACCAGTGGGACTGCGGCCCACTGGGACGAAGGTTCAATTCCAGCAGGGGGGCTGGGCCTCCTACTCCCACCACCGGAGAGCAGTGATGCCCACAAAAAAAACAAAACAAAACAAAAAAAACAATAAAAAGCAGATGATGAGATACATATTTTATTAAATCAATAGAAAAACTATTTTCAACAATAGAAATTGTTTGACGTTGGTTTAATTGAGAATGTGTAACTCGGGGTAGCATTTTGATTAGCGTATACAATGTGATGAAGTGAAGACCTTACAAAATTCTGATACTAACATTGTCAAGGATACTGGGGGGAGGCAGAGCAATGCTTTCACAAAATAAGAAAAACCAAGCAAGCAAAAGAAAGAACTTATTGCCATTCAGTCGATGTGGATGGATAGACTCTATAGGACAGGGTAGAACTGCCTCTGTGAATTTCTCAGACTGTAACTCTATAGGAGAAGGAAGCCCCATCTTTCTGCTGAGAAGTGTCTGTGGCTTTGAACTGCCGACCTTGATGTTAGCAGCCCAGGAGGCTTCAAAATATTCATGGGACTATTTCACTAGTTTCATCTTTCCATGTACTTCGCCGCACCCCCCCCCCCCATCACTGCCCTGGTGGGAGTAGGAAGCTCAGCCTTGCTCCTGGAGAGCTGCTGCTGGATTTGAACCGCCAACCCTGTAGGCCGCAGTCCCGCGCACAATCACTGTGCCACCAGGGCTCAGCCCCATGAATTTTTGATATCTCTTTATACAATTTATATCAAAATAGTTCTCCATCGTGCACTGGAGTTTTTGCACTCTTAAACTGGCTGCACATAGATAATTTTCTAAAAGAGGCCAGTGTCCTAGGCAAAACAGTTTCCACTTAACTGCTCACTAGGTTATTGTTGGACTTGAAGATGGCTTTCCAAAAAAATAAAATAAAATAAAATAAAATAAAACAAAGACTCTCACTCTCACCAAGTCCAGACCAACTCACAGCAACCCTAGAGGACAAGGTGGAACGACCTCCTGTGAATTTCCAAGACTGTAGCTCTTGGCTGTGGCTGTTGTTCATAAATCACTTTACTGGAGACTCTTTACAGCTCCTCTAACAATCCATACGTCAATTGTATCAAGCACATTTGTACATCATCATTTTCAAAAAAGTATCTTTCTTCTTGAACTCTTGGTATCAACTTCTCCTTTCCCCCCTCCATCCCTTATTTTTCCACCTTCATGAGTCCTTGATAATTTATAACTTATTATTTTCATATCTTACACCATCCACTGTCTCCCTTCATCCATGATTCTGTTGTTCATTGCTGGGGGGGGGGTGGGGGGCTTAGGTTAATCACTGCAATTGGTTTCCCCTTTCTTTCCCTTCACTCCCCACCTTTCTCCTGCCCTCATGGTGTTGCTATTTACAGACATGGTAACTCTTTACAGGAGTAGGAAGCTCTGTGTTTCTCCAGCAGAGGAGTTGGTGGTTTTGAACTGCTGACCTTGCAGTTAAACAGCCCAACTTGTAACCTCTATGCCACCAGGGCTCCTCTGAAGGTGGTCTTGGGCAACTACTTTTTTCAAAAGAACAACAAAGGGCAAATTGCCTGGGTAGGCTAGTCCAGATGCATGGACCCCAGAAATCTAGATCCTGAGAAAATTAAAACAGGTTTCTCACCAATAAGACATAAAAATATGGCAAGAGATGTTATGAGAATTAAATAAAATCAAATTATACAATGCTTGGTGCAAGAGAAAGTTCCATAAGATTCATTTATTTATCCATTTAACATATGTCAATGCTCCAGGCAGGGTGGCAGGGCAGGGACAAATGGACAAGTGCCCTGCCCAGGACCAGTCCCTTTCACTCCGTCCTAGTCACCTGATCTGATCTGCACCACGCAAATGAGACCACATCACAAGAACATTCCTGCTCTCTCAAAGAATGCAGTTCTGTGGCAGTTGAGCTAGTCAACAATTATATTTTCATGCTAAGGCTTTCCTTTTTTGCATGAAACCAAAGATAGAATGTTTGAAGGAATTGCAGAAAAAGAAACTTTCTTCAGTTTGTCTGTTGTTGGCTTTCCCATCAAAGCTCTCCCCCTGGGGCCCCCCCACCCTCCAGGTTAGAGGTAGAAATGCTGCTATCTAAGGACTTGGTGTCAAATGTGACCAGATCTAATATTTGCTTGGATGATGCTGTGCCTCTGGTGGCAAAGTGCTCAGGCACTTCTCTACCTTCTTGTGTGGGTCATGGAGGAAGGGCTGAGGTTTATGCAATCTCAGGGTTAGAGGGAGGAGTCAGTGTCCCCAGCCTGTTGTCCCCTTTCTACTGGGTGCTGCTCAGGCTGTGGGTGTATGTGGTTGAAATCTGTCTGGGTGTGACCTGTGGTTGGTCCCTCTGCGCCTGGTCAAAGTCCTAGAGCGGCTCAGTCTGACCTGCCCTCCTTTCAGTTCTTTGAAGTCTGGCCGGCCTCACCACCAGTCTGCGTCTTCTCTGTGGAGGGCAAGCTAAGAGCCCTGCTCTTCCTGGGTCCTTTTCGCACCCCTCTGCCTGTCTATGTCACACTGCCCAGGGGACAGGCTGACCTTCGTCTGTGTGGAGAACACCTACAAGATGAGCTCGCTGAAGGGCTCAAGTGTAATCTCTTCCAGAATGACCCGCACTGCTCTCTCTCCCTGCTTCCATAATCTTGATTTCCTACTGCAGCCTCTCCTACCTGCTCGTGGGAGGGGAGCCTAAATCAACCTGTCCATCATTTCACTTCTTTTCTCTATCTGTCTTTTCTCTTGTCCTGAGTCACCACACTAGAAAAGCACATGTCTGTCTTTCCATCAAACCTTTTCCCTGATGCCTAAGCCCTAGCTAACCCCTAGCAAGAAGAAGTTTAGTTTTTCTCCAGTACGGTGATAGAACTCTATCATCAGAAGCCCACAGGCCAGCTGGTTACAAATATAAAGACTTCACAAAGAAGTTTAGTACATCTCTTTGAGAATGCGTTTGCATGAACCTATGTTTCTGAATGTCAGAAGCAGAACATTACTCTTCCTCAATCTGATTTCTTTGCCAAATTGCTATCTCCCCTCTGGGCAAATGGTTGCCTAAGGCAGATTTGAGTTAAGCTAGCAAAGAGAAAAAAGCAGGTGAAAGGTGAGAATTTTGCTGCTGTTACAGAACTTGAAAGACCGAATTGTTTACTAGTGTTACGGTATTCTCACTAACCCGGTGACTAGATTGTACTAAGGGTGAATGCCCCGGGGATCTTCACTCACTGTTCAGTGATTTGGAAATCAGTGGCAGATTCCATACATTCAGCCCTTTATGGAATGTGCTCTTCATCTTTCTTAGGACTGAAGAGATCTTCCTCCTAATTTTGGTCATACTTCAATCCTGTGGATGGATCCTCTCCCCTTCTTCTGACCTAGACTTACATACCAAGCAAAAAGTGAAAACAAACCCCCAACCTCACTGCTGTTGAATGGGTTCTGACTCATAAAACCCTATGGGACAGAGTAGAACCCCGTGTGGATTTTGGAGGCGAATGTGTTTATGGGAGGAGAAAGCCTTCTCTTTCTCCATCGTGTTCCAGCTGCTGACCTTACAGCTAGAGGCCCAGAAGTTACCTGCTTCTGCACAGAGGCTCGCAGATATGTGCCCTGTTCCACCAGTTCTTAGTCTGGAATTTTTTCTTTTATCCATCTTCTGGCATTGACTTCTTACTGTAACACCAATCATTGCTATGGCCCCAGGGGCTTTGCATTGATTAGACCACCGACTGTAAGGACAGGGGTTCAAACTCGCCAGTCGTGATCTGGGAGATGGAGGAGGCTATCTGATCTGCTCAAGGTTGGCAGTCTGGAAACACGAAGGGGCAGTGCTCCTCTGTCCTGAAGGGTTGCTCTGAGCTGGCCTCAATTCATGGCAGTGCATTTGCTTTGGTTTTAAATATACCAAGCATCTACTACATAATAGATACCAGAAGGGTTGCTTATATTGGATCTCTCATTTAATCTTTAGAATTCTCACTTTATGTGAGAGGAAACAGAGTGAGAGAAGGGAAAAACACTTCGTCTCAGCTACAGAACTGGTTATGTGGCATAGCTAGAATTTGAACACAGGCTTCATTGACTTCAAAGTCCATTCCATTGAGGCATGATGTCTTGAACAAAAAAATTAGAAGATATAATGAAAATTGAATGATATATTTCATAATAAACTTGAACATGGAACTCAAAAATTGTTTCATAATGGCTTATCTAAAAACCATTACTTCTAACAAAAATATGGGGAACTCCTTTGCAGAGATGATTAATATTTGATGCAATTCTATTAGAAGTGCTGACTAATGGTCTGATGACTGCTTATTTTGATCTTGGTGTTGGTAAAGACAGAGTACAAGCCAGGAAAAGGAAAGATGTGCACAGATTTTACCCGCTCAAAATTGCTAACAGTGGAGGTCTCCATATTATTTTGGTTCCATTTTTTTAAAAGCTAATCTAACCACTTCCTCTTCTTTTCTTCTGTTTTGTCCTTGCAGGCCAGTACTACCCCCCTGCCCCCACCCCCCTCTTCTTTTGTTGTTTAGACTATTTTCAATTTTATAAAACTAACAACTCTTTTCAATGAAATTTAACACAGCAAATCAATGAATTCGGTGCCGCAACATTAATTTCTACACACATTGTCCAGTGATTATATTCTTCACAATGTGCCAGATTTCTCATTATTTCCTTTCTGTTCAGTAATACAGTGCCCCTCTCCCCTTTCTGTCTTCTCTTCATTTTAAAGTAATTGTTGACCAGTTGGTTTCACACAGTTATCTCTTAATATAGTGTTCTACTCACAGACAACATTCTTTAGTTTGTGAGACGAACTGTAATTCAGCTGAAAAATGACCCCAGGGAATCGTTGCAGCTTAAAGTTGCACCGTATCTCTAGGAAAAAGTCTCAGGAGTCCTCTGGTTTTAATTGACCAGAAGTCTGGGGTTTTTAGGAGTTTTATTTCTGTTCCATAAATTTGTCTCATTCTTTTAAAAGCCCAAACCAAACTGAAACATCACTGCCATCTAGGTGAAGCTGTAAGTCTGTATGGGAGCAGATAGCCTCATTATTCTCCCACAGAGCAACTAATAGGTTTGAATTCAGACTTTGGGGTGAGTAGTCCAATGCTTACCCATCAGTGCCGTAAAGGCCACCCCCATTCTTTTAGGATCCCAATACTGTGGCTTTAAGGTGGGATAGTGTGTTTTGTATTGGGCTATTAACCACAAGGTAAGCAGTTCAAACCTACCAGCTTCTTCAAGGGAGAAAAGTGAGTCTTTCTACTGTTATAGATAGACTCAGAAACAGTTCTCCTCAGAGTTGTTCTGCTCTATCCTACAGGGAGAGTCTGACTGTGAGCCAGAATGGACTCAAGAGCGGTGAGTGGGTGTCCCTGTGGCTGTTATGAGAAGGCATTGCTGTGGATAAGGCAGTCTGTGTAGGCAGTCCTTAGACTAGTTTCATCTGGAGTCTTGGGTTTCCTTCTTTTCCTCCAGCTCTGGATGACTAGGGATCAAAAATTGTATTTTCCACAGTAGATCACAGAAAGCTAAGACACCACCAACCCCCAACACACACACACACATACACATACAACTTACCAAACAGGAATATGGAACAAATTTTATTCCAATTGATCAGCTTGTTCCACAATGATGATGGTTCTAAACCTTCACATCCAAAAAACAATCCCATGATTAGAATCCATAATGGTACCCCTTTTATACTTTATTGTAGCTATAAATGTATGCACATGCACACACACAGACACAAACCCACTGCCATTGAGTTTATTCTGATTCCTAGGAGCCCTTTGCATAACCAAAAAAAGCACATTTACTCTATTCCTTTCCCACTGGCATCTGATTTCCTCTTCTTCCTTACACCTTTCTTTGTCCTTCGCTTTCTTCTTCTTTGTACCATGGCACTTCTCTTTTACAGCACGGTGATGTCGACAAATTCTTCCATTTTTCACTAGAAAACAAGAAGAAAATAACAATAATAAAAGCTAAAGAAAACAAATTCTCCCCAATCTACCACTCAGTGTCTTTGCTCCACGTTAGAGTCAGACTTCTTCAAACAAATGAAACGCATTTATTCTGTCTGCTTTCTTAGTTCTACTTCCCTCTGCTGGTCTCCTGACCCAATGTTCTTCTCGAGATCAGACAGGTTGGGTGAGATTAGGGTGATATGGCTGTAGACACCCAATATTCTTCTCAAACCATCTTCATAGTGTAGACACACATGGTGCCACTGGAGTTCACAGTGCTATCTGAATTCATCAGAATCCACTCAAACATATTCAGAAGGCGAAATTCGGAACCGTTTGGCTAGCCTGAGCTGCCGCTATGTGAATGTCCTTCCTTAGGAGCCGTTGATGGATCCTCCCCTTGGTTGGTGTGTACTCAAAGAAGACAAGGAGGATGTTTATGGGCTCTCTACTTCACCGAAAAGGAAGATCTTTTCAGGTTCCTCTTTCGGATGAAGAGGGGCAAATTTTTTCTTGCTTGGAAGAGGCCAAAGCTAGGTCCTCAAGTTTCTCTGTTATTTTGAATACAAGATTGTTGTCCTCAGGCTGCTGTGGCCTTTCAGGAAATGTCACTACTAATGATATCAGAAGCACATGAGGGGAAAACAGACGAGGACTCTGTCACTCGATTTTTATCTGAATGCAATACGATGGTTATTGATACATGTAAGGGATTAGTGAGAAGTAATTTCAATGTGGAGTTTTGATCATTTTAAAATGAATCACATAAACCTAAGAGTACCCTGAAGGGACATGCCCCTGGGAGTTTTACTAACGTGCGAGCTCTGGGGCTATCTGCTCTAATGAGCTCTTTACCTGTTTACAAGGCAAGAATCTCACATGAATGGCTAAGGGGCACCGACCAAATCAGGGTCTTTTCAACAACCTCATAAGCATGCCAAAATGGTACATTAAAAAATGAAGACAGAAAACTTGAAGCATTGGAATTATAGAATTGGTAAAGATGTGGATTCCGCTGTGGTGTTCTAGGAGATCATAGAATGTATACAACCAAAATATTCATTCAAAGTGAAGAGGACTGAACTTTGCCTAACTTACTTTGGAAACATCCTCAGGAGAGAGCAAATATAGAAGAACATATATTTGCAACATAGTGGGTCAGCAAGAACCAGGAAAACTCTTGGTAAGAGAAAAGCGTCAATAATGAACTCAAATCTGCCCAAGATGATCACGCAGGTGGCATGGGCCCCATTGTCTTCTGTGATATGTGAGGCTGCCATGCCTCAAGGGGATGCCATAACCCCCAACAGCCGCAAACAACAGTTGGATGCGTGGGTTTCGGGAAGCATCATGTGTACAGGGAAGCCTGAAATACGCATCAGCGGGGAGCTCCTACATCTGCCTGAGAGTCTCTCGACAAGGACTGAGCGTGAAACTGGGATGTTCAGGGTGATCAGTTGCTGTGACCTTCCCGTAGCCCTCTGCTTCACTCTCGTTGGGAGCAAATCCACTTCACTCTGTTGAGGAGAGAGAGAGAAAGAGAGAGAGAGAGAGAGAGAGAGAGAGAGAGAGAGAGAGAGCAAGAGTGAATGAGAATTAGAATGGAAGAAGCAGGCAGGGAATATGTTGACCTTTGCAGACAAAGGAGCTGTCACAATCCACTTGGAATAGGTCATGCATGCTCTAGTTGTGATCAAGGTCTAGTTTTAACCTTTCAGCCTCCTTTCCCCTACCCCCTGCCCTGCTCTTAGCCCGGAATCAGCATTTAGATTAAAGTTGAGGAACATTAATTGACTTGTAGTGCAAATCAGAGCTAAATAACCACAGTGGAAATCAGCAATCAGGAACAAATAGGGTGCAGAACAAATACTCACTAGGAAATAAATGACAGCAGTTTAGCATCCGAGTTTGGATTTAAATTTTTTTTGTGTTTGTGTTCATTTACTTTTCATTTTCATTTAAATTCAAGTTAGTCTATGCAAAGGGTTTAAGAAAAGGATAGTTTTCTAAAGTAAAAGTTAAAGTATAATAAGGAACATTCCTTACCCACTCAACAACATAAGCTCAGTTAATTCAGGAGATTCCCTAGAAGCTCGGGGAAAATAATAGCACACTAAGATCAGCCTACATGGGGGCCAGAAATCCTTCTCAATAAATCAAAGTACATGGTTTGAGCCTTAAGATCCCCTGGATTTTCTGTTCCTGTAGAGGTTCGGAATCCTCCCATGATCTGTAAAACAGGACCCTCAGGGACCTGTCCTGCCAGCCCTTTCAGTTGTGATCTGTAAAGAAAACAACCAAAGGGAGATTTAATAGGAAATGTGGAATAACAGCACCCAGATAAACTTCAAGAGGGAAAAAACACAAGGATTTCCAGCAAACAATGTGCCTGGTATCATCAGCAGGTTAATGGGTGATGATGCACTTTCAGAATTTAGGAGGCAGGTTTGCTCTGGAGGAAGAGTTAAATCTACAGAAGAGAGAGCAGGGTTGAAAGATAGCCAGCTGCCTGGCACTCAGGGGAACGTTTTCTGATTGGAATGAAGGCATGAGACACATGATGCGAAAACACTCGCTGTGACTCTGAGCAGGGGCTTACTCTTTTGGTGCCCAAACTTTTATTTTTTTAAAATAAATCATTTTATTGGAGGCTCTTACAATAATCCAAATATCAATTGTAGCAAGCACATTTGTACATTTGTTGCCATCAACATTTTCAAACGTTTTCTTTCTATTTGAGCATTGGTATCAGCTCCTCTTTTTTCCCTTCCTCTACCCTCCCACCCTCGTGACCCCTTGATGAATTATAAATTTTTATTTTTATATATTTTACACTGTCTGCTGTCTTCTTTCACTGTGTTTCTGTTGTTTGCCCCGCTCAGTTGTGTGTGTGTGTATGTGTGTGTGTGTTATATGTTGATCATTGGGACCAATTCCCCCTTTTCTCCTTACCTTCCCCTACCCTCAAGGTATTGCTGCCCCCATGATCATTCCTAAGGGGGTTCTCTGTCCTGCAAGCCATGTATCTGAGAGGTCTTATCTGTACGAGTGTACATGCTCTGGTCTAACTGGATTTGTAAGGTAGAAGTGGGATCATGATAGTGTGTGGGGGAGAGAGCATGAAAGAACTAGAGGTGCTATACTGCACCCTGCCTGGCTCGTCTCTTCCTTCTGGCTCTTCTGTGAGGGGATACCCAAATGTCTACAGATGGGCTTTGCATCTCCACTCCAGCCCTCCTTGTTCAAATCAATATGGTTATTTGCTTTGGATCTTCTGAAGCCTGAGACTTGATTCTGTCAACACCTCATGATTACGCAGGCTTGTGTGCTTCTTCCCTGGTAGGTGGCGACTTGTTTAACGTCAAGACTTTAAAACCCCACACGCTCTATTTTTTGTTAGCCAGGCACTGTCAGCTTTCCTTATAACATCTGCTTATCCACCCATTTTGTCTTCAGTGATCATGCCAGGATGGTGAACATCACAGAATGCCAGGTTGTTAGAACAAAGTGTTTTTGTATTGGGAGTGGGGGGCTTTGAGCAGAGACCCAAAATCCATCTGCTCCCTTAATACATAACACACTATATGTACATAGACCTATATCTCTATTGTTATATGTAAATATATTTACATATGTACATGCAAATATTTATACTTCTATAAATGCCTTTTGCCCCCTAGTTCTTTCTCTATTTCCTTTTCCTTTCCAAACTTTGTAAGAGAGAAAGAACAGAGTTTTCTTGTTTTTTATGTATGAAACGAGGTGAAATGGAGGCAAAGAGAAAAATAAATGAGACCCTTTAGAGTATTGGTGAGATCCTTAAAACCTCCTCTCAGTGACATTGCCAGTAGCATAAGGCTGCTTTTTGGCACTCAAGTAGTTAAGGGACACTTGAGGTCAAAGTCACAACCACTGAAGTAAAGGGAAGCATGAGAGGCTTTACAAAATTCAGCAGGCTTCTTTGAGAAGAGAGCAGGAATGAGATTAAATCAATGTTGCTTCAGCATGACTTGTTGTTAGCTAGTTATGGCGCCCAGCAATAATTCCCTTATACATGACCTTCCCACGATCAGACACAGAGCAATGGCACATGTTCCTCAAAGCAGAGAAGGGATTCAAGTTAGGATAGAGCAGGGGAAAGGGAAGAACTTCAGGACCTCATGTCCAATCCACTTATAAGCTGCATGCAAATGGCAAGTCATACCCAGGACATGATACTGGTTCTGAAATTAACTTTTCATTGTATACACAGAAGTCATGCATGTAGAAAAAGTCTTAACTACTCATAAGAGCTAAAGTTAAAACTCATCTTCATTTTCAATAATCAGAACTCACATTGGAGCTAGTGTATACCAATCATACCTATCGACCCACGCATTAAAATTGGTTTTCTTTGCTCAGCAATACATTAGAAATATTTTTTCTGTGCTATTAAATACATTTTGCTGTTTCCTTTGCTTTGCTTTGTTTACTAACATCTGTGGGCTTTATAGCAACAACAACAACAACAACAACCCAAAAGATGGAATGTTGATCTTTTGACTCTACCTGTAAATCAACAGACCTTATCTCTCAGTGCAGTGAAATCCCTTTGAATCAGGAAAGGGATGATATAAACAACAGAGCTTCGAAAGGGGGAAACGATGAAGCGGAGGTACATGTGCACACATTTATTTGAAGATATGCAAAGATGCAGACTATAGAAATGAAGATCCCCTTTGAGCCCAGGAAAAAAGTGATGAGCCCCACCCTTCCTGGCTGCATGACCCTTCCCTGTTCTTCTCCCCCTCCTGCCATCCTCGGTCTTTCCAGATGTGCTCCCTCTGGCGTGGCCACTACAGGATTTCCTGATTATAATGAGGAAGCACAGCTGATCACGCCCGTGAGTTCAGATTGAGATCTTACCACCATTTGACCTTTAGCCCCACCCTCTGTTTACCAGTCTGAGAATTGGCACTCATGACTGTAAGTGAAAGAAGACCAAGAAGCAGAGCAGTGTGCCAAGCTGCAGTCAGCTCTGTGAGCCACACCTTGTTCTCTCTTCCTGTGTAATGATGAGAACTGAAGCTTGATATTTTAAGGTAGAAACAGCTCTGCAGTGTACCAGCAAACACTTAGGTACCCAGGGCCATTATATTTCATTGAGAAAATAAAAGGCATAGTTTTCAGTCCCCCAGCAGCATTCCACATGGTGGGCCGTGTTCTCTCCCCCACCCCCTACCCTGCATTCCATTTGCTCTTTTGAGCTTTCTTCCATGGTACACATTCTTCTCGCTCTTCTTTTCCAGGTCCCTTCTAACTAACTGGCTGCTAATGTTCACTTCAGGATTAGGTCCGAAACACTCTTCTTGCTTGCTTTCTGCATTTGATCCTGAGTCTTCACAACCATGAACTGAAATACCATCTCTGTGTTGATGATGTAGTACACCAGGCTGATGGTGTAGTACACCAGGCAGATATCTCCTTAGGGATTAAGACATTCATTGTTCCAAATGTTGGGAGTGTTGACTGCCAGTAGCTCTCAGCTGATTCCTTTCCTAGCTGCTGCCCTCACTCAAGAGCTGCTCACCGAATACTGTTGAAATAAAGATTCAAAGGCCTGCCCTCCTTTGCTCAGCTCAAACAACTGTGAAGGGCCTTATCAAGTTCAGAACTGCATCGGGTTAGCCAAGGCCTCTAGTAGATTGCCTCACAATTCAACTTCTCCCTGGCCCAATCATGTACCCTGGGGAGAAAATGCATTGCCGCTAAAGGAAGCAATGGGATGGATTGCCACAGTGGCTGTAACAATGGGCTCAGGCATGGGAGCAACGGTGAGGATGATGCAGGATGGGCAGTGTTCCTTTTTATTTTGCGTTGGGTCACCACAGGTCAAACTGATTCAACGGTATCCCCAAACAACAGAAACAGCAACAAAGGAAGTAAGAATGGTGATCATTCAACTTTATTTAATTTAACCACCTGACCCTTACAGACACCTGATGATCCTGGAGAATGACTGCAGAAAACCCACAAGCTCAGTCAAGCAGTAGCCCTGAATTCAGCTATTGTAACAGGCTCAGTTTGATTGCTAAATAAGTAAAACAAGTTAAGAAGGCTTCAGATATGTGGTTTGTGGCCACTGATCTGGCAGATGAATTCTTTTTCATTTCAATTAGAAAGAGGTTCAGAAACAGTTTGAATTAATTTGACACAAATAATATTCACAAATAATATTCAATTACTGCTTTGCCAGGGGATATCTAGAATCTTTTCCAGTTCTTATAACATAGCCTGAAGACAAGCCCCACTGCAAAACATATGGATTCAATGGTTTATTAAATAATGCACCGAAAGCCTTATTGAGAAACAGGCAAAATAGATACTATATTCAGGGACCCGTCCCTTTCAAAAATTTTTCTTATGGATCAGAGAAGGGCTAAGATAGCTCTTTCAAAATTTCAACCACAAAAAAAGAACCCAGTGCTTATCTTAAATTCTGAGAACAATACATTATCCATTTGTGAATGGATGAATGGGGCCCAGAGCAGGAAAGGCTCTGTGGAGGGCAAAGCAATGGTGCAATTATCACTGTCTTGGGCCAAATGGCCCACACCTAGTTGCTTCGGAGGTGTCAGTGGTGCAGGCTGTCAAGTCATAAACTTTGGCAGGTGCAGAAGCAGACCACCATCATGTGCATCCAGAATCCAGCTCAAGTTTGATCAGAGGGCTATGTAGCCCACATGTCACTCTCCAAGGTTCCCTAAGGACTCCTCTCACACCTAAAACCTACAGCCATGACTAAGTGAGGGGTCTCATAAGGCCAGCTGGGGAAAAGGAAATGTGTGGGCTTGGTTTGTCTTGATATCTGTATACCAGCTCAAACAAACAGCAGTTACAGGATCACAGCAATCAAGATTGGCCATGATAGACAGTAGAGAGGAAATTTCTTTCCTGATAGGTAAAATACTGAGAGGTAGACTGTGCCATCTACTTGGTGTGTGGGGCAAAGTGGCCAGAGAAGAGAAATGCGCGAACATTCTTTGAGAGTGGCTAATGGCCTATCTCTTGAGGGGGACTGAGAGGAAAAGGACTGGAAGACTGAAGAGAAGAGAAATGCTCTGAAAGGAAATGAGTGAGGGGGCACACAAAGTGTCAAGATTTTTGTTTAACATGTGAGTACTCACAGCAGAGAATATCTACTGGGAAAGAGGGACTGCAGAACTAATCATTCATTTGGCCAGTTGATGTTAGTCACTGGTCTCCTTCTAATGGGTACAAGTATTATGGTGGCAGATGTAAAAGCTACCTATAACTTCAACAGCATAGACCTACATAGAGCAATTTCAATCTAGCTATCATCACTTTGCTGCCAAAGATCAAAGTTGAATCCCTGATGTGGCAATATGACACTACACCTTGAGTAAAACACACAGTAGCTTGAATGGAAATCAATTGCATTAAGCCCCTTCCATCTTGGAGGGACCAAAATTTTATTTTTACAGTTATATATGTGTGTGTGTGTGTGTATATATATATATATATATATATATACATATATATACATAGCTTCAAGTAATGTCTGTAAGCTGGATCTTACAGGATTCCTGAAATGTCTGCAGAGAATTCCACATAACAGAGCGTCCAACAGAAGGTGGTATAGGCCAGGGATTTGGAGACCAATGGTTTTGCTTTTGCCCTGCACCCAAAATAGGTGACATTTTACAGCCAGGTGATTTTAATGATGTAATCTATTTAAGACATAAGTAGCAAATATCTAATTCTAATTCTGCAAAAGTATGCTGTTGTTCCTAAGCAACATTCAGTTAGTTCTGACTCACAACCACTCAATGTGCAACAACATGGCACCAGCCTCATCCTGTGCCCTCCTCACAAATGTTTTTTTTTTGGGGGGGGGCATCACTGCCCTCTGGTGGTGGGAGTAGCAGGCCCAACCTTGCTGCTGGATTTGAACCTCCGTCCCAGTGGGCCACAGTCCCGCGCACAACCGCTACGCCACCGGGGCTCTGCCCTGTTCTTATGGCTAAGTGCATTGCTGCAGCCACCATGCTGATTCCTCGATTGAGGGCTTCTTTTTCATCATTCCTCTTTCAAGCTTACTGTCCTTTTCCAGGCCCTTTCTGATAACATGTAAGATGAACTCTTAACATCCTTGCCTCTCAGGGGCATGCTTCATCCAGGACTGAATTACTTGTTCTTTGCCAGTCCATGGGACTTTCCATATTCTTTGCTAATATATTCATAATCTAAATATACCTCTTCTTGGGTCCTCCTTAGTCAATGTCAACTTTTGTCTGCATCTGAGTGATTAAAAACACCATGGCTTGAGGTAGGTGTGTTTTGGTCCTCAAAGTAACGGCCTGACTTGTCAGCAGTGTAAAGAGGTCCTGTACCACAGGTTTACCCAGTGCTATGTGCTGTTGGAAACCTTGATCCCTGCTTCCATGAACATTGATTGTAGACACAAGCAAGGCAAAGTCCTTGACAACCTCATTTCCCACCCCTACCCACGCCCCCCAGAAGGAAAGACTTCTTCCTAATTTCTTTTATGAGGTCAAAAATATGTTGATATCAACATACAAAATTGCAAACAGTTATCCTTCATAAATATGGATGCAAATACTTAACAAAGTATAGTAAATCAAATCCAGCAATGTTAAAAGGGATAACACATGATGACCAACGAGGACTTGTCCTAGGAATGCAAACTTCAGTAAAGTCTTTTAAAATTAATCATACATTGATGGAGGAAACCACATGATAGTATTCAATGGATGAAGAAAAAGAATTTGACAAATGAAACATGCATTTATGATAGAAATTCCCACTAAATGAACTCAGAAAAGACCTTCCTTAAGTTTGTAATGTGTACCTATGACAAATTTACAGCGTACTGATGAAATCTTGAATTACTTTCACTCTATCTAGAAATAAGACAGGGGTATCTAATTTCATCACTTTTATTTTACATTGCACAGGGAATATCAAAAAGAATAAGGAAAACAAGCATATATAGATTGCAAAGGGGAAAGAAAAATGATCTTTTTAATTTTTTTGAAAAATTATCTTTTTTCAATGCAAAATACTTGTTTACACAGGAATTCCTATAGAATCAACAAAGACCTGTGGAATTTAATGAATGTAATAAGATTCATGATAAAGGTTAAAATGCAAAACTTAACTTCCATTTACCTGTAACAAGTGAAAAATGAAAATGAAGACCAACTGTATTTGTATTGGTATAAGCAAAATCATAGTAAATGGCATGGTAAAAGACTCTTTACACTTAAACTATGGAGTAATTAAAGAGGTAGATATTTTGATTACAATATTAATTATTGTCAAGATGTCAAATATTTAAAATGATTAAATAATTGAATACAAGTCCAGTCAGAAGCTAAATAGATTTTTGGGTAGGAACTGACATGTTGATCATCAAATTTCTTTAGAAATATAAAGTGATTACCCAAAACAATCTTGAAAAGAAAAGAATTTCCACATTACTTGATTTCCAGACTTATTATGCAAGTACAGAAAGTATTACATGGATCAAGAGGCAGCTTTGTGAATAGAGCCAGGGAATATTGCATGGTTTAAAATTAGAAAAGTTGTGTGTCAGTGATGTATCCTGTCAGGATATTTACTTAATCTGGATGCTGAAGAAACAATAGAAAAAGCTGGACAATATGAAGAAGAGTCTGAGACAGTCATTTTTTTTTTTTTTTTTTAGACAGTAATTCTTGATGTCAAGCTCCTAGGGAGCAGCTGGTGGTTTCAGCCACTACCCCACCAGGGCTCTGACAATGAACAAAATAGTAGTAGCAGATACTAAAAAACATTTAAAAAGTAATTTTTTTTACTGTATTCAAGCAATCCTGTAAGATGAGGGGAAGGTGGCTTCTAGAAACAGACCAAATTTTGACTCAGTGTTTTGACAGTGAGAGACTGGTGGAACTTCTTGAGACACGTTTTGCCATATGAACAATGGAGATCATAAATGTAGCTCCCTCATTGCAGTCTCTTCGTAGATTCGATGAGATGAACTACGGACGTGTAGACACGCTGCTTCATAGCTGCTACAGTGATTACCATCGACAGTGTTACATGGTCTGTCATTCACTTTCCAGCCTGCGGGCTGACAGTCCTTGGATCTACTCCAGTTATCTCAGGCTTGGCAGGAAGGACTGGGAGGAAAGCTCCTAGCACAGCCTGTGGGCAGGTCAGGCTTGCATACTGTTGACACGCCCATAAATGCTGAAAGCCAGGAGCACTTTCCATAGCCTCCCTTTCCTTTCTCTGTTGCTTTTCTTAGTCTTCCTCCTTGACTCTTCCTTTCACTTTATAGTACTCTGAATACGGACCACATTACACCAGTCTTTCACTTAACACTCCTTTTGCTCCTTTGGCTGAAAAGTGTCTTTGGGAGGATAAGTAACAGGACATGCTTAGCAGAGACAGGTATTTGATGTTGTGTAAAGATAGGTTAACCAGACTTCTAAGGAAACTACAACTACAGGTTCAGTGGTAACTAACCCAGAGCTGATAACTTCATGTTTTCTCTTCTTGCTGGGTCACAGGAAGCTCTGCCTACTCCACCCTTCCCAGCAGTTGCTGGTAGAAAACTCTGATCTGGACCAACATATGCATGCACAGAAGGCAGATGGGAGAGGGGATTGAAAGTAGGACTTTGTGGCAGTCGTGTAATCTTGTGTCAATTTCAGGATTGGGAGTGTAGGGGTGCAGTCTAACCTGTCAATCTGGAGATAGCCAATGTGACCAATGTGTGGGCCAATGAGATAGCCAATGTGTGGGCATGACTTTCTTCTCAGAATTCTGGGAAATCTGCCTGTATTTCCCCCTTGGAGGTGAGACACTTACGACTCAGTCCCTTGGAGATGCTCTGCTGACAAGACACAAGGCTGACTCCCTGTAAGACATCCTGGAGGAGAATGCATATGGGCTTACCCTTATGGAACCAGACCTCTGAAGCTGGAAAAGTCACACAGAGAAGGCCCTGCCAGTGCTGAGATGCTTCTATCACCACTGGATACACAAGACTCTGCACCCATTGGTCTGTGATTGTCCTGGTGTTGTTGCATGTGCTTCGAGGGATCTGAAGACACTTATGGATTAGTATCAGAATATGGGCTAATATCAGACTTTTGACCTTGAGCTGGACTGGACTGGGATGCTTTCTTGATGTATAGTTGCTCTTGTGTATAAACCTTTTCCTTATATGCAGATGCATGTCTATGAATTTTGTTTCTCTAGTCTACCCCGACTAACAGAGGCTTGCAATATTTTCATCAGTGGAAAAGCCTTTGGAAATTTGAAAATAGGGAAGAAGAGGAGAAACCTTGATTGCTTTATGTTCTTTCAAGGTGATGGGAGCAAATGCTAATGCTTTGTCAGGTATCATTCAGAGAAGCCTTCCTGGAAAACATCCCATCATCGAGGCTTACATTCTGCCAACTCTCCAAAGATGCCCTGCCTCTAACCCTTCTGAACTAACTGATAGTTCTCTGCATGTACACTTTTGGCTTATGGGATGCTGTGCTCTCTTCCTAACATGGAGTTTCTTTCCTCTGTCCCCTTCTTCTTTTTGTTGCTAGGGGGCCATTAGGTTGGTTATGACTCAGAGTGACCTTATGTACAACCAAACAAAACACTCCCCAGTCCTGGACCATCTTACAATCTTTGCTGTGTTCAAGCTCCATGTTGCAGGCCCTTGTCAATCCAGCTTGTTGAAGATCTCCTATTAAGCATGATATCCTTTCCAGGGACAGGTCCCTCTTGATAACAAGTCCAAAATATAAGTGGAAGTCTTGCTGCTGAGCCCTGGTGGCATAGTGGTTGAGTGCGGGACTGCAGCCCACTGGCTTGGCAGTTCAAATCCAGCAGCAGGTCTCTAGGAGCAAGGCTGTGTCTCCCACTCCCACCAGAGGGCAGTGATGCCAAAAAAAAAAAAAGAAGCATGTCTAAGTGGAAGTCTTGCCACCCTCATTTCTGAGGAGTTGTCTGGCTGCACTTCTTTCAAGAGGCCGGATTTCTTCATTTGATCTTCTGACAGCACATGGTACTCTCAGTAGTCTTCGTCAATACCCTAATCCAAGAGCATCCATGTTTCTTTGGTCTTCCTTTTCCATTGTCCAGCATTCCTGTAGGTTTGAAGTAAGTGAAAATACACCTTTGCCTTTAAAGTGAAAAAATTGTTTTAACACCTGAGTAAAGTATGTTGCACTGGATTTGTGCAATACAGTATACCATTTGATTTCTGATTGTGCTGCCAAATAAAATGAAATCCTTGACAGCTTAATATTTTTTCCTCTGTTCTCTTAATGACCTTAAAAATGTCTTCCCTCGGGCTGAGCCCCGGTGGTGTAAGTGGTTGAGTGCGGAACTGCGGCCCACAGGCTTGGCGGTTCAAATCCAGTGGCGGCTCTCAGGAGCAGCACTGGGTAGCGCCCACAACCACCAGAGGCAGTGATGCCCCACCCTCCCAAAATGTCTTCCCTCCACAACTATCCCACCATCCTCCCTTCTTAACAATTTTTAATTCCTACCCTCCATGCCTGATATATTGTATAAATTGTACTACAGATATGAAATATGCAGTTCTGTGCGGTGTTTGGAACAATACAGGCATCTCATAAATGCTTATTGACTGGATGATGCAGATGAAGTCATTTCTTGATTGTAAATAGGTTAAAAAAAAGTTGTGTTACAATATGGTTGAGTCTTCAGAATTAACTATTCAAAAAGAAGATAGACCCTAAGACTGGGCATACTTTGGATGATATGCATAACTGTACCTGGGGGGCAGTGGAGAGCTAGAGCTGGCTGAGGGGAAACCAGTGGGCGCTGACTTCCAGCACAACTGCTCTCCACTAACCAAGAAGGTAAGTGGTTGATCCTGCCAGATTTGGTGAGGGGGCTTTTCTAACTGGTGCTCTGGTTTTACTGGCTCCCTGGAAATGGCTGAGGTTTTGTAATTTGCACATCTCTGACTAGCACTGTCCTCAAAGGGATTATATGTTGATCTATACACTTTTTGCTGATGTTGTAAAGAAACACTTGCCTAGAAACAGCATGGAATTGAGATCTCTCCTGGGATAATATTGCTTATGTTTTTAAATTTTCATTGAGAAATGGAAGGTGAGTGAAGGAAAAGGGAGAGATTTTTCATGTTGAGATAACTATCCTGTAGCAACCAATCAACACCTCTCTCTTCCTTTCTTGATGGTCAAATATTAGAGAAAATCACCTGAAGTTTGAAGCACCTGCAGGTTTCTCCAGGCGGCAGAGATGGCTTTCTTCCCCAAGTTGGTTTCAGTGAGATGAGGCGTGAATAATTGAAGGACATTGACCACTCTGTGGCTGTCTCCTATGCAATATTAGGATTTAAAATTTACATGTCCTGAATATTCATGTACGCAATCAAGCTTTGATTATCCTGGGGCAGAGTATGTATATTGATTGGATTAGTGGCCCATTCACAATCACTTTTTATCTCAAGTTCTTATTAAGATAATCACAGACTCAGCTTAATTAATCCCTTTGTTGAAATTACTGCGATGGGTGTTTATTCCTACATGGGAGTTAATGCAAGGAAGCTTTTCTGATGCAAAGCAGTGTTCCTTTCCTCCCCTTTCTAGTGATTGCAATTTTAGGAAGAAAGAAGGTAAATAAGAGCTGTAGATATAAATCTAAAGAGGATGGTGCTTATGAGATGCCCTGTGGAAGGAGGGCAGACCTCGTGTGATTCAGTTCATGAATATTTATAGAATGCAACTTCTGGAGGGATGGGCTGCATGCCCTGTTTCTGTCTCTTGACTAGCCACGTCATTTTGGGTGGCAAGCATCCTCATATGCCCAAGTTGTCCTGGTTTGGGCCCTGAAAGTCTCACATGTCAGGGACCCTCTAAATTCACAGTAAGCAAGAATGATTGATCACATCACCAATTGATTGTACATCTGTGTAAAATAGGGAAGTCGATTAAAAGATATTATGAAAATCTTGGTTTGCTGGGATGCTGTCACTAACTCCCACAAAATTGGGTGCATTTTAGCTGAGAATTTTTTTTTTCACAGTCTGGGAGGCTAGAAGTCAAAAGCAGGCATCAGTCATCATGAGCACTTTTGAGAATTTAGAGAAAGTAACTGTTTCATGCCTTTCTCCTTGTTTCTGGTGGGTGATAGCCATCCATTCATCTGCTGCTTGTAGATCTGTCTACTTTCATTATCATTAAGTGTGTGTCTTCCTCACTGTCTTCGACTCTTCTTTTCTAAAACACCCAGAAAGGACCAGGGCTAGGAGCAATTCTATTTTGACATGACCTTGTTTAGTTTAGCAAAATTTAGCTGGTAACATTCAAGGTGCAGGGGCCAGAACTTTTTTTCCCTCAATCACTTTATTGGGGACTCTTACAGCTCCTATAACAATCCATCCATCCATACATACATTGTGCCAAGCACATTTGTATGTTTGTCGCCATAATCATTCCCAAAACATTTTTTTTTACTTGAGCCCTTGGTATCAGCACATTCCTTGCCTCCCTCACACTCCCTCTCTCTTAAACCCTTGATCATTTATAAGTTTTTTTTTTAATGTCTTACACAGACCTGTCTCCCTTCACCCACTTTTCTGTTGCCTATCCCCCCGGGAGTGGGGCTAGATGTAGATTATTGTGATTGGTTCCCTCTTTCTCCCCTCACCTTCCCCTCCTGGTATCGCTACTCTCATTACTGGTGCTGAGGGCTTCATCTGTCCTGGAGTCCCTGTGTTGAGAGCTATTATCTGTACTAATGTACATGATTTGGTCTAGCCAGATTTGTAAGGTAGAATTAGGGACATAATAGTGGGGGGAAGGGGGGAAGGAGCATTAAAGAACTCAAGTAAAGTGGTATGTTTCATTGGTACTTAACTGTCATCTGACTGGCTCATCCCTTCCTTATGACTCTTTGGTAAGGGGATGTCCAATAGTCTACAAATGGACTTTGGGTCTCCACTCTGCAGCACTCCCCCTCATTCACATTGACATGATTTTTGTTTTGGGTCTTTGATGCCTGATACTTAGTCCTACAGCCACCTCATGATCACACAGGCTGCTGTGTTTCTTCCATGTGAGCTTTGTTGTTTCTCGGCTAGATGGCCGCTTGTTTATCTTCAAACCTTTAAGACCAGATGCTGTATCTTTTGATACAGCAACATCAGTTTTCTTCACCACATTTGCTTACGCACACATCTTTGTTTTCAGCAATTGTGTCAGGGAAGGTGAGCATCACCACGGAATGCTGGGTTATTAGAACAAATTGTTCTTCCATAGAAGAAGTATTTGAGTAGAGGACCAATGTCCATCTGTTGCTTTAATACTTAACATATAAATATATGTACATAGATCTATATCACTATCATTATATAAAATATATTTATATATGTACATGCCTGTTTTTAGACCTCTATAAATACCATTTCCCTTCTTATTCCTTTCTCTACTTCCTTTTAATGATCTCTTGTTCCACTATCATGTTCAGCCTTCATTTGGGTTTCAGTAATTCCTTTCCACTACAAGGCCCTTGATCAAGCTCTAGCAGCCATCCTATGCCCTTCTCACCATTGATTTTAGATCATTTTTGTTCCTTCGCCCTTGAGTTTGTTCACACCCCCCCCCCCTCTTTTCCCTCACCTCTCCCTCTCCCATGTCCCCCAATCCACACCATACTACTGGTCTTGTTGTTTTCTCCTCCAGATTGTTTATCTCACCTCTCTTACCTAGATAGGCTTGCAGAGACAAAAAATAAGCACAAAAACAAAACAAAGCAATAAAAGAAAACAAAAAGCCAATGACAAAAAACCGAAAGCCTTTAAGGAGTTTCAGATCTGTTAGTGGTCCTTTATGAGTGCTATCTGGTGAGTTCTGATGGGGTATTCGTGGGGTCATATGGGACACAAATCCCTGACTGTGCCTCCAGGTTTGTCTCCCATAGTGCTATGGGTCAGGGAGAGATGGCATGTCTTGTGGTGGGGCCAGCCCTGTGGTTCTCTCTGTGCATTGGCTGCTCTGAGCAAGACTTTTGTCCTCACGGTGTGGTGGACCAGGATGTATCCAAGATGTATCTCCCCTTCCCTCTTCATTTGCTCCTGCATGCTCAGACCAGATGTGCCCCTCTCCCTGCGCTGTCACTTCTGTGCTGTCCTCTCTAGTGCATTCTTCAGGGAGTGCGATTGAGGAGGACCCCACACACCTCTCATTGGGTCACTGCTTCAGACCGGTATGTTGCTTTCCAGTCTTGGAGCACCAGGTGGAAGTCTGGTCCCTCTCTCCCTCTTCTGTGCAGATGTAAACAATATCTTCCCTCAGGAGGGTTAGTGCCCTGGTCCCCTGCTACTCACGTCTTTTTCCTTTCTTCCTCTTCCCTTTCTTTTTAGCTGACTGTCATCTGTACCCTGGATGGGGCACTGGTCTTTAACATGTCTTTGGGGAACACAATTCAATGACCATAGGGTGAGGCTTGAAGAAAATAATGGGAATGAGCTTTTTAAACGGCTGTATGAACCACAAAGCACTATTAGCCAATGACTATCTACCTCTTTATCTTTCCTTATCCGAAGTTCAGGTAGAGAAAGGCTTGAATTTGAAGCTGGACTCCTAGCTTAAATGTAAGCAACTTCTGATTAGTGGTGGGCAAGCAGGGTCTGTCTCATCAGGTACAGGAAAAGGTTTTCATCAGATCGTACAGTCTGTTGCTCAGGGTTCATGACGATACCATATAAAAGTCTACCAAATTAGCAAAGAAGCCCAAACAAAGTCATAAGGAGCTTTTGGTAAAGTGTGAAGGACAACTGTCTATGAATAGGTACTACGATAAAGCCGGGAGGCTGAGAGTTTAGGGGAGCCCTGGTATCACAGGGATAATAAGAGCTGCTCCACCAGGGAAGGATGGGCCTGCCTCCTCTCATGAAGAGTTTCAGTCTCACCTGAGCCCTGGTGACGCAGTGGTTGTGTGTGGGACTGCGGCCCACAGGGTTGATGGTTCAAATCCAGCAGCAGCTCTCCGGGAGCAAGGTTGGGCTTCCTACTCCCAACTGGGCCATGATGCCAAAAAAAAAAAAAAAAAAAAAGAAGCAGTTGTTAAATCTGAAAAGAAATGATGAAGTGTGGAGCTGAGCCCCGGTGGTGTAGTGGTTAAGTGCGGGACGGTGGCCCATGGGCTTGGCAGTTCAAATCCAGCAGCAGCTCTCTGGGAGCAAGACTGGGTAGCTCCCACAACCACCAGAGGGCAGTGATGCCAAAAAAAAAAAGAAATGAAATGTGTTTGTTCATGCAATCCTCCTTTTGATTGTCTTCATGTCACCTTTTCTGTTCATGTTTCCCAGCATTAAATACATTTAAGTAAATACTTACCAGGTCACAGAGTGCTGTAGCATGCCCCCAAGGCACCTATTCTACCCTCCATCATTCCCCCCCCACACACACTTTACAGTCAAGAAAATGAAGCTTGTAGCAGTTAGCCAACTAACGTAAATTTACACAGGAAGTTTAAAACTTGGGGTTTGAACCCATTCTGATATGGATCCTACAGGTCAGGGAAGTTGGCCTCTAGCAGTCTGCTTCTTTCTTTCGGTTCTTCGCTCCTCCATGCCTTGTTTTAGCTATAAGTAGACAGCAGCTGGTGTTAGCCTGTCTTTCTTCACCCCATGGTGGTTAACTTCTCACTCTGACCTCAGTGTGAACCAATTTAGAAAGGGCGTTGATTCTGTGTCATTCAAGGGACCCACGTGTGATCTGTTTGTTACTGACCCACAAAGATAAGGAATGAGAACCAAGAAGAAAACTCTCTGAGCTGCATAAGTTGCATCATACCTTATTCTGTGACACCGTCAATTTTGGGTGATTGAAATAGACTCCTGGAAGGTAGGTCTCTCTCTGGTGATTCCCCTCGATGCTTTCTCCATTCTTGTTCCAGAGCAAAACTTTCTAGGATGCAAGTGTGTCTGTGACACTCCCCGATGGGAAACACTTGAGCGGCCCCCACTGTCTCCTAGGCGGAATATGAGCTCTTTCACATGGAACTCCAGGATCTCTGTGACCTGCCTCTGCTTTTCTTGCCAACTTTATTTCTCTTTTCCCTTTGTCCCCTAGATTCCAGTTTTAGTGAGTCATATGCCCTTCCAAACAGGCCCTGCTTTCTTTTCGTGACTTTTGTATACATTGTTCTGTTGGGTCCTGTTGCCCTCCTCTCCCCTTCTGCACCCTGCCACCCCCGCACACATTCTCTTGCCCTTTGCCTGGAGAATTTCTGCTGAGCTTCTATATAGAAGTCTTTAAAGATTGGGTGGGAATCGATGTGGGGTTTATTGTTTTAAATCAGAGGACTGAATAGGTGGAGAGAACCAGAGAAGGCTGTGAGGAGGATGTAGGATGGATGAGGAAACCGGATCCAATCTCCAGGCCAGACCCTGAAGTGATAATTGCCTAGAATGGGACAAGGAAAACAGGAAATGGGATGGAGACAAAGCTTCCAACCAAACAGTGGAGTTGTTCGCTGGCAATTCTTCACCGGTGGCGTGGTTTATTTTGAGCCTCGAGGTAATGAAACATAGCAAACAGAGACCCTTCCAGCCATCACCCTGTGGGGCTGTAGAAGTGGCACAACTGCCCGGACAAAGCACTTCATGTCTTGGCTGCAAAAGTACTCCTAAGTTCAAAAGGGCTTCAAAGGACTATTCTTATTAAGCAAGGGATGGACTTTGGCCGGTGCCATGGGTTAGCCCATGGATTGCTAACCAGTAAGTGGTCAACTTGAGTTCACCCAAGTTTGAGGTGCCTCCAAAGAGAGGGCTGGGAATGTGCTTCAGAGGAATCAGTTGTTGAAAAGCCTTTTGGAGCACAGTTCTACATGGCGACTTATTCGACCCGGCCGAAGTACACTCTTGTAGGCCACTTGGTAGAGGAAGCTGCTATGCTTTGTCTCTTCTCTCCCCGCCCTCCCACAGCCTTAAACCTTAACTGTGTCTCAGATTTTAGAAATCTTCCAGAGGCCTGGGGGAGTCTGCGGTTCTTCTCCTTACCCATAGCAGACAGCCAGCAGACAGGCCATCCAAGTCTGAGCATCGGCCATCCTCTCCTCCTGACCCCTTTCAGCCGGTGATAAGGGAAACCTCAAGGGGTGGAGACCACTGCACTCCCTTACTCATGTGGATGTACATGCCCACAGGGGTGGGCATGGGGGTGGTGTTCAAGTTTCCCATTGCTTCTTCCAAGAAAACATTATTTGGAATGGTTCTAGTTACATAGCAGGTGTCACAGCTATTTGTTTAGTTCAAGAAAGAGTTGGATAGGGATCTGTTCATTTTATGTTGTCACTTAAATGCTCTCACAGATTAAATCATTAATCCTCATGGCTTCCATAGGAGGTTTGTTATCCTTATTTCTCAGCTGTGGAATTAAGACAAAGTGCTGGACAGAGAGGGTCCTAGCCCCTGGCAGTACAGCTGGTCAGGGGTGATGTGCAGGCACATGCAGGCCAGCCTCCTCTCTGAGGTAGGGAGACGCCTGGGGCCCTAAACAAGGACTCTGGCACAGCCTGATGCTAACTGCCAGGGGCTGTGAACCTCAGAATTGGGGAGGGTGGAAAAATACCCTGCTCGTGAGTGCCAGTCATGAAGAACATGTGATAACACAGAAAGCAGCTGGGGTTTGCCTTCTAGAGTTCTATGTCAGCAACGGAGGCTGAATCAGATGAATCGTGCTGGTAACACAATGGGGGAACAACTGATATGTGAAATGTGTGAACAGTTATCAAGAGTTCATTGCTTTTTATACAGTTGCTTTATGTTTATACGGCTTTCTAATTTTCCTCACACTAATCTTTGAAAAAAAAGTGAACAGACAGAACACCACAATCCATTGCTATCAAGCAGCCTCCAAGAGACCTCATGCATAGGAGAGTAGAACTGTGTTTCACAGAGGTGTTAGTGGTTGGTTTTGTTTGTTTGTTTGTTTTAGTGGCTGGTTTTTGGGGAGGTCAATTGCCTACTCAACTCTTGGTCTGCCAGATGGCGGAGACTGGAGGACTGCTGTGATGCAAGAAAGGAAGTCACCCACCGGGTAACACATTTCAGCATCAGCCAGGCAGAGAGGTTTCAGCAGGATTTGTAGACTAACACAGACTAGGAAGAGGGACTTGGCAATCAGCTTCTGATGAAAAACAGAACATTGTGTGAGATAACATTGGAAGATGAAACACTTGGATGATACTCAAAACTGGGCCAGAACTGCCTCCTTCAAGCAGTGTCAACCGTAATGACGTGGATGGAGTTAGGCTTTTGAGTCTTGATATGCTATTGGGACATGGTTCATCAAGTGAGAAGAAACAGCTGCAAATAACCATTAGTAATTGGAACTTGAAAGTTAGACATTGGGAGAAATGATATGGAATATTTGAAGTTGGATATCATAGGCATTTGCAAAAAAAAAAAAAAAAAGGAAAAAAAAGAACTGGAATTGGCCATTTTGACTCAGATAACCCTAGGGCCTACTATGCCAGGAATGGAAAAATTATTGTCAAAAAGATAATTCCAAGATCTATGCTGAGGTACCATGCTGGCAGTGATAGGGTTAGATACAAATACCTAGAGGAGTGGCCAGTTCATATAAGTGACATTGAAACTTGCACACCCACTACTAATGCCAAAGGTGAAGGAAAATGAAGCTTCCAACCACATTCTGAAGTCTGAAGCTGAACAAGATGAAACAAAGCTGCAAAGATAATTACTGGTGATTGGAATACAAAGATTTGAAACGAAGAAGAATCAGTAGTTGAAAAATATTGACTTGGGGATCGAAATGACTCTGAAAATTGCATGAAACTTTGCAAGACCAATGATCTGCTCATTAGAAATCCCCTTTTCATAAACATAAATGGTGACTCTACCTGTAAGCCTTGACAGATGGGATAGTCATAAGAACTACATTTGTAGAAAGGGCAGTGAAAAAGTTCAAGGCAGAAAATCGTGTTCTAGTCTGGGTAGATGAGAGAAACAAAATTCACAGACACTCATATTGTACAGGAGAGAGTTTCATAGAAAGGGTAAGTGTATACCAAGAAAGCATCCCAACCCAGTGCTGTCCAAGCCCCTAAGTCCAACATTAGCCCATTGATCTGACACTGATCTACAAAGTCCTCCTCCATCTCACAGAACACATGCAATGCAGGAGGAAAGCCAAATCAGTGAGTGCGCCAGCATCTCAGCACTGGCAGGGGTCTCCACGCAGCTGCTCCAGCACCCAAGCAGCATCACCATGTGGCTACTCCTCAGGGATGTCTCACAGGAAGGAAGCCTTGCCAGCTAAGGCAGCTGCACACTGGTCTGACCATCAGAGAACAAGAGAAAAAAAGGCGAGGCTACCGAGTCATTTATCTCTCTGCCCTCCAATGAATCCCATAAATGTTCATTAGCCAGGTTGGCACAATAAACCTTAACTGTCACAAATGCCAGAGGCCAACTGGAGAGCAGGAATCAATGGCTCATATGCAAGTTGAAGTTGGATATGCAGAACCTTTAAACAAATTCATGATAGCTAATGTATAATCTTAATTATACCCGGCCTTAATTTGAAGACCATCTCAAGAATAGATCTGACCCAATGAACACAAAGAACAAAAGAACAGTTATATTGTGGGATGGCATAAAGAACATCATACACGAAGCAAGCAAAAGGTCATTAAAAACAAGAAGGAAGAGACCAACACTGAAATGAGATGATTCTAAAATTGATTCTTGATTGTAAAGTTCCTAGAGCAAATGTCAGAAATTATTAAGTAAAAGAATGAACCAAATACTACAAAGTGTGGCTTGAGAAAACAAAGAAAAGTATGTTAATGAAATTTGTAAATTTTGGAGTGGGAAAACCAACAGAAAAAACATGCTCAGTATTTTTCAGATCAAAAGAACTAAAGAAGCCTTGAGTTGAAATATTGAAGGATTCTATGAGCAAAGCAGTTGAAGGACACAGGAAGCATCCAAAGAAGATGGAAGGAATACACCGAGTCACTATACTAAAAAGGATTGTTTGATGTGTAACCATTTCAGGAGTTAGCAATGATGGAGTTCTGATAGTATTGAGAGAAGTCCGAGTTGCGTTGAAGGTGTCGGTAAAAAGCAGTGCTCTAGGAATTGCTGCACCACCAACCGAGATGTTTCAACAGATTGATACAACACTTAGAGTCTTCACTTGTCTCTACCAAGAAATTTGCAACATGGCTACCTGTTCAACCAACTGCAAAAAACATATACCCATGTTAAAGAAAGGCAATCTGACACATTTCAGAAATTATCATTAATGTCACTTTCAAGCAAAAATGTTCTGAAGGTTATTTAAGAATGGTTGCAGAAGAGAAATTTCAGTCAGTTTCAGAATGGGACATTAACTGAGTATCATTATTGCTGGTGTCAGATCAATCTTGGCAAAGGAGAAGAACAGAAGCATGTTTGCCCACTTTTTTTTTTTTTTGGCTTATGGAAAGGCTTTCATCTACGTGGATCATAACGGATTATGGATATTTTAACAAACAATGAAAATTTCAGGACACTTAATTGTGCTCATGGGAAACCTGTACCAGAGAAAAGGGGATGCTGCATGGTTTAAACTAAGGAAAGGTGTGTGTTAGGGTGGTAAGCTTTCTCCATACTAATCCATGAGCAGATAATCCATGAAGCTGGGTTACAGAAAGAAGAATTCGGCATCAAAATTAGAGGATGGTTCATTAGCAGCCTGAGAGCTGCAGATAGTACAACTTTGTTTGTTAAAAGTGAAGAGGCTTTGAAGCACTTACTGTTGAAGACAGTATGGATTATATCACCACAGAAAGGAAATCAAAACTCTTCATAACTGGATTAATAAAAAGCATCAAGGTAAATGGGGAATATATTGAAGCCTTCAAGGATTTCATTTTACTTGGATCTATAGCCAGTGCCCATAGAAGCAGCAGTCAGAAATGTAAATGATAGGTCACATTAGGGTGACACTAGGATAGACACTAGGGTGTCTTAGTGTGGGTAGACTAGAGAAACAAACTCATAAACATGTATATGGATATAAGGGAATGGTTTATATACAAGAGGAACGGAACATTGAGAAGGCATCCCCACCCAGTCCATTCCAAAGTCATAAGTCCGATATAGCCCATATGTCTGATACCAGTCTGTAAAGTCTCCTTCTGACCACGAAGCACGTGCCATAGAGGCATCCTAGTGGCTGGCAGGGGTCTCCCCATGACTCCTCGTTTCCAGGGTTCAGGGCCCATCAGCAGCATCTATTGGCGGTGGGAGCATCTCAGCGCTGGCAGGGGTCTCTCTGTGGCTTCTCTGCCCAGAGGTTGGTTCTATCAGGGCAAACCCATGTGCCTTCTCCTCCGGCTCCTCCATTCTCCAGGAATCAGAATTGATCAGCATGCTGTCACCTCATCTTGTCAGTAGTTCGTCTCTCCAAGACTCAGTCCAGTCTCCCTTCTTTAATTGGTAAACAGCACGAGATTTCCCAGAAATCTCAGAAAAAAGCCATGCCCATCCAGAGTCCTCATTGGCTACTCATTGGTTGTCTCAAGATTGATAGGCTAGACTCCACCCCTAGACTCCCAATCATGAAATTGACACGAACACATGACCTCCACATTGGGCAAATGTGGGGCTCTGATCTCTTTGAAGTGCTAAAAACATTGATGTTGTTTCAAGGGAAAAGGTGTCTTATCCAAGTCCTAGAGTATACCTACGTGGGTGTACCCTAAAAAGCCCCAGAAAAACCCTCTGCTAGGTGGAGTTTTCAGAGTGCCCATGTTTCCCCCTAGGTGAGTGCACCCCATTGTCTGGGAAAGTTCTCTCTGGTCACAGTGATTTTTTTTTTTTTTGTAAAAGCAGTTTTGTTTGAACCTCATTTTTTTTTTTTGTGATGGCCAATTTAAGAGCATAAAGCTGTGAAGTTTTGTTTCCTGCTCAAGAAAAATGCCGCAGAAACGGTTGTGATGTTGAACCCAGCTTACAAGGACAACATTATGGGAAAAACACGTGTATGAACAGTTAGTTATCTTGTTTCAAAAAATGTGATTGATGACATTGCTCACCTGACCTTGCCCAGTGCCACTTTCTTTTGTTTCCATGAGTGAAGTGGGACATGAAAGGACAGTGGTTTGACATAAAGAAAGTGAAGAAAAAAAAATGAGAAAGGTGCTGTCGGCCACCCAAAGAGATGAATCTGAAAAATGTTTCAAGAATGGAATTGCAGATTTGACAAATGTATTCTATGTCATGGAGAGTACTTTGAAGGTGATAAGCGTTTTTTTTGTGTATAAAAATGAAAAATGAGGGCTGAGCCCCGGTGGCATAAGTGATTGAGTGCAGGACTGCAGCCCGCAGGCTTGGCGGTTCAAATCTGGCGTCGGCTCTGGCGTCGGCTCTCAGGAGCGGCACTGGGTAGCGCTGATGACCACCAGAGGCAGTGATGCCCACAAAAAAAAAGAAAAATGAAATATATAGGTTTGCAAAAATTCTGCTTATTTTTTGGTACCCCCTTCTACTCCTTTTTGTTACTAGTTTGTTACCTTTTTTTTTTTTTTTTTTTTTTAAATTTTAGGGCATCACTGCTCTGGTGGTGGAGTAGGAGGTTAGCTCATTACCTTATATTTTGGCTTTACACCAGTAATAAAAACCCCTAGTTCTATTTCACACATCATGTGTGAACATTTGGCCGTAAAGAATGTAAGCTGACTGTGATGGCTAAGACTGGTGTCAATGGGACTGGATCACATTTCTCAGTGCCTTTCAATTTCTATTGATGCAAGCTGGCAATTATACTAATGAAGAAATTTGGCAGTTATATAATAATTCAATGTGGCCGTTATGTAATAATGTAATTTGGTAATGTGTAATCATCCTCCATTTCATGTTATGATCATGTCATCCTTTTTCATATAATGCCGATTTTCAAATAATGACCTGGTCTTTGGAACCTAACTGTGTCACTCAGTTAGGAGTTGTGTTTCCAGATCTCGTATGCATGTGAAATTTAGACAGGGACTAAGGAAGTCCTAAGAAGAAGCGGGGCCTTTGAATTATGGTGCTGGTGACAAATATTAAATATACCAGACTGAACATTCCTTGGAAGGAATATACGCAGAATGCTCTCAGAATGGAGAACGGAAAGGCTTCATCTTCCATACTTTGGGCATGTTATCAGGAGAGTCCAGTCCCCGGAAAAGGACAACATGTGTGGTGAGCTGCAGCACTTCTTCCACAAGATGGATCGACACCGTGCTGGCAACAATGGGCTCCAACGTGAGAATGGATGTGAGGAGGGCCAGCACCCCACCGCATTTCGCTCTGGTGGGCCAAGATGGGATCACTTCGAGTCGAGGAACAATGACAAAGGCGACAATGGGGTAGAAAATAAGAACTGACAAAGCAGGATGAGGAGGCTTCCAAAAGTTTGTGGACAAATTCTATTATTGTTTACTTTTTACACACACTTTTGGAAGGATCCTTTGATCGACTTTGTGTGTCTCCAAAGGTCCCAGGAGAAAATAGCTTTCCAGCTGGTTTAACTCTGAAAGGCGAAGGTAACATTTGGTCCTGGCTTTCAAGAGGGGAGGAGCTTGGAGGGGACAGAGGAGATACCTGAAGGGAAGGTGAAGGTGGTTAGTTAGGCAGACAAGCCAGAGGGCAATGGAGATGTCATTGTGAGTTTAGGAATGGGAGTTTTTAGCATGGATGCTAAGGTCAGGGATGCCAGTTTTGAGCATGGGCGTGTGAAGCGCCTTAATGAAACATTGACGCATGCCAGAAATTGTGTTGAGCAGGTCCTGCTCCACTGAAAGGCATTTTACAGCAGCGGTTCTTAACCTTTGGGTCTTGACCCCTTTGGGGGTTGAACGGCCCTTTCACAGCATCACCTGACTCATAACAGTAGCAAAATTACAGTTTTGAAGTAGCAACAATAATTGTATGGTCGGGGCTCACCACCACATGAGGAACTATATTGAAGGGTCGAGGCATGAGGGAGGTTGAGAACCACTGTTTTAGAGGAAAACAAAATAACATCAAAATCAAGCCCAGCTTAGGCACACACTGTGCTGCTGGGCAAATTCTGTGTATTTGCTGAGGGTTAAGATTCTGCTTTCTGATGGAGCCAAAGCACTCGTGGCTGTCAATACAGTGGACAAGCAAATGAAGAGTTTATTGGGAATATTATGGTAATGATTCTCTTAGGCCTTCAAGGCTATGACAGCCAAATGCATTAGTCTTGAGATATTAATTCTTTACAGGTAGTTCTCAGGTTATAGCCAGTGCATTCAAATTATGTCTAGCCCCTTTATCTCTGCCTCTTAACTGTAATTAACTGTAATTAACTGATGTTATCATTATCAGATATTCACTCCCAGATGTTTAACTGTAATATCGCCAGCCCTCCTAAGATGGATAAATATCAGTTTTACAAAAATCATGATCTTTGAAAAGGCAATACTACTGAAAACTAATGGACCAAAGAAGAATAGTTACCTGACGTACGAAATGATTTAGGACAAAGTCGCTGGAAAGTAACCCCGTTTCAAGATTGGGACTAACTAGCTAACTAGCCAACTAAGAGTGCTAAGTGGTTAGCTAGTGGGCTGCTAATTTCAGAGTCAGCAGTTCAAATCCATGAGCCACTCCTGGGGAGAAATCCGAGGGTTTCTATTTCCCTAAACAGTTAGCATTTGGAAACTCTCGGGGCCAGTTCTCCCCTGGCCTGGGGGCTCCCTGTGAATTAGCTAAGCAGCTTGATGGCAGTGAAGTTCCTCCTGGCTTTGCTTTTGTTTTTAAACCTGGCTGTGTTGTTTTTAGGCGCCTACTGCCACCTAGTGGCCATTGGGGCGCTGCCAGCACAAAACCCATCCCCAGCCCACCCCCCAACAAACCCCACCCCCAAACCTAGCTGTTTTCTATTTAAGGCGCTTTCTTCTTCCAAATGCTTGTCCTGTGACTCATGTTACAACCTACAAACGTCAGCGATGTGATAACCTACATATTGCGCTAAGGAGCACAGCTTGCCACAAGCCATGGGAGACGGTACTGTTATCTTTCCCGACTGTGATGGCAAGGCTTAGGCTTGCTTCTTTGCAGATGTGCTGCGGCCCTGGCGTGTGTGTGCCTTAGTGGTGTCCCTTTGGCATAGCTGTGAAAGCTCAGCTGCGGAACTTCTGTGCTACGGGGTTAAACGTTTCCGAGGTCATAGAAAACAAGAACTAAAGGGAGAACTGGGCTTACTGGTTACCCCTGTGACTTTGGCCTTTCCAAACATCAATTCTAGCTGCTAAGGACGCAGCGGCGGAGAAGATTCCGTCTGGCTTCCGCTGTGGGGTCTGAGGGTTCTTCTGAGGATCATCGTGAGGTTAGAGACATAATGGGCCCACGTGAAGAAGGGGAGTTTTGGGGTGAAGGAGAGAGGTCCAGGCACTCAAATCAGAAGAGCTCCGTACATCATCATCATCATCATGGTTATTATTGTTTCTATTTATTTCTTCATAGGCCAGTCAGATATGCGACTCAAAATTCCAGAGGTACAAAATAACATGCAAAGAAAAGCCTGTGTATTAATCTGCCTCCAGTGCCCAGCTCTCCCACACTAGCTTCCTAGAGGTGTTCCTCCACATACCATGCCACTCTTTCGTTAATACACATAGCAGCACATCATTCATATATGCCGTTCCATAGTGCTCCTTTTACCTGTTTCCTATATTGGAATTCCATGGAACATTCTATCCCGAGACTCATCTGTGTATGTGTGCATGCATGGATGCCTCTGCCCACCTCACTCCCATCTTCCTCTCCAGGAAGGCTTGGTTGGACTGACCTGTAGTGGTTGGACACTTGTTTGCTACCTGAAAGGCTGGCACCCCCAAGTCAAAAGAAATGCCTGGGCATCATGTTGTCCCACACACGTCACACCTAAGAACACTTGAGAGGGCAACCCGTCCCACTCTGTCCCCTGGGGTGGAGATGGGTTGGAATTGTCTTGATGACACCAACAGCAGCCACCTCTCTACATATTCTGTGGGTGAGGGACACAGCTCTTATTCCCACGAGGGCATTTCATGACTCTTAAGCCCACCTGTTTGCCTTGATGTACAATGAGTGGCCCGTTGAATTGTGGCTAGTCAGGGGCAGAAACTCACTGGAACTTGCTTTGGACGCTGTATCCCTGAGTGACAGGGAGAAAGTGACTGTTTTATGAAGAGATACCTCCCCCAAACTGGATTCTCCCCCCCAAAGCTGTGTATTTATATCTTTTAACAAAAACAACCTCATCATCCTCAAAGGACTCTCCATTACACATAATACATCTATCAAATCTGCGATTCAAATCTTGCAAACCCATTTCCAAGCTGTTTGGATGGCTGACAGCACCTCCCTTGTTTTTTACTTCACTTCTTCTGCATCTTCAAATCTATGTCACTTTGTGTCCCTCTTCATTTCTGAAAACAAAAGGAAGTCACACGGAGCGAGGTCAGGTCAGGAAGGTGCGTGGGACAATAGAGGCTTGCCTGATGTCTTGTGCCCCAAACTGGCTCACTGAGATGGCTGCATGAGCAGGTGCATTGTTGTGGTGACAAAACCAGTCCCCCGGCTATCACAAATCAGGCCATTTTTTGGTCACATGCTGTTATGCAATCTTTCCAGAGCCTCCACGTTGAAAGCTTGATTAATAGCCTGACCTGGTGGAATGAACTCTAAATACACTAAAAGGAGACATTTTTGTCTGTTTGGGAAGCTGATGGATATCCAGAATGAGGTTTGTCATCAAATAACATTTTACTTTTACTCCATTGAGAAAATCACTCGAACACGAGTTTCTCCCATATTGCTGTCCTTGCTAACTGTGTTCAACATCACAGGTTTCTGGGGCATTTTTCCTGAGCAAGAAACAAAATATCCCAGCTGCACACTGTTCTCTTAAATCAGACATCACAAAGAAACCCTGAGAGAAACTGATTTTATGAAAAAGTTCACTGTGATCAAAGAGAATCTTCCTAGGTGATTCCACTTGATGCACTAACTCAGATCGTGTTGCTGGATGCTAACCTAGTGAGAAAAATGCATGCCGTGAAAGGATCATTCAGCACAGCTATTTTCTGTGTTGTGTGTGTGGTTTTTTTTTTTTTTTTGGTACCCCCTCGTATTTTCATGCTTTCAACTATTAGCTCTTTTGGCTGCCAAGCATAGCAAAACACAGTGAATAAATCTCTCAGGTCAAGTCCACAACCACAAAATGGAAGCGAAGCCCTGGAAAAACCAAAGAGAGAATGGAGGGCTAATTGCAAAGCTGAGAAGCATTGGGGTTTTAAAAATGTCTTTCAATAAGATCCGCTTTCTCTTGTATCAGCAGCTCTCCACTGTAGTTACATACATGAATTTCCTGAGACTGCTACTAAAAAATACCCCAGACTTCCAAACCCACATCCGTCAAGTCAATTTCCACTCCCAGTTACCCCAAAGCTGGAGTAGAACTGCCCCTGTGAGTTTCTGAGACTGTAACTTTTTACAGGAATAGAAAGCCTTGGAACTCCCATTACCCAACTCTCAACTGCAGTGTTCCTATTTTAATTGTCTGAGGGTAAAGACCAGGGCCTCATATCGACGGAAACCTGTGCAGAGGATTTCAGAGGGCAGAAAGTGAGAAGAGGGTTGTAAGTTCTGATCAACTCACCACAGATGTCATTCCTTCTTCCTCAACATGCAACTAATTGTCTTTAGGTCAATGGGCAGATCCCGGTCCCCAAGGCCTGCCTTCAAACTGACTTTGCTTCTCTCCTCTCACTTTCTACCACATCATAACTGTGTCCTTTGAGGCTTACAGTCTCCCGAGTTTATGGAACTCCTTCAGCAGACTGGTTGGAAAACTATTAGCTCCTTCCCTGTGTACGTCTTGGGTTCCTTCACAGAACCTTCTCCTGAGGGTGTCAATGCTTAGCATTTTGGGCCAGTGGTTCTCTTAGATCAATTGACACCAGATATTAAGAGTGCAGCCTGTTAATCAGTCCACAATTTGATGTCTCCTTGTGGGTGCGGCCTCATGATGATTCTAGGAACTTCCTCTTTGGCACTGGGATACAAGCTCTCTCTGCTTCAGCTTCCTGTTGAGAAGCCACATACAGCCATGCATGCCGATGGCAGCCAGAGCCCTTGAGATGCTTCTAATGCCATTGAATCTACAAGACTTTCCACCCACCAGTCCACGATCTTTCTGCATTCAGCATTATTGCATATGCTACATAGTCTAAAGAGGCATTTATGGACCAGTATCAGACATACGGGCTAATATCAGATTATGGACTTGATCTGAACTGGGTTGAAGTCTTTTCTCAATAAACAATTATTCTTTGATACAAAGTTCTCTCTTGCATGTATATGAATGCCACTGGATTTGTTTCTCTAGTCAACCTGATTTAACACAAAGTTCAGCCCCACCTCGTCAGTTTTTAGGAAGTCCATGCTTTATTTCATCCTAGGCCATCTGAATCAGAGACTCAAAGGATGGAGTCCAGAATTCTCTGTTTTGATAAGCTTTCCAGACCATTTGGTTGTAGCTGAATATTTGCATGTCACTGCTCCAAGGACAATTGTGACCAGGATAAATAATTATACTGGCAACTTTGGGCAGTAAGTTGGTGATTTGGTGGGTTACGTATTAAATTGCTAATGGAAAGGTCATCAGTTCAAAAACTCTGGCACCAGAAAGAGATCTTCCCAAGGGAATTTCCTGACATAATTTATCTTTAGATTTAGCAACCTCATAAAACAGACGGCTCAGCAAGACCGAGCCTTCCTGCTTTGCGGGTCTACTGATGATTCATGGTGTGCTCTGAAGTCTGATTTCTTATCTAATTGCTGCTGAATTATTCCTGAACTGAGATATGAGAGCATCTGAAGCAATTACCCAGTAACGGAAATGGATTTGGTTTTTGAAAGTCCTGGAATTTCAGTATCCCAGTGAGTGTTGTCCTTCAAAGGAGTTGCCTCAGGAGACTGCCGGCTTATTCCCACACAGTTCTCCCTCAGAACAGGATTAGGAGTGTGATTCTGGATCTAATGAAATCCTGAGTCTGTTATTTATGGTTCTCCACCAGCTGGCTTCATCTGCTACCACTGGCTCCCAAGTGCCAGTAGGTCCAACCACAGAACTCTTTGTTATTTCTTGAATTCAGCCTTTTCTTTCACATCTCTGTGCCTTTGTTATTCTTACTTGGTTTGGAATGCTTTCTCATCTCTCTCTTTGCTTTTTAAAATTCTACTTAACCCCCCAGGGCCAGCAACAACAACAACAAAAAAGATTTCTTCTACTATGAAGTCTTTTTCTACCCTTCTAGTGAAAATAATGGCTTGTTCTCTTATCTTGCATTATGCAAGTTTACTTTTCTCTGGTATTAAACAAGTTTACTTGAATAAATGCTGCCCTAAAACATAAGCCTCTTGATGGCAGGGGCCACGGGACTCATCTATTCTCCTCTACAGTGCCTGATGTGGAGTGAGGAATCCATACCTCTCTACCAAGAGTCTCCACAAGGAACCACATCATGAGAAAATCAATGTGTACTTTATTATCATAAAAATAGCCGTATACCTAGTGGGGTCCCAATGCTTTAATCAGCAAACTTACCCCAAGGACTTTTAGCTATTTCACATCACCATTTACGTCAAAGGAGAAAGGCTGGACAAGTTTCAGGAATAATAAAAAGATGCATGCTTGAGCAACAGCAGCTGGCAATAAGCATATGACCTCGCAGGGGAACAACATTTCAGCATTTCCTCTGTGTCTCTGGAGGGCTTAGGGCCTCCTATGGTAAAAAGAAGACCCACGAAGTCTAATCCTAGATGGCCGCAAAGTTCTGAATGTCATTGGACCTCTGTGGTTTCAAATTCTTGACCACCAGAAGGAGGAGTGGGATTTGATGAGCTCAGCGAAGGAAACAGATCTGTGAAACACTATACACATGAAACGTTGGACTGGGTAACCCAACGCCACGATTGGGATGTTTCATTGTGGTCTTTGGTCTCCTTCTCTTTTTGTGTGGGTCCCCAAGCTTCATGAGGATATTCTCGTTCCCCCCCTCTCTTTTCCCAGAATCAGAACTGCTCTTGAGTCATCCCTGATGTGTGTTACCAGATTTCCAGCTGAGTCTCCCCTCTCTAAGCTTGCCTTTCTGCAGTGGTGAAATCCCCTGTGGTGTCCCACAGTGTGACCCTCTAACCCTCTTCCCCAATATATGACTCACAATTTCCCGACCTAATCCCAGCCCCTCTCCTTTCTTTATGGTACACTAAAAGGAAAACCATTCCTCTTTTATAGGGAAGTTTCTACTGTATACTACCTGCTCAAGCCTTGCATCAAAATCTAGTTCTTTCAAGAGCACATCTCTGATAGATACTCTTTTTTCGCTGTCTGAGGATTTATATGTTCAATTTAAAGACTTTATTGTACAATTTCTTTTGTTGTAATCGCTCTAAAACTATTTTGTCTTACCAGAGGTATTGCATCAGGTACAGAGTTGAATTTAAGATCTGATTCCTTGTGCCTTATGGAGCATAGCCTGACCTTTGCCATGTTGAAATAATAAATATTAGTTCTGGATTATTAAGGGGGAGGGTTTTGTGTGGGTAGTTCTTTTATTTTTTTTGAAGGAGAGATGATCCCATGTAGGTTTATGCTGGAAAATTCTGACTTGTGCTGCAGTCTTACAAAACCTCCTTGGGAGTGAAAAGGACTACCAGTGGAAGTGTGTGGAAACCAGGGCCACCAAACATTGAGTGGTCCTGTTGTAATTTACAGCAGAAAAACTCAACTCGTGCTTGGACCAAGGTGATCAAACAGATTTAATTTACTTTAGAGACAGGAGGAAAAGGCAAATAACAATGCCTTTTTGTTGTTTCATCTGGATAGACAATAATAAGTTATGCATTCTATTGTTAGATGCTAAGTGTAAATTCCTTGAGAGTGAGAAGCATGACCTTTTTTTCTCTCCCTGGTCCTAGGTGATCTTCACATAAAGTGATGGGCCAACTCACTGACTTGCATCTATTTATTTATGTAAAAATCACTAACCAAGCAAATTAGAGGGCAGGAGTGAAGATGTTTTCAACCTATCAATGCAAACTCTGAACTGCAGCTGCAGTTTGATAGTATCAAGTCTCTTCTCTGTGAATGAGTATGTGAGATTGCTTTTGGTTGTGCTGCCATTCAGGGGTTGTAAATGTTCACTGACTCAACTCTCAGGTGAGCATCTCTAGAGATTGGTAGAGGTTTCCTCATGGAGCTTTCATTCTAGCAGCGAACAAAGCAGAGAGAGCGAAAACCAAAGCAAGATGCCAGTCAGAAAAGTGCTCCCTCTCCCAAGTCACCCCGCCCCCCAACTCAACAAACTAGTAGATTATATGGTATATTATAAAATATCATAAAGGACAGATATGGGGATTGGAAGCATAGACTGGGCTCATTTTAAGTGCAGTAGCTTTGAAGTATGAAATATAAGCACAGAGTCTGGGGTGTGGACGGTGTTATCCCTGTACATCTGGGGAGAAAGTGTCCCAGAACAAGACAGATCCAGAGCCTTGGACAGCGGTCAACCATGTGCCAGAAGCATCACAGGGGAGAGCAGATGAGAGGAATGGGGGGGCTGGGTGTGGTTGCGTTAGGCCTTCCAGGCTGTTGTGCAGACTTTGACTGTCCTTAGAGAGACATAGGGAACTAGGGGGTTGTTTTCTGTATGTAGACTGGTGTCACAGTCTGGCTCATAAAGTGTAGTCTGGATGATGAGTTCAGAATAGTCTGTTGGCTGGGGTGGGGGTGGGGGGCTGGGGGATTCAAACGTGAGGGTTGAGAGGCGGGTTAGGAGACCACTGCAGTCAGTCTGTACCTGAGACCATGTTGTCTGGGGCCAGGTGATAGTAGTAGAGATTGTCAGGCATTTAACAGAATGTGAGAAGTTTAACAGTTTGGATGTATTTGTACTTTAAGAGGGGGAGTCCATGTGATTTCATGTCTCATATGATATTTTCACTTTTGTGACTGGCTCATGTCACTCAGCATCATGCTCTCCAAGTCCATCCATGCCATGTTGTGTTTCACGCGTTCATCATTTAGGCATTTGTGGCAATGTGTTCAGGAGCCCATCCTGTGGCCATCCCAGAGTTCCTGTGTCCCACCTCCTACTTGAGGACCTTTAGTGGTTTCTATCTTCTGGCTGTTGTGAACAGGTCGGCACTGCCCCTGGTTGTGCATGTGACTGTTGGTGTGATGCACCTAGTTTCTGTAGCATAGGTACCGGCACAGGGCTTGCTGGACCCCATTTCCATTCCCACTTGTTTGATGTGCCACCATATAATTTTCCACAGTGGTTGAACATGTTTACAGTCCCACCAGCAATGGATGAGGGCCCCTTCTCCCCCACCCCCCTTCACTGTTATAAGGGGAATTGCTGTAGCTCCCTCTCTGAAAAACAAAACAAAACAAAACGAGAGAAAGACTTTCATCCCAAAGGGATCTGACTTTGCCAAATGGGGGAGGGCAAAGGAGGGAAGTTGAGCAGGGGCTAGACGGTTGGTGGGCATTAACTGGGATAAAATGAGAGATTTACACAGGAGGAGGAAGAGAAATCAAGGAATGGTGAAGGGCAAACTATTGGGGGATCTGGGATGGGGGCTAGGGGCTGCAGATAAGTAGTCTAAATCGTTGACTATGAAGCTGATGACCTGAAATGTCAACCCTAAATTAAAATAAAAATTTGTTATTTAAAAATAATAATATTTCTTGTCAAGTCAGATAGGGAATCTGAAGGGAAGGATCTAGGTAAATTCAGTTTTATGGACTGAATAAGGGGAGGAGGGGGAAGAGTGTGGAAAGATGAGCTTGCTGAATAGGGGCGTGAGCAGTTGGAATCTCAGGATTTCATTTTTGGACATAGGATGATATTTCACTGCTCTTCCAAATTCTTGACAGTTCTGTGGAAACGTTTTCATCATAAATTCCTGTAAACTTAATCACAACTGCTAAAATCTTCAGCAAAGCAGCTTCGCGGTTGCCATGCTAGGTAATAGGTAGTGTCAATGCAGCAGGAGGGACCATGGAAAAGAAGCAGGGTTGAGAGAGAAACTTCCTTCTGGGAATGCGACAGTCACCAACTAGAGGGCCAGAGATGGCTTTTTCTGAAGGAGAGGTGCATGGCAGGTGGCAGGACAGCCCTTCAATTCCCAAGCAAGGAGCCACATTGACTTATTTGTCTGGTTGTGCATTTACCGACTTTTGTATTATTATTATTTGAGTTCTACATGAGGTCTTGCTGTGCAATGTTGACTGTGCTTTCTGGTCTTCCCGAAGAAGGCTTACCACATCAGCGTCCACCACTGCAAGGAAACTAAAATAGAGGTTACTTGTAATGTGGAAATGACTTGGAAAAATAAGCAGAGTTGGCAGGAAGGGGTTCAATTTTTTTATTCCAAAGAGAAAAGTAGGACTCATCGTTAAAACGGAATGCACCCAATGAGTAGTGTCATAGTATATTTGTCCTAATGTAACAATCTCAGTCCTGAGGAGAATGCAAAACAGTTCCTGTCACGTGCATCCTCATGTGCTTCGGTGTTTCATGCCTCCACATTACATCTCTTAACTGTAGGGTCCCCAGTTTGAATCCACCAGTCCCTCCCAGAAAGAAAGATGAGGCTGCTCCCGTCATGCTTTTCAGCCTTGAAAATTCTATATGAGCTGGAATTTACTTCATAGCAGATTTTTGTTGTTATTGTTTTTTGCATATTTTTGTTTTTTAATCATTTTTATTGGAGGCTCATACAACACATATCAGAATCCATTGCATGACAAGCACATTTGTACACTTGTAGTCCTCATCATTCGTAAAACATTTGCTTTCTACTTAAGCTCTTGGTACCAGTTCCTCATTCCCCTCCCCCCCACTCCCTCTCAACTCCCCCCTCTCTCATGAATCCTTGGTAATCTGTACATTACTATTATTTTGTCATATCTTACCCTGTCGAGTTTCCCTTCACCAACTTCCCTTTTGTCCGTACCTCAGGGAGAAGGCTATAAGTAGATCCTTGTAATGGATTTCCCCTTCTTACACCATTTTCCCTCGACTGTCCTGGTATCACCACTCTCATGAGGCAAAACACTAAGGGCATGCAGCACAGCAGGGTGGGGACTAGAGCGTGGAGTTCCCGAGGAAGTGCCAAAGATAGACTTAGGGGCCAGAGCATGGCACCCCATCAGACTCAACCAGGGGATGCCCCCAGGGGTCAACAAACAGACCTTGAACTATTTATAGGTTCTTCTTTATTGTAATTATTTTTATTTATTTCTGTATTTTCTGGACATTTTTGCTGTTTTGTTCTCATTTGTCACTTTGTCTTGCTATGTCTTGTTTTATCTGTGCATATTATTATCTCTGCAGGTCAATCTAGGTGAGGTAGGCTGAACGTACAGTCTGGAGGAGAAAACAACGGGACCGACAGTTCCGGGGGACATGGGAGAAGGGGAGGTGGGAGAAGGGAGGTGGTGTTGACAAACCCAAGGGACAAGGAAACAACCAGTGATCCAAAATCAGTGGCAAGAAGGGTGTGAGAGGCCTGGTAGGGACTGACTGTTGTTGTTATCTCTCTTCTAGATGCCACGTCCCCTTGTCTCTCCCCACCTTTTTTGTTCCTTTCTTTTGATCCCACTGGATTGACTTGTTCTTCTCCCCGAACTTGACTGTTTCCCCTCTCGGCTCTGGCTGCGTGTAGTAGTTGGATAATTTCACGAAAACTTCCAGATATATATAAAGGTGGAAGAGTGGTATTCAATCCTTCATTCAGGTCCCAGCCTGATGGTGCCCTGTGTCGCATGGTCTTCTTGTAAGGAGGGCCCTGGGAACCTCCCCTTCTCTCTCCGCCTTCACCTTCCTGCTGGCTGACACCTATTGCTGCCAAAGCCATTGCTATGGGATCAATATGAATTTAACCTACCAGACTGAGACCTTCCTGCATTTTGCATTATCGCATGTGGTTGCATGAGTTTGAAGAGGGACTTATGGACCACTATTGTACTTTTGGGCTTGAGTTGGACTGGGCTGTGATGCTTTCCTGATATTTAATTACTTCTTGATGTAAAGCTTTTTCTTACACATATATGAGTGTCAATGGATGTGTTTCTCTAATCAACCTGGCCTAACACATTCCGCTATGCTGCTGTCTCCTATAAAATGTCCTCTTTAGGATGTAACTAGAAGTGGGTGCCTATAGTAACACTTTAGAATGTGTTCAACAAAAAATTCTTGTCAAACAAATAAATAAATAGATGGATTTATCTTTTCTCTTACATCTCATGGGAAAGTATGAAGTTAGCTACGGCAGAGATACAGAATAAAGCACACCTAAAAAGGAGGAGCAAGAATAATCACCTTACTTACTGCTCAGAAACTTTCCAAGACTCCATGCCACAGCATTTGTGTTATGGAAGAACTGTGTGGCTTTCTATAGCTAAGATTTAGGGACATTTTAGGGAGCCCTGGTGGTAGTAGTGCTAACCACAATCCCAGCTGTTCAAAACCACTAGCCAGTCTGTGTCAGAAAGATGGACTTTCTACTCCGGAGAAGCACTGTAGTCATGGAAACCCACTCCCCTGCCCTACAGTGCCGCTATGTCTCAATAGCAGTGAGTTTGTGTGAAGGGCAGAGACAAAGTCTCTTTCATTTCCGCATCTGCATTCTGGTGGTGTCTCTAATTCAATAGACGCATAATAAATGACCCCTGCAGATAATTCAAAAGAATGGACTGAGTTGCTCTTGTCAAGCGTTATTGAGTTTAATGTTGTGACTTTGAGAGTCAGTTTCTGCCTTGGGCAGCAGTTTCCAAAGGAGAAAGCATTATATATATATATATATATATATATATATATAATTTTGTAGAGAAAACATTATATATATACATATATATATATATATAAGTTTGTAGAGTTATAGGAAGCTGATGATACCATAGGCAGCTGAGGAAACCGTGATTAAGTCTCAGGAAGCAGAGAAGGAAGATAAGCCACAATTTAACTTGAGTCCGGATGGGTGGACCTGGTGTTAGAGGCTTCTGATGTCAGAACCAACCTGACTCATAAACTACTCTCTTGAATAACATCCTTTTGCTTTCCAATCTTTCTCTACTGAAAAGTATTTTACCTTGATGACCTCTCTTCCATGCCAACTCCTGGACTTTGTGATGTTTCATGAGTGGATAGAAGAATCTGTTCCTTGGATTTCCCCAAACTGGTTACAGAGTGTTCTCTCATGACTCAAAAGGAGATTCCTGTTCTTATGGATGCCATTCCTAATCTCTTCATAGATCTGCTAGCTTAGCCCCTGAGAGTTTGCATTTGCAACAACAGTAAAAGATCTACTGTCTGGCTACTTTGTGCGTTAATGGTATGTAATGAATGCTGAGGTGGGAAGTTAAGAGGAATGCTGGCTGTGATGGTTAAGGTAATGAGTCTCAAGTTATTATGATTCTCAGTGTTTGTGCAGGTAAGTCAAGATGTAATTTGGAGGTTATATAATGATTAGTTGTCCTCGATTTTGGAATCTGGGGTGGTCACTCTCCATCTTTTGTATAATGACAATTTTTGCATGACCCTCTGTTCTTTAGAACCTAACCAAGTAGATAAGTGAATGAGATAGTTAAGGTTTATTGTGCCAACCTGGTCGATGAACACACATGGGAACAATCGAAGGGTGTAGTGATAAATGGCTCAGTGAGCCTCACTTTTCTAGTTCTTGGGTCTCTTGCTTTTTGATGTTGGACCAGGATGTAGCTGTCTTTGTCAGTTCCCTGCTTCAGCAGACAAAGCTCACTTCCTGCAAGACATCCCCGAGGAAAAATCACATGGACCTATTCCAATGCAACCCTGGGTGCTGGAGCAGACATTTCGAGACCCTTACCATACTGAGATGCCTACATATTCTCTGATTCGACTTGCTCCTGCATTCGGCATCATTGTGTGTGTGTGTGTGTGTGTGTGTGTGTGTTTTGTGAAATTCAGGAAGATGTTGTAGATCGGTGATGGACCTATGGGCTAATATTGGACTTATGGGCTTGTATAGAACTGGGTTGAGATGCTTCCTGAATGTATACTTACCCTTTATATAAAATGCTCTCTTACACATATATGAGTTTCTGTGGATTTGTTTCCCTTACCCAGATTTACACAGTGAGAGATGAGTGCTTTTCTACACAATCATTATCTAAAAGTTTAGCCGTGAAATACATCATTGAGTCAATATACACAGAAAATCGAAATCAAGGGTAGAAATGAAATATTGCATATTCCTAAAACTAACCTTTTTCCCAGCTGGGACCAGATCTGTTGGACCTCATAAATATTCAGCTTCTGCTTATTTGAGAATCAGCATTTCCTTAGTTATAATCTACCAACAATCATCAACTCCTTAAGGCTTCCCATGTGTGTGAGAGCACAAAACAGAAGTCCTTGAGAATTATTTCTGTTTTTAAAAAAATCATTTTATTGGGGGCTCATACAACTCAACAGATTCTATACATGCACACATTGTATGTCAAGCACATTTGTACACTTGTTGCCATCATCATTCTCAAAACATTAGTTTCCTACTTAAGTCCTTGGTATCAGCTCCTCATTTTTCCCTTTCCTCTCTCTACCCCCCTTCCTCATGAACCCTTGGTAATTTGTAAATAATTATTATTTTGTCACATCTTACACTGTTGATGTCACCCTTCACCTACTTCCCTGTTGACCATACCCCCGGGGGGTGGTTATATGTAGATCTTTATAACTGGTTTCCCCTTTCTACCCCATCTTCCTTTCACCCTTCCGGTATTGCCACTCTCACCACTGTTCCTGAAGGGGTTATCTGTCCTGGATTCCTGATGTTTCGGTTCCTATCTGTACCAGTGTACATCCTCTGGTCTAGCTGGATCATGATAGTTGGTGGGAAGGAAACATTGAAGAACTAGAGGAAAGTTGTATGTTTCATCATTGCTACACTGTATCCTGGCTGACTCTTCCCTTCCCTGTAAGGTCCCATTACCTACACGTGGGTTTGGGTCCCCAATCTGTACTTCCCCTCATTTACAGTGATATAATTTTCAGTTCTTTGATGTCTGATAACTGATCCCTTGATCACACTGGCTGGTGTGCTTCTTCCATGTGGGCTTTGTTGCTTCTGAGCTTGATGGTTGCTTGTTTACCTTCAAGCCTTTCAAACCCCAGATGCTTTATCTTTTGATAGCCGAGCACCATCAGCTTTCTCCACCACTTTTGCTTCTGGCTTTTTTTTTTTTTAAGTACACAAAATCATTGAAATAGTGAACAACCTGGATGGCAGGAGAGGGAGGTTGAGCCAGTGATGGGCTGTCTATTCTTTATTTCTTCACTTGCTCTGCAAGAGGGCTCATTTATTTATTCAAGAAACAATCATTGAACTTCTATTATTGCCAGGGACATTTCCAAGCATTCAAGATATTCCAGTGACAAAGAGAAATAAAACCTACCTTCATGGAACTTACATTCTGGTGAGGCACGCTCCTTCTGTCCTCCCTTCCTTTCTCCCCTGTGAGCAAGGGCAAGGCTTATCAGATGCACTGGAAGGAAGAGAAGTGTCACTCTATTTTCTTTCTTTGCTTTTGTCATCCTTACCTCTCTCCTCAAGGGTCCTGGCACTCTCTGGTTTCCCAGGAGGCTGTTCTTCTATAGAAATTCTGAAGAAATTAACCTCCACAAGGTTAATGCCCAAAAGAGCAGTGTTCATTTCCTCTGGAGGAATCTTCTTTCTCCTCACTTCTATGAGGACCAAGCACTCTCTTTGTCAGCTAGCATCAAGATCTGGGGCACATTCTTGATTTCTTTCTCTTTCCACCGCCATGTACAATCATTTTTCAAGATCTGTGGATGCTGCAGCCACGTCTTTCATGCCCCCAGGCCTGCTCCCTCCCCTAGGCCTGGTGAATAGGTCCCCCAAGGTGTCTTCCACAGTGTTCTTACCGTCCTTGCCCAAGAGCCAGCTCTGGACCCTCAATTCTTTGACTTTCAAAAACCTTCACTGGCCTCCAGTTTTATAGATATACGAAGACTTCCCCAACTCTTAAAGATGCTCCCAGAGTTTCATCTCCAGTCTTGACTCTATTTATCCTCAGCACCAGCCTTAGGGGATAACTTATCATTTTTGGCATACACACTTTTTGGGCCACTCCATCTTTGCTCCCATCTGCTTTCCATTTGGAATTCCCCTTCCCACCTCTGACATTTGGAACACTACACTCCAGTTAAGATAAACTCCAAATTCGACTTTTTTCTGAAAGTCTTTCCTGAGCACTTATTAGACTTTTCTTTTGGCGCTTTCTCTTCCGGGGAGGATCTGCCTCTGTTTTGTCTCCTGTGCCCATTAATGCCCGTTGAGTTCTGCATCTCTGTGTTGATCTTGGTGCTTTCCTTGTGGTAGGTGCTTTGCAAACAGTTCCTAGACAGTGGAATCCTGGGTCTAGGTGCCCCAGAGGCTGAGTGGTTAAATGCTGGGCATGGTCTGGTGAGCAGTTGGTGGTCTTTCTGAGCAGTTTCAGTCTCAGATGCTCCCGGGGGTCCCTGTAGCAGTGAGTGTTTTATAGCGGTGGTGGTGGTGGTGGTGGTTAGAATCACAGGTATTTGAAGCACGGAGGGGTGGGGTAAGGTTTACTGTGTATCTTATTTGATTGGGGTCAAATGGGTTAGAAGGGTGCTTCTTTGTCATGAAAGCTTTTCTTTGGACTCTGTATGATCCCCTCACCTGAAATATTCCCATTGGGAAGTGAGGCAAAGTGGGTCTCAGTTCTTGAGGGGACTCCTGTTCCCTATGGGCTGTGCACAGGAAGTCTGGCAAATAATAGGTGCTTAATAATGTCACCTAACATGCCTTCTGTGATTTGAATGAATGAAAATGGAACTCAGAAAAAAATCTGCATATATTTTCTTCTTTACGTTCAACAACAGTCACAGTGATGCTTTTTGGGTGCTTACTCTATAGCAGGCGCTGTTCTCAGTCTTTATTTGTATCAGGCACATTTCATTCTCATACCAGCATCATGAGCTGGTGCTATGATGATAAGAGGATCAAGGCTCAGAGAGAGTAAGTTACTTGTCCAAAGTCACACAGCTGCTAAGAAGCAGTTTTTAGGACCATGGCAAAGCCGGTGCCAAAGAGTAGGTCTTAATTTCACTGCTGTGCCAAATGCCATTCCCTCCTTATACAGAATCCAAAAGGCAGATAGTTTTGCCTTCATTTTGCAGGTGAGAAAACTGTCTCAGAGAAGTTCTACAACCTCCCTCTGGAAGCCCATTTAGAAAATAACTGATCTGAAGTTTCTGATTTGATTTTATCAATTTCTCAGGAGAACTCATACGCTTTGCCCCTTTCCAAATGCAGTCTAAGGGATCCTTACTCTCTTTCAAGAAGAATCAAGAATCAAATTGGAGACTTATTCTGGGATGGTGCCCAAGAAACAACTCTTTGGATGTAGGCAAAAGGGCTTCATCCAGGAGGAATCATTATGCTTCATTCTTTTATGCTTATTATAGTGACAGTGATTCAAGCTCAATGAATTTCCTGGAAATGAGTGTCCTGTTTGGGGTGAGTGGCGCAACATCCATTGTTGTGTCCGAGGGTGGCTTTGTTGGCTGTGAATTTCCAGAAAATACCCAGAGAGTTGCTCAGAGATGAATGATGCTTTCCCCCAGGTTTCTCTGCAGGTTCCCAAAGGACGTTGAAAGTCAGTTTGATTCACTTATTAAACTGGAAACTGCTCTACAGCGTCTGCTCCATTATGTACTTATCTCCTGATAATGTCTCCCGGATGAGATTACATTCCTAAGTGTAGCACTTTTGTGCCGGCAGGATTTCTCCAGGCAGCACAGCCAATGTCAATGTCATTTATGTGCAGAAATGTCCATTACTCACCACATCATTAATAAAGTGACTTCTTTTATTCATCCAGGGTCTGGAGAATTATTTTTGAAACATAGATTCTCTCTGACAGGAAGGTTTAAGTGCGGCCCTGATGAAAGGTGGCAGATGAACCTGGTGCCCTCTTAGGTGCCCTCTGATTCTCAGGGTTCTATAAAAGCCTAGAGGCAAAAAAAAAAAATGGACCTAATTCAAAACTGTGTGTGACAGTAAGAGCTAAAATAGAGTTACTAGCTCAATTTGCTAATTAGTATCAGGTTGTGGTCCTAGATCTACTGTGGCCAAGAAATGTGTCTTTGAGAGTCAGATGGGGAGCTGGGGGGTGGGGAGTGTTTCAAAGGTATACGTAAAAAAACATCAACCCTGTGGAGAGGCTACAAATAATGTAAAGGAGGATAAGGATTTTTTTTTCGTCTATAGGACATTTTATTGCGGGCTCTTGTTACAATTCATACATCAATTGTATTTGACATATTAGTACATATATTCCATCGTTCTTTTCTAGATATTTACTTTCCATTGAGACCTTTTAATCAGCTCCCCCACCCCACCCTCTTAGTCCTTGATAGATTATAGATTGCTAATTATTTTCAAATCTCACATGGACTGCTGTCTCCCTTCCCCTCTGGTTTCTGTTATTCTTCCCCTTGGATGGGGTTGTGTGGTTATATGCCATTCGTTGTCTTTTCGCCCCCTTCTCCCTTTTGGTATCTCTAGTCCCATTCCTGTTCCTGGGTTCCGTGTGTTGTGAGTTTTATCTCTTGCTTATACCTATGTATGTCATTCCATCTAGTCTAGATTGGGAGGTGGCACTGAGGTAGTGAGAGCAGGGGGCTGAGGGGGTCTCCAGGAATCAGAGGTATGTTGCATGACTCATTAGTGTTCTACGGCATTTTGATTGACTCACCTCCTCCTTGTTACCCCTTTGTGGGGGAATGTTTCATTGTCCATAGTTGGGCTTTTGGGTCTCCACTCCAACCCATCTCTGTTCTCATCAATGCATTTTTGTTTGTGTGTATACTGTTTGTTGTGCATCGTCTCATGCCTGTTATCTGGTCTTGATGGCACCTCATTATCACACTGGCTGGTATGCTTCTTCCATGTGGGCTTATTGCTTCACTGTTGAATGACCACTTGTTTAACTTCAAGCCTTTTAAATCCCAGACATTATATCATTTAATACCCTGTCACCATCTTCTGTCTTCACCACATCTGATTATGCATCCATTTTGACTTCAGTGATTGGGAAGGGGATGGTATGAACATCACAGAATGCCAATTTGTTGAAACTAAGTGTTTTTGTACTGAGAAAGGTATGAGCCGAGGCCAAGGGCCCATCTGCAGCTTTAGTTTATTGCCTTAAAAATATATGCAGAAAGGCCAATACTACTGTTGTATGGATCAATGTATTTGCATAAGTGTACACCTCTGTTAACCTCCCTCTCTGTGCCTTTGCTTCCTAGAGCTTGCCTCTGTTTCCTTTTGCCTCCTCCTTCCCTGCCATCCCTTTCCCCCTTCTTCGACCTCTTAGTGCTTCCTCTCCATTAGCGCAGTGTTGCTCTAATACTCATGGGATTTCTGACCTCTCCTAGAGGCTGGTTTCAATTCTCTAGTTGTTCCCTTGTCCATGATGCAATCTGCTCATGATACCCTTCTCCCTATAGCAAGGGCATATGTAAAGATAAGAGTTAGACTGGCAAAAATTAGTGTACAATGATGAATGTTGAGCTAAGGAGATCTGCAAAGTACATCGAGTTAGTTCATATGGAAAATGATTTTTTTTGTAAATCCTCACATGGCAACTCCTTTCAGTGAATGAACTACTCTGACTCAACACACTCTCAACTCTGTTTGTGATCTTGAAATGATTCATAACAATGGAATTGGTGGAAATATGAATGAACCACTTTTTAATTTTTAAAATAGTTCTATTGGCATATATTTCACATATACAATTTAATTCTTCAACCATTTTTTTGATTTTTGAAATTACTGCCACAATCAATTTTGGAGCTTTACCTCCCCCACTATGTTCATTTAAAAAAATCACTTTAATGGGGCCTCATGCAATTCCCATCACAATATGTACATCCATCCATTGTATGCAAAGCACATTTGTACACTTGTTACCATCATCACTCTCAAAACATTTTTTTCCTCAAAACATTTTCTTTCCACTTAAGCCCTTCCCTCCCCACTTCCCCCTCTCCATGAACCATCAATAATTTATAAATTATTATTATTTTTTCATATCCTACACTGTCCCATGTCTCCCTTCACCTATTTCCCTGTTGTCCATACCCTAGGGAGGAGGTCATATATAGATCCTTGTAATCAGTTCCCCCTTTCTACTCCACCTTCCCTCCATCCTCCTGGTGTCAACATTCTCACCACTGTTCCTGAAGGGATCATCTGTCCTGGATTCCCCATGTTTCCGTTTCCTTTCTGTACCAGTGTGCATCCTCTGGTCTAATTGGATTTGTAAGGTAGAATTGGGATCATGATAGTGGGGGTGAGGTAGGGTGGGGGGGAGGAAGCATCTAAAAACCAGAGGAAAATTGCATATTTCATCATTGCAACCCTATATCCTGATTGGCTCATTCCTGTCACTTCACCTACAGATGGACTTTGGGTCTCTAATCTGTACTCCCTCTCATTTGTAATCATATATTTTTAATTCTTTGATGCCTGATCCCTGATCCCTTTGACATCTCATGGTCACACAGGCTGGTGTGCTTCTTCCATGTGGACTTTGTTGCTTCTAAGCCACATGGTTGCTTGTTTACCTTCAAGCCTTTAAAACCCCAGGCACTCTATCTTTGATAGCCAGACACTATCAGTTTTTTTCGCCACATTTGTCTTCAGTGATCCTGTCAGGAAGGTGTGAACACAATGATATGATCTTCAGTTTTTTTGAAGTCTGGTAACTGATCTCTTTGACGTTTTTTGGTCATACAGGCTGGTGTGTTTCTTCCATGTGGGCTTTGTTGCTTCTCAATTAGATGGCTGCTAGTTTACTTTCAATTCTTTAAGATCCCAGACACTAGATTTTTTGATAGCTGGGCACCATCAGCTTTCTTCACCACTTATGTTTATGCACACATTTGTCTTCAGTGATCGGGTCTAGATGGTGTGCATCAAGGAATGCCAGTTTAATAGAACAAAGTGTTTTGCATTGAGGAGGCACTTGAGTGGAGGTCCAATGCCCATCTGCTGCCTTAATACTAACCCTATGAGTATATTTCATGCTCAGTGTTATTAGCTCCCCATTTCCCACTGTCAGGCCCCTTTCTGGCTACTGTCTTTACACATTTACCTATCCTGGATTACATATACAGAAAATAAACAAGAACCCCAACAATGATTAAACAAAATATAGCACAATTCCAAAGAGAAAGCAGAAGATGCTATGAATGGAAACAAATTAAACATGAGTCAAAAGGAGATCAAATGATATGATATTCCATTTTGACCTAGCTACATTTTTCAGGATTGCCTTTACAAAGTCCTCTGCATGATAGAAGGTTATTACATCCCTTGGTTTTGGTCCCTTGGTTTTGGTCAGAGGGGATTCACCAGAGACTTAATCCACATGGGGATGCTATACATGGTTTTGGGGATTCTTTTTTTTTTTTTTTTTGTGGGCCTCACTGCCTCCGGTGGTCATGGGAGCCCACCCAGTGCCGCTCCTGAGAGCCGCCGCTGGGTTTGAACCGCCAAGCCTGCGGGCTGCAGTCCCGCACTCAACCACTGACGCCACCGGGGCTCAGCCCCGTTTTGGGGATTCTTCTGTCATCCGTAAATTTCTTTAACCAGGTGCTCACAATTCATGCTCTGATATCCTTCCCTCTTTCACGTTTGAATTCTATTACTTTCAATTTGATGATGGTGCACTTCCTCCATGTGGTCTTAGTTGGCATCTCACTCAGATGCCTGCTTGTTTGAAGACAAGCCTTTAAGACCCCAAACACTATTCTTTCTGATAGCAAAGCATCATATGGTCTCCTCACCGCAGTTTACTATAGAACATCCATATCTTTAGTGATCTCTTCATGAGGGCAAGAACGAATCAGGGCCATGTTAGTAAAACTAAGTGTTGTTAAATCGAGACTATAATTAGGTGCAAGTCCCCAATCCTGAATGAACCAGTTTTTGTTGTTGTTTTGAATTGTTATTGTGAATTGGGTGAAGGCTTGCAGAGCAGATAAAAACTTGTGTGTCCAAACAAGCAGCCATCTAAGTGAGATGTCAACTAAGTCCATATGGAAGAAGCACACCATCATCGATCACCAAAAGATTGTAAATCATATACTCTAAAGTCAAAATCTAAATCTAAGTTGTGAGAATCTGGGATGCCGAAGGTGATGGATAACAGTGGGACCCCAAGATACATTTGTGAGAACTTTATAGGAAATAAGTCTCCAGTGATCTGCCTCTGTGTTAGACAGGGTTCCCTAGAGAAACAAAACCAGGACACTAGTAAGTCTCTTTATATATTTATAGAGATAGAAAGATATGTAAAATAAGAAATAAACCGTTAACTAATCTATAAAGCAATAGAAATGGCTCAGTGTAACTCACTTGCATAAGACAGCTAGAAGACTGGCAGTGCTTGGAGTCTTGAGGGCCGCTGAGTAGTCCTCTGTACGGTAATTCGGGCTATCTGGCCACAAGCAGGAAACAACAAAGCAGGTCACCAGATGACAGCCAGATGACAGAGTCCAAGAGTCCCAGCTCAAGAGATATATATTCCAGAAGTGTGGCGCAGCAGGCCTTGAAGGAACCTCAACTCACAGCAACTCAGTCCACCGATTCGGTGTTCCACGGGTAGTGTCGCTTGGAGATTGAGGCACAGGATGATGAACAAGGCAGCAGCTGGTCTGAAGATCCAAGAGCAAGAGGGCAAGGGCAGGGCTCACCAAGCCATTTCTATCTCCACCCTTCAATTGATCTTCTGTGTGTTCATTGGCCATGTTCTCACAACAGACCTACCTATCATCTTTTGCCATGTTGGCATAACAAGCTTACCTATCACAGCCTCTGTTCATAAATGAGGGAGAGGAGGAAAGTGGCTACTAGATAGAGTGTACTGGAGAGATGAGTATAGAAAATGAAAGGGGAAAATTTGACTCGAACATTGAAAACATTGTCAATTGATCCCTACTCTGGAACATGGTGGGCCTGACTTGGTTTTCAACATTGTCTTTATTTTGTTTCATTTTTGTTGTTGTTCTCATTAAGATTTATCTTAGAGGTGTTATGTCCTTGGGGGTTCCCCTCATGATGTTGTGCTCCTGTTTTTCCTGTTTTTTGGTACATGAAACCCCGCATTGATGAACTTATAGGGACAGCAAGTCTCCTTACAGACATTTTGAATGAATGTTTGGCTGAAAATTGAGCCATAGGAATGAGTTCATTTAGGCCTGAATAGTGAGAAAGGGTCATGATTTTGGAGTTCCACCCATCTCTACCTAACCAGTAAATGTTATTTTGTTTTTTAATGATTTTGAATTTGTTTCGCATTTTCCTCCCTCTTGATCAGTGGTTTTTTTAGGGGGATCCGTTGAAAGCAGTTGGTAGTGACAGCCAGGCACCAACTATGTCTTCTGGTCTCAGAGCACCAGAGACAGATGACTGTGTGGGCTATGGGTCCACTGGACTAATTGTTCTCATGCGTTTTTCAATTTGCTTCACTCTTCTTTCCTGGACAGGAAGTAACCAATCGTTGCATCTTAAATGACTGCTCAAGAGCTTCTAAGACTCTTTACTGCTCACCAAAGTATTTGTGGACTGTGTGATGCCAATCGACTATCCTTGACCCCTGCCCTCCCCCAGACTGTGATCCTGGGTTCTCAGGCCCAGTGATTCCTTCCCTCAAGGTGTTAAGTTATTTCTAAGACTTTTCCCCAATCATGTCCTCTGTGTGCTCTACCACATTTACGGAGATAAATACTCAAGTTCAAATATCCTGGGTCAAACCTGGATGTATCTGTAGATATGTTCCACTTTTCCTCCCACCCAGCCTGTGTGTTTATCCACGCATCTATTCCGACATCACCATTAGTGCAGGAGAGGACATGTAAAGCCGGGTATACTTCTGTTGCCTCTAACTCTTGCACTCCCCGAAATGTCTTCCCTGTTTCCAAACAAATTCCCCCCCAAACTACTTTCCCCTTCATCCACCTTAACATGCATCTACCCTCTCACAGAAACTTCCTCTCCTTTCCTCTTCTCACCCGTGGTAATCAAAGAATGTGTTTGTGTATGTGTGGATGTGTGTGAAACCTTTCCTTGACTTTTTTTTTAAATAGTGGTCCCACACACTAGTAAAAATGAAGTACTATTGACTTTGCATGTTTGTCATGACATTGAGGTCGCTTGCTTATGGATAAGTTGCAGAACTATTTGAGAGAGTTTTACAACACACGATTTCTCATCCACTTTCTTTTCTCCTTGCTCACCTGAGGCTTTTTAATGAAGGGGCTCCAGGATGTCAGCTCCTGTCAATTTGAAATAACCTCTGAAATGAGAGTAGATCATCCTTTAATTCGCCTGGCACTTAAAAAACAACAAAATTTACAATTGTGCATTAGGCAGGGGTTTACATTTCAGGTCATCAATTTTGTCCACAACTTGAACTTCGTATCAAACTTCTCAGCAATTTTTCCTGCTCTTGCTTTTCTTTCCCTCCCCCTCTTGCAGAATACTGGCTTCCCCTTCACCCCTGCGACCACCTGTCCACCCTCTAGTCTCCTGGCACTTCTGAGGATCTCTCACAGAAAGAGAAACCACCGTGATGCTGGTGAAAGATGAGAAAAGGATGTACGGGCCGTTCCACTCAGAAGACGGCCGGGCTGGTGGTTTACGCTGTACACCCTGAGAAAGAATGTTCACTGGGTGTTAAGGAGATGATTTTTGGTCACTGAGGTCTGATGATATGTGAATCATAAGACATCTCTCTTAAAAAAATCAAATGATGGAAGTATCCTTATGAAATATTTGATTTCCTCTTTTATTTTAATCCAAATCTACCTGACATGCAAAAGCGGGGTCTTAGAGATGACTCCATAGAAAAAACTCAAAATCACATATTCTAGACAGTTTAAAAACTATAACTTGATCCTTAATGTCCAAAGATGATTGACTCAATCATTTCAGCTATTTGTAGGGAAGGCCACTTGATAGTCTCATAAAAGATTATATCCTGGGCTGATTATTTCCTGGTGGCATAGTAGTTGTGCGCAGGACTGCGGACCACTGGGATGGAGGTTCAATTCCAGCAGTGGCTCCACAGGAGCAAAGGCTGGGCCTCCTGCTCCCACCATCAGAGGGCAGTGATGCCCCCCAAAAACCAAACCAAACCAAACAAAAAAAGATTATTGACTGCACCTCTGGACTGGATAATCACCAACAGCTACAAAACTCCAAACCCCAAGAGTCTTTCCTTTTAAAATTTTATTTTATTGGAGCTCTTTACAGATATAATACAATCCAGAATTCAATTAGATCAAGCATGATTGGACAGTTGCTGCCAACATCATTTTCAGAATATCTTCTTTCTTCTCGAACTCCTTGATATCAGAGCCCTTTATCCCCTCCCTTCTTCTATGAGGGCTTTGTGGCTTCCCTGCTAGATGTCCGGGAACTTCAAACCGTTAAGAGCCCAGACACTGCATCTTTTAATAGCCAGGCAACATCAATTTGTTTCACCACATTTGTTTATACACTCCTTGCCAAATTAGTAGAACAAACCACTCTTGAACTGAGGAAAGATTTAAGTAGAGACCCAAAGTCCATATGCTTCCATGTGTTTGTATACACACATATAACTATCTTATTTTTTTTTCTGGCATCACTGCTCTGGTGGGAGTAGGAAGCACAGCCTTGGTCCTGGAGAGCTGCTGTTGGGTTTGAACTTTCAACCCTGTGGGCTGCAGTCCTGCACACAACCACTGGGCCACCAGGGCTCAGCCAAATATAACTATTTTATATATTTACATATATACTTATACCTATATATAATTTTTACTTACTTGTTCTTTCCTTTATTTCTTTCCTCCTGCCTCACGATCAGGTTTATCCATCATTCAACTTCTCAGTAATTCCTCTCTAATATATTTCAATTGATGAAATATGACTTGGAATTCTATACCCTCTTCACCATCAATTTTAGATCCCTTGCTATTCCCCTGTCCCTGTTGTTATTGGCTCACTGCACCTCCTTCCTCTCTCCCCCCCCCCCCCCCACCAACCCTCAGTCCTGTTGCTGTCTCCTTGGGATTGTTTTTCCTATCTTATATAGATAGACACGAAAAGAAATTAGGAAACAAAACCTAAGCCCTTTCCTCCGTGTTTTCCTCTTAGCTCCCTATGGGCTCTATCACCTGACACCCGAGGGATGTGTGGGTGGTTCGGCTCGGAGTCAGCTGGAGGCGGAGCACACAAGGCTTACTGGAGGGCGAAGCCAGTGGCAGACAAAGGGGAGAAACAGTAGAACTGGGCCAGGATGATTTCAGGCTGTGAAACAGATCAGACAGTCTTTCCAAACTCAAAGGGGTTCTTAAGTTAAAAAAGAAGAAAGAGAATAATAATAATAATAATAATAACAACAACAACAAACAGCAGCTTGCCCAGTAGAAGTTTTCCAAGTGCTAGTTTGGAAGCACTAGGAAGAAGTTTCCAAGTGTTAATTCCCTTGCCATTCTGATTCACTGGCCGGATGCCATCTGGGAAGGGCGGCACTAAGTTTCCAATGCCAACACAAACCCAGAAGTTGCTAACAGCCAGCACCTATCAGCTGACAGCTCTCCTTCCAACTTCCCAAGAGAGAGTCAAGCAGTGTGTCACTCCATCACCGCCCCAGCTGGCTCTGTGGTCAAGAGGCCCCTTTCCTCTTGCCAACCTCACCTTCCAAACGTCCATCTGCCGGCCGTCTCATGTCTATAGTCATTTGGGGGCAGAGGTGGGGGGAGAGAGGGGGAAGAATGCTGGACCATGAGTCTGCAGACCAGGCACTACTTAGCTGTTACTTTGCTGACAATACTGGTGTTTCTGTGAAAACTCTAAGGCTTTTTCCAGCTTGGACACTGCAAAGGAGAGGAGTTGTTTAGGGATTGGCAGCCTTCACCATCCTGAGCCTGCGAGAGTCCCGAGAATGGCGGTGTCTGGCGCCCTACCCATGCTGTTTGGTCTCTCCCGTCCCTTTGTTTTCAGTTTATGTGGCCCTCTGACAAAGCAGTTCTCCATTCCAGCCCCCTTCACCCACTCCTGCAGGAGTGCCCTCTCCCGGCGGTGGGGTGGACGCACGCAGAGGGAGAAGGCGCCTTGCTTGGCCCTCACGGAGCCCAGTGGGCAAGGCCACCAGGCCCGAGCAATTGCCCTGCGGAGTCCGGAGGGCTGTGCTTGCTGACGGTCTGCGGGCGGTGAGAGCCCAAGCAGGTTGGGCAGGGAGGAGGTGCAGGAGCCAGGACGCCTCCCAGGGAGAGAGTGAAGGAGCAGGGTCATGAGGAAGATGAGTCCGCCCAGGGCGGTGGTGCAGGGTGGTGGGAGCAGGTGAAGAGAGGAGGTTCCAGGCAGAAGACACTCAGAGACCCAGGGTGAAGAGGAAGTGGGGTGGTGGAGGAGATTGTTATGGTGGAAGGTGTGGAGAACATGAATCAAGAAGGGGGAAGTGAAAGTGTCCCTGCAGAGCCTATTCCGAGAGCAGCAAAGAGAGCCCCACAATGAAGAGTCGCCTTCTCGCACTTGCACTTGCTCTGGCTGAGAGAAAGCTATCTGGCCCACGGGTGGCCTGGTTGCTGACCTGGCTGAGCTCTGGGGCCACTCGCCCGCCCAGCAGATGAGAGGTGGGAGTTGGTGGCTGGGGGTGGAGGGACCTGAGCGCCCATTCCGCAGGCTGTGTTGACCGAGACACGTTGGAAGGCAGACCTTTTCTCAACACCCTTATGTCCCAGCACCGTACAGGAAGGGCTGCCCATATCATAGGGGCGTTTTGGGACCCACCCAGTGACTTGTGGTTCTCAGAATAGGGTCCTGTATGGGCATCCCCTGGGATCTTTCTAGAAATGTAAGGTCTGGGGCCGCACCCGAGGCCCACTGAAGCAGAAACTCTCGGGGGGTGGATCCTCGTGCAAGCGACAGTCTGAGAACCACCAGCGTGGGAGGCGTGAGTTAGCTGCCCGGGAGCTGAGGGCGCTTGGTGGCGTGTCTTTCCTTGTCCCTGCTGCAGCGCGAGCGCTGACCGGGAGAGGGCGCGCGCCGCCTTCGCCTCGGCCCCGCCGCAGAGCCTGGGAGAGCCGATCCCCAGAGCAGTGCGGTGGCAACCCCAGCAGAAGTGCTAACTTGCCAATATAGGGAAAAAGGACTTCAAAAGTCTCCAAGTGTCAGTGACCCAGAAGGCAACACCCAGCGACGCAGAAGCGGCGGCTGTCTGCTTCGCCCCCACTCGTCAAGCCTGGGCAGTTCTCTTGCAGTCGCTTTCCTTTGAGCTCCCGGCTTTCCTTTGTTCTTCTTTCCACGAGTCCAGCTTAATCTCCCGCCACGGCAAAGGCACTCCCTTGTGCGCTGCAGCAGCCTTCGAGGTCCGCAATGATCTCCGGCTGCAGCCTTGCAGTGCTCTCCAGCAAGGCTGCCCCCTCCCCCTTCCCTAACCGGGGAGGGGGGAGAGGGAGGTGTGTGTGGTGGGGTGGGGTGAGGGTAGGGGGATGGGGGTGTCTCTTCCACGTTGTGACCTGACACGACACCCGGGCTCCTACCGGACACCTTTTGATGGATTATATGGCGGCCTCTTTCACTGCCACAGCCGGTCCACAGCCCCAGTTCCACCCGGGCCAAGAGCCCAGGAGGGGCCAGAATCAAACTGCAGGTGAGGGGACAAGTGAGGCTAGGAAAACCCTCCTCACTTTTCCTGTTCCTCTGCCCTTGTCGCCCACGGGGGGGTGGGGGTGGGGGTTGGGGGGCCAGCATGACTTGGGGTGGCTGGCATCCACTTTACCGACCCCATACTTACAAAGACCCTATCAGATGAGTCTCTGGACGGTCACGCTGTACAGGAATAGAAAGCCTCGTGGGCAGGGCGTGGGTTTGAACTGCTCACCATATTGGTTAGCGGCCCCGTGGCTAACCACGACGCCACCGTGGCTCCTGGGAACAGAAATCCACTGGCGGGGGTGCGGTGCGGCGTTGACCTACCCCCAAAGAAACGGATTTCCTTCCGGTGGGGCACAAAACCACCCAGAGCTTTCTCACGCGGGTGCGTGTTTACTCTGTTGAGAAAACGTACTGCAGCTGTGTTCTGTAAATGTCATCCCAACACAAGTGAAAACGGTTGCATCTTCCCAAGCCGTATAATTGGTGAGGAGCCATGCGCTCCCCTGTTCAGAGCCTCGCCTCCTCTGGGCTGGATGGGCCGGGCCGGCGGTTGGCTGAGGCTTTGTGTTAGGGCCCAGGAAGCATGCGGAGTGCTGCGAGAGACACCTGCGATCATTTCAAGAAGATGCCGGGGGCACCATTTCTCAGTCGACTCTGAGGGGCTCCTCTATCAATTCTAGATGCCAACTCCACAAGGAAAATGCTCCACGGGCCCCTCGAGTACAGGAACGTCGGGAAAAGGCGGGAGGAAGCCATTGGCCGCATGGTTTTGTGAGGGCAGATTCCATGGAATGAACTTGCCAACTTTTGTTCCTGATTTAAGCGCTGTCGCTGCAGCGTTGCCATTCCCACTCACGGATATTCAGAAAGAAGCTAGAGGAGATGGGTTGGCCACGCCACAGCACTTGTAGGTTTGTCACGGCGACATAATAAAGTTATTTTGGTTTGTTTGCTTTTGCTGGGTTGATTGGCTTTTCACCAGTCACCCCCTCGCGGAGTCTAAGGTTCTGCAGACCGTCCCCTGGATAACCGAGGACCTGGTCTCGCTGCCCTCATTCCACTTCCATTTTCACAATAATGATGAAAGCCTTTTCAGGCGCTCCACTGATGCACGTCCACCCAGAGTGTCTGTTCTTGGGGCCGTGTCTCTCACAGGCTTGTTAGCTGCCTCTTGACCACAGCGATTCTGAAGCACAGCAGAGCAAACGCACCCGACTGCCGTGCACCCTCCCGTCGATCAGTTTTGAATGAGAACATTAGCGTGTTCCTTCCCGGATCTCAGAGGTGGATGGCTCCGCCTTGCTTGGCTGCCCCAGTCTGAAAGCACTCCGAAACCCACTCAGCATCAGAGGCGCAGGAAAACGTCCACTGACCCAGTGGTGGCTGGGGGACCTTTTGCGAGGAGGCGACAGTTTTACTACTGAGTCACCACTGCCCTCCACTGGCACACAGTGGGAGCTTGATAAGTAATTCTTAAATAAATATGCAACTCTGATGCTAGGGCTGGCTCAAAGGTACCAACTTCCTTGTGGCTTTTCATAGGGTAGCACCTTTTCTGAGCAGGGACCCTTTCTCCTTAATACTCGTCCAGATGACATACCTGCTGGGAACCTGGAGATTGCACGTTGGGCCCAAGACTTAGATGGTTTTTACTCTGTGGCTGTCAGCAATCTCTTGCTGTCATGCTTTCCCTTACCATCTAGAATCGAGGGGGGCAAAATTGAAGGAAGCAGACACCTTCACTGTCCATTTCTACCTCCTTTTTCTGCTTGACTGTCCAGTTAGACCAGAGGACTTCAAAAAGCTGTAGCATCAAAGGAGCAATTAAAGTTGTCGTCCACATTTTTCTTCCCTCTATCTAGGATCTTCTAAAGTGATCCACCCTTATCAGAGTACTTGGTGGTGGTCGCAGGACACCACCTTGTTCTTCTGGTTTCAGGATTGTGGAGACTGTTGTCTGTGTGGTCTGTCAGTCAGTTGAACTAATTATTTCTATTAGTCTTTCAATTTTCATCATATCCAGCTGCTCATGTGATTCTAATACCTCATTGCCACTCACCAAAGTTGGATAAGAACGTTGTCCTTATTCATTATATTATTCCAGTTGTCCTTGGTGTTGCATGAGGTTATATTTGGAAGTAGAATGCCAGAGATTTCTCCTCCTCTGCTTTGGTCTGAAAGCACCACTGACAAGATGGACTGGTTGTTTGATACCAGAATTCTCACCTTCCATTCAGGAGATCCAGGAGTAATTTG
>PVJH01001192.1:0-226747 GCA_004026705.1 Nesogale talazaci | reverse complement strand
AAGTCCGGGAGGTATTAGTCATCAATGACTCAGCACTACTGATGTGTCAAAGATCATTCAGTGAGTACAGGTCACAAAGGTGGTGTTTGGTCCAGGATTTCGATGGAGGTGTGGTCTTGCATGCTGACATATGGCAAGTATGTAGACCATAATGCCAAGGAAAGTAAGGCTGGTAATTAGGGTCACACATTCTAATAAGGCAGAAACACAAAATATATCCTACTTTAATCCTGACCCATTTAGATAACTCACTCCATAACAAGATTATAACCACAGATATAAAAACCCAAACCGACTCTCTGCCATTGAGTTGATTCCAACTCAGAGTCAACCTGTAGGACAGAGTCAAAGTGCCCGTTTGGGTTTCGGCGGTTGTCAATCTTCGCAGGAGCAGAAAACCTCTCCATCCTCAAGTGGCACAGCTGATGGGACTGAAGTTGCTAGCACTGCACTATATCAGCCACGGTGCCACCAGGGTTCTTACCACAGACATAGACTCTAGGATTGACGATAAGTCATGAAATGAATGACAAAAGAAAGAAGTATCATGTTAAGTAATATACTATATCAAGTAGCCCAACATTTATCTGATAGCATTATCAGAGTGCATTAAATTTACTATCAGATATCTGAAACAAAATTCAGATTAACCTAGAGTTGCTGCTTTCAAAAAGTCATTGATGTCAGAGTTAAAAAAAAAAAGTGTTAGTCAAAGATATCTAAAAGTCACTGGATAATTTGTTTCTAATAACAGCAAGAACAACAAAAGCACTGAAATACTATCCAAAGACAATAAAAATGTCCCCAAGAGTTGCTAGCTCACATTTATAAAATGGCATTTATGAAGGGAAATTTTGAAACTACATCATAATAAGGTCATTGTTAATGCATTTAAGTATAGTTAGAAAACAGTGGTGTGAAAAGTCGGTGTGGTTGGCTGCTATTCAAAATTATAGGCTTGATTTCACCCAGGTAATCCTCTAATCAAAGGCCTGGTCATCTGTGTCTAGACACACAGCCATGGAAAACCCTGTGGAACAGCACACATGGAGTCATCATGACTGTCAATCTACTCAGTGGCAAATGGTAAGTTCTTTTTTTTTTTAATTTTATTGGGGGCTTTTACAGCTACTACAACATTCAGTACGTCATTTGTATCAAGCACATTTGCACACATGTTTCCACATACATTTCCCAACATTTTCCACTTGAGCTCTTGGTACAAGCTCCTCTTTTAAAAAAAAAAAAATCAAAAAAACCTCCTTTCCCCTCCCCCCCTTTTTTTAATTAATCAATTTATTGGGGGGCCCATACAACTCCCATCACAATCTCTAACAACATCAGTTGTATGCAGACCACTTTTACACACCCATTGCCATCATCACTCTCAAAACATTCTCCCTCCCTCCAGGCCCCCATTATCAGCTCCCTATATTACCCTTCCTCCCTGCCTTGAACCCTTAGTAATTTACAAATTATTTTTTCATCCTGTACACTGTACAATGTGTCCCAACACTCACTTCCCTGTTAAATGTGTCCCAACACTCACTTCCCTGTTGTCCGTGCCCCAGAGAGGAGGCTACGTGTAGATCCCTGACATTGGTTCTCCCTTTCTATTCCTCCATCCCTCCACCCTCCTGGCATTACCACTCCTATTACTAGTCTTTATGGATCATCTATCCTAAATTTCCCATGTTTCCAACTTCACTGTACATCTCCTGGTCTAGCTGGATTTGTGTGGTAGAATTGGGGTCATGATAGTGGGTGGGAGGCAGCATAGGAAGTAGAGGAAGATTGCATATTTCATAGCTCCTACATTGTATCTTAACTGACTCATCTCCTCCTTGTAACCCCTCTGCAAAAGGATGTCACCTCACCTATTGATGGGCTTTGGGTCCCCAATCTGTACTCCTCCTCATTAATAATAATATAATTTTAGCTCATTGATGCCTGACATTGGACCCCCTTCACCACCTCATGATTACACAGGCTGGTGTGCTTCTTCCGTGTGGACTTTATTGCTTCTGAGCTGAATGGCCGCTTGTTTACTCAAACCTTTAAGACCCCAGATGCTGTATCTTTTGGTAGCCGGGCACCATCAGCTTTCTTCACCACATTTGCTTATGCACACATTTGTCCTCAGGGATCCTATCAGGAAAGTGAGCATGCAAAGTTGTGCTTTTGAGTTCTTGAAGCCTGATATCTCATCCCTTTGACACCTCATGATTACACATGCTAGTGTGCTTCTTCCATGTTGGCTTTGTTGCTTCTGAGCTAGATGGCTGCTTGTTTACTTTCAAGACTTTAAGTCCCCAGATGCTCCATCTTTTGATAGCCGGGCACCATCAGCTTCTTCACCACCTTTGCTTATGCACACATTTGTCTTCAGTGATTATGTCGGAAAGGTGAGCATCTTGGAATGCCAATTTAATAGAACAAAGTGTTCTTGAACTGAGGAGATACTTGAATGGAGGTCCAATGCCCATCTGTTGTCCTACTACTAACCCTATAATAATACACATTAATCTTTTTCCCCATCCTCACTTACAAATATATGCCCCTATGTACATACCTGTATTTGAACCTCTACAAACGTTCATTATCGCCCAGTTCCTTCCTCTATTTCCATTTGCTTCCCTCTTGTCCCACTATCATGCTCACTCTCCCTTTGGGTTTCAGTATTTTTTCTCTGTTACATTGGTCTTAATCAATACCTATTGGCCTTCTCTCACCCACCTTGGCCCTGCATTTGTATTAGTTATTCCCTTTTTCCTGGGCTGGTCAACATCACCACCTTTCCCCCTCTTCCCCCCTCTTCAATGTTCCCTACCCTGGAGCCATCAGACTTGTCATTTTCGCCTCCAACCTCTTTGTCCAGTGTATCTTGTCTAGATAGACCTGTAGAGGTAGCAATATGTACAAGAAAGGCCTCCTAAAATGGAGCAAATTAAGCAAAGAAAACAATGATAACAACAGCAAGAAACCCCCTCAATGTGCTATACAATATGTAACAGAATAATAAAAATAATAGCAATATAAGAACCTGTATAAAGTTCAAGGTCTGTAGTTGACCTCCTAGAGTGACCCCTGGTTGAGTTGGATGGGGTGCCAATACCCTGGCCCCAAAGTATATCCTTGTCACTCCATCTATGACTCTACGCTCTGTTGCACACTCTTAGTGATTTGCATTGGTGTGGTTGTGTCCAACAGGGTATAATCTTGACCCCGCTTATTCTTCCTGGCCCCAATAGGGCTTGGGTCTATGAGGGTAGCCGTATTTCTTAATGGGGCTGGCCGTGCAGTCCTCTTTGTGCAGTAGCTGTTCTGAGTGGGATTATTGCCCTGAAGGCTCTGTGGGCCAGGATGCAGGTCATTCTCTCTTCCTCCCCTTTCATTTGTTCTTATGTGCTCTGGTCAGTCTTATCTCACGCCCCAAGCTTCAGCTTCAGTGCTGGCCTCCAAGGCAACTTCTTCTGGTAGAGAGGTAGCTGCCCCTATAGTTGGGGTTGGGGTTGTGTTCTCAGGTCCCTCCACTGGTTCTCCACTCCATGCTGTCGTGCTGCATTCACATGCTGTGTCTCCGGGATTAAGTTTGGAAATATTTTTACATTTATGAATACATTTCCAACCTGACTACTTATATCTATTTATTTCTTCTAAGTCAATCTGAATCATAGTTAACCTTTAGCACATAATAGAGCTTCACCTATTTTTCTGAGACCGAGAATCTTTACTAGAGTAGAAAACAGTACATTTTCCCCACCAAGTGGCTCATGATTTCCAACAGTTAAATTGCAGTTTTGTTTCCAAAGGGACAGAATTATGCAGAGAAAAACAACAAAAACATTAACTGAAATTCAATTGTCAGGAGAAAAGTGAACATATTACATAAAGTGGTAAATCAAAGATATTCTACATAATCCTAAACTCTCACGGCCCTCAAGTCTATTCCTAAATCTTTATCTTTCTCCTTCAAACCAGTAGGTTGGTCAGCAGATCAACCCATAACCCATTAGCCACCAGGGTTCCTTGATTAAATAGAATTACATACATAAATTACACATAATTTGCAATAATTACTATTTAGAACAGGACAGTCACATAGTCTAATATAAACTAATATTAAAAAATTAAAAAAAACATTTGCATCCATTTGATTCAGATTCATATAGGCCCAATAGTAGCTTTTTCATGGCATGATACTGCTACTACTTTCATATCTCTACTACCTTATTAGTATGGCTATTCCATACCTGTATTCATATTTGTACTCTCTGGATAAAGATAATTAATGCTATGGAAGCAAAATCAAGATTTGAGAATCCATACATATAATATTGAAGATTATTATATATAATCTTCTATAAGAAGATCCTAAAGGATCTTCTATAAGAAGATCCTAAAATTTGATTAGTGTCCATAAGATAATACTATAAATTCAGTAGAAAATATTTATAGTCACTTATAGAAGTCAATTCATTCAAATCATTAAATCAATATGTCTTTACATATAGTCAGTGCTTTTGCAAATTGTAGTGTTTTAGTGTTAGTGATAGTTAATGCTCACAATATTAACTCTAAAAATTGAAAATTTTGTTCTGAATATACATTGACAACTCTGAAACCCAACATCAGCTTGCTTTGAATCAGTGTCAATTAGATGGCTATGGGGGTGGTATGAGTTTTGGAATGTTATTGCAATAGAAACAGATAAGTTATGTCAAAAATTAATGAAGCTTAATGAAAAGTCAAGTGCCTATAGCATTAACATAATTCTGGTTACTTTTCAAGTCGACATACTCTTTTTAACCACTCTACAACGTAGATGGAATTCCCAGGAGGTACCAGCAGTTAGGCAGTTAACTGCTGTCTAAAAGGTTGAAGCATCAGATCCCTCCAGAGGCACCTAATTCCAAGGACCACAATCAATAAAATCTCTCTGGAATGAGATTCTTCTTGATAGTACTGATTTGATTTGATTTTAGAAGGTAAATACTGTAACTCTTGCTGAGAAAAAATGGTGGTCATGTAGTCATGTTATTTCCATAAAAGGAAAAAACAATCTGTAGGATGGGAGCTAAAGTTCAATATTAGAGATCCTACTCAGAAATTGTGGTCTTAAGCATGATGCCATAAGAAAAATATGGAAAAAAAAGTGGAACGGAAGGTAACTGAAATGGAAAGAAAGGAGAGTCAACTATAGCTAGAATAACTGCAAGAGAAAGAACATGCTTGTTGTAGTCTCTTTCAACTTCAAATGACGTTGACAAAAAGACACAATAACACTATGCAAGAGAAGGGAGGACATTGCTCTTTCTGTTCTTCAGAAACTTTTCAGCTTGACCACCTACGTGGAGAGCTACACCCTGGAGAAACAGCTTGAGTCCAGTCTCAGTGAGGCAATGCCCAGCCCTGTCAGCCCCACATTTCACAGGCAGTAAATCAAATCTACTCACTGTTGATACAAGTAATTTTAACCTCTTTATTTTTTCTCTGGTGCATAATGAGAGGGCACTGGCCTCTTCTTATTTTATTATAAGCACATAACAGAGGAGTGACTTCGGGTTATTTTGCTAGAGAAAGCACATTTTGCCACAGGTCATTGAAGGCTTTATTTCAAAAAGATTAATTCTTTTGCAGGAGAAAGATAAATTGTGGCGTACATATTCTGAGCAGCTGTTATAAATGTGCAGAATTAACTGATAATGATGTGCCTAATACACACACAAACAAAAGCTATTCAGTCTATGTTACATGCCTCACCAATAGCTGGAGATAAAGTGGCACTTATGGATGCTATGCAAATTATCTTCCTATTTCTTTTCTTCATAAACAATGAATTGGAAAGGGGAGTTTGCCTTTTATTTATTTATTGCATTGGAAAAGTGGGCCAGACAATTATTAGCACAAGTATGATTTAATCTCACACATACATGTTGATTTCTACATGCTCTTTATCAAGTGCTATGAGCAAAGATGGGGTGATAGCCCTAAATAAAGAGTTGCAAGCACTGGTTTATAATAAATTTAGATATCAAATTGAAGATCGAGTTTTTTCCTGTTATGTTCTTCTGAAGAGATAGAATTCGCTTGGGGGGAAAAGGGCCTTAAATCTAATACTAGATTTTTTTGATTACAAGAATGGAACATAATCTTTTATTTATTTAATATTTCAAAACTCAAGAAATGAGTTTATCTGTTTTTGTTATATAATTTGTACATCGTTTGAAGAGCCACAGTAGCAATACTATATCATACAGCTTCTATTTCTTTAGATTATCAAGTCCTTTTTTTGAGGGGGTTTGAAAGAATCAAATGAAAATAATTTTCCCACATTTTTTAAGTTTCCTCCTATGCTATACATCTAGACACATTTTCCTGTAGCATATGCATGAGTTGGGGAGAAGTGCATTGTTTGGGGCCAGAAAAGCTATAATACAAAATAGTAGGCTACAGTTACAATTAAGATTTAAAATCTTTCCACTAAGTAAAGTTTCCTTGATCTTGGCTGCTTCTCTTTTCAAAGTATGTTTCAATCAAGCAGATTCCAGAAATCTCTACTGGGCCACCATTCCAATTTAGGGGCTATATTTAACCACATTTGAGTTCTTCTACAATCTGAGAGATTGTAGTTCTGCTACTTATATATAGCTTCATTAGTTACACTTTGTGTAGGACAAAGATGTTATCCAAGGAAGGACACTTTGTGCTACTCAGTCAGTGATTCAAGTGCTCTTCTAGCACTGCTTCAGTAATAATAATGATAGCCTTGAAAACTTTATCGGCAGTAATGTTCTGTCCTATAAACTCAACTATAACTCAGACTTTACTTGAGGGAAATGGATTTGGGTTAAACAATAACACAAAATTCATCAAAAAACAAATAAAAAAGGTTTCAAAATGCACAGCAATATATTCACTTTCAAGTCTGGTACCTTCACTAGTAACAGAAAATCTTTTTCCTGTTTGCAAACAACTTTGGGAGAGAAAGGATCACCTTATGAAATATTCTTAAATTGATATTGACTTGTTTGAGACATATACATTGAACATTTTCCTCTCTCTTTAGGATGAATCTATGTTAAAGACATGCGGTGAAGTATCTAACTTTTATTAGTAGTCATTTAAAGCATTTTCTATATGCGCTATTCTTATACTCCTCTGATTACATCAGCTGTAAACATTGGATAATGAATACCCCATTTTCCCCTTGTGGGAAAAAACTATACAAATTATGTTTTTAAAAATCATATACTGTCAATATATTTTAAAATAGTATTAGGCAGATGCCAGTAAGTGAAAGTTTCATAGATTCTACCCCCAATATTTTTTAAATGCTAGTGTTGAACATGAAAAGCATAAAGGACAAAACAGCAAATAAACTATATAAGCTAATTTAAAAACAAACGGGATAAACCAACAGTTATGGTCAAATTTATTCTAGCTCATAAACTGCAAGTGTGTCAGAATAAAATTGTGGGGCAAAGGCTTCACAATGACTGTGACATTTTAAAATAGGTCACCATGTCATTTTACCACATATGTGCCTCTGGGTACATTTAAACTGCCAATATTTTGTTTAGTAGTCCAGCAATTATCTGTTTCTCTGTTTCTGTATTTCCACTTAAAATAGGGAAATTATTTTGAAATTTGAGAAACAGAACATATCTGTTTGCCCTATTGAAGTCTTAATAGTGACCTTCCATTGATGGGCAGAAGTAGAGCAGACATGATATGCACTTCTGATAACCACAGTTTAGTAGATTAGACATATTAATTGACAGGGGCAAAACTACCCCGTTTCTACTTGGTTGATAACATCAGAGATATTTGTCTGTACTTTCTAAACTGGAAAAGAGATTTACAGAAACAGACAAACTAACAGTGAAACAAAAAGAAGCAAAAATAAAACGTCTGGATTAAAAAATTGTGAAATAGACAGTTCTGTCTCAATTCTGTTTTTTTTCTTATCCTAATTGCTTGTAAGTACAAAGTATGGTTCTTGACTTTAAAATTCTTGAAACAATCTACATGCTCCCCACAATTTACTTTACTCCCTTAATCTGATTAATTTCTAAATAATTTCTTAAATTGACATAAAATAGTTAGAGATCTTTAAAAGATAAAAATTACTTCTGTTTTGAGGGTCAAAGTCCAGAATTTAAAGATATTAGATAATGTCACCTAATTTTCACATCATCAACAACAAGAATAACGGAATTTACCAACTCTTGTTAGATGTATCAGCAAACTGATGTAAAAGGGCAAAGTGATGCCCTAGAAACCAATGATGGGCTTATTCCAAGAATCACAGCTTACCTGGAGCAGAAAAGTCCGGAAGCAGAAGCTTGTAGCACCTGGAGATAGCACCAGTGAGAACACAAATTACAATTAAATGCTCAGAGGTAATTTTGCTTTATAAAATATATGGAAGGGTCATGTCTTAGGAATATCTGATACTATTCTCAGTTTTACTTCCAAGAACCCCAACAGGGTTTCAATATGAACAGCAAAGAAAAATTCCCACTTCTTGTAGAAAAGAAAAAAGAAGTCATTTTGAAACATGCATAGAACTCTCTGCTCCTTCATAAAAATGTACCCCTGAAGGAAAATATCTTAACAGAGTTTAATCAATTTGGGTTTTACTCGAGCTTCATCAAACTAGAAAGGAGCGATGGTGGAGCAGAGGTCAAAACAAGAGGCCAGTATTATAAAATCAGGAAACTCAAACTCACCAGCTGTTTTCTCGAAGAAAGTTTGAGTTGCCTGCTCCTCTACAGAATATCACCTTGGAAATGCTCTGGGTGACCTCTACCCTGTCCTATAAGTCAAAGTATTAGGCAAGTGTGACAGATTTTGTCAGCTTGGCTGCACCTGTAACAAGATATCAGGGGTGTCTAAGCTTTCAATCAGGTCACAGCTTGATGATGCCTATTCAGGGATATGGCCTATTTTGTAATAAATAAAGAAACTATGGCAAACAAAGTCTTCTTCCTGCTGGTATGGATTCCTGTGTCTGACTTCCCTGGGTTTGGGCTATTGTCCACCCTTGGGGCATGGGTCTAGTGTACTCTGTCTCCATTAAACTTCAGTTTTCTCATCGCCTCTCTCATTTTCCTGGTAAATAGCTCCAGACCTTCATGTATTGGGAAGGGTTTCTGGCCAGCATCATGGAGTTCTGTGCTTGTGTGCTGCTTTCTATATGTATATTCCTTTCTTAATATATGTTTTTTCTTATGGACACATGAATATCATTTTTTGCAGCACTTGTACACATACATGAAAATATATAACTTGTTTATTAGTTTGTCTTATTGTGTTGGCTACTGTGTTACTGTAATTCTGGCAGCCATATCACTGCTACTTCAAATGCCAGTAGATAAGCAAGTTTCAGCAGAGCTTCTAGAGTTTGAGTAAGATCCGACTAAGAAGAAGAAATAGGCTGCCCAATTCTGAGAAAGTATCCTCTAGAAATCTGATGACTAGAACTGGCACATGGCCAGATGCTGTCAGTGTCATAAAGAGCAACAGCACATTTTCAGATCTACTGTCAATAGAAGAACCTAGGAAATCAAATGGCATTGGAAATATGACAGAGGAAGAACTTCCTTCTCAATATAGAATCAACCAGATGTGGATGGAGTGAGACTTTTGATACATTAATTTTCTGATGGATATAACTCAAAATGAGAAGACATAACTGTAAACATCTCCCAATAATTAGAATTTGGACTGTGTGAAGTACGAATTGAGAAAAATTGGAAATGATCAAAAATGAAATGGATCACATAAAGATAAATATCCTAGGCATTAGTCAACTGAAATTAACTAATATTAGCCACTTTGACTTAGAAAATCTTATGGTTTAATAAGCTCAGAATGATAAAATCAAGAGGAATAGTATTGCATTCCTTGTTAAAAAGGACATTTTAAGATCTAACTTGAAGTGCAATGTTCTCTGTGATAAGATAATATCAGGGCTGAGCCCTGGTGGTGTAAGTGGTTGAGTGCGGGACTGTGGCCCTCAGACCTGGCGGTTCAAATCCTGCGGCGGCTCTCAGGAACAGCACTGGGTAGCGCCCACGACCACCAGAGGCAGTGATGCCCCCCACCCCCAAAAAGTATAATCTGTGCCATATTTAAGGAAATCCAATGAATACAACTATTATTCAAATTTATTCACTAATCACTAAAGCTAGTGATGCAGACATTGAAAGATTCTTTCAGAATCTTTAGTCTGAAATCGATCAAACATGCAATCAAGATTCATTGATAATTATTGGTGGTTGGAATGCAAAAGTTCTTTGAATCTATCTATTTGGATTTATCTAACATCTTTTTGTTTCCTATTCCTAAAAATTATTTAAAAGTCACACATTTTACTTTAGTTAATAATGTAAATAATGTAGGGCTGAGCCCTGGTGGTGTAGTGGTTGTGTGTGGGACTGCGGCCCACTGGGACGGAGGTTAATTCCAGCAGTGGGGCTGGGCCTCCTACTCCCACCACCGGAGAGCAGTGATGCCCCCCCCCAAAAAAAAACAAATAAAAAAATAATGTAAATAATGTAAAAAATGTAAAAAATATTACATTAACATGATTAAGCTTTCTGAACTCTAAGTTCTTCAGAGATGAACTAAATGACTTATATGATGCTTTACAAAATGCCATGACCTTGATGGGACTTATGTTCAGAAACAAACTTCATAGATTTTTATCTTTGATCATTTTTCACAAATGTTAGGAGCTTATTCATATTTAGTATCAATAATGGGAACATAATTGAGCTCAATAATTATTTGAGAAATCAGTGAGTGAAAATTGAATATTCTTTTTCAATAATTTATTTTAAAAGAATAATAAATAATACATTCTGGTTAGTGTGAAATCTTAGTGCTATTTTCCAGTTCAGAAGAATTATGACTATTAGACAGAATCCAAGTTGATCAAGAATGTCATATGATTAATCAAAGTAAAATCATATCAAAATAAATTATGATGATTGGCAATTGTAGAAAGATGATATAAAAGGACATAATTATAGCAAAACATATTTTGAACGTTACCTTATCTATCATCTACCTATATATTTATATCATTTATAACCTTTGAGAGTTGGAGTACATTCTCTTTCTTTGCTTTTTATTACCTTAAAAGGGTCTTGTGCAGAAGATGTGCCCAATGCTATATCATTTAATTTATTGACTAGTGTTTCTATGAGCATTTATTGTGGGTTCAAGTAAAATGAACTTCTTTAAAACTTAAATCTCTTTCCTATGTAATCCCGATATTGCCTGTTATATTGACTTGTAATCCATACTGCAGGCTGCTGTCTTTGATCTTCATCAGTAAGTGCTCTATGTCCTCCACTTTCAACTAACAAGATTGTGTCCTGTGCGCTAGTTCTGGTACTCCATTTTTTCACATAGTCCACTTTTTCAGATTATTTATGCAGCAGAGAGATTGAATATGTGTGGTGAAAGGATTCAATCCTGATGTACACTTTTCCTGATTTATTATTATGCAATTTGTTCACATTTCTACTTGATCTAAATATAAGTTCCATGAGAGCACAAATAATTGTGCTAGAATTCTGATGCTTCTCAATGTTACACATAGTTTGTTATAATTCACACAAACAAATGCCTTTGCATAGTCAATAAATCAAAATTAAACATATTTTTGGTATTCTCTGCTTTCAGTCAAGATCCATCTGCTATCACTCTAATAGTCACTATTTAGCTTCCTCTTAATTGCTGTAATCAATATATTTCTCCAATTGACAATTGATTTTGAATTATCATCAGCACAATTTTACTTGCATGTGATGCTAATGATATAAATGCTTTATTATTTCCAAACTCTGGCTATTTATCTTTGAAATGGGCACAATTATGGATCTCTTTCAGTCAATTGTCCTGATAGTTTGTTCTACAAATTTCTAGATATAGAGTAATGAGTGCTTTTAGCATATTAGTTTATTGTAACATTTAAATTGGTTTTTAGTCCATTTCTCTTATTGGATTTCCTCATTGGGTATCATTAGTGGGTAAGTACATTATAATTCATAATATGGATGAATATTGACCAATTATTTTTGGTACTGTGATTCTGTGTATTACTTTCAACGTATTTTTGTACTTTTGGCATCAATAAATGTTTTTGCCATAGAAACTTTTAATAATCAAACTTGAGATGATTTGTGTTCCAGTTATCTCAGCTTGAAACGTACTGGGCATATTCTTCCGTTTTGTTTTTCTAATCCTAGTTCTTTTTACATCTCATTATGGTCTTTTATTTTCTCTTCTTGAGCTGCCCTTTAAGTTTTCTATTAAAGCCCTTTACTTCACTGCTTCTTTAATTTCCTTGGCTACTACATGCTCAAAAGCATCATTTATGTTTACTCTACTTTGAGAAGACTACTGCAATTAAAGGACTCATCACACAGCACTGTATCTGACCATGTTCCTCAAGTATCCATAAGGTTTTCCAAGCTTACTGCCTCAGAAGTGTACAATATATTTCTCAATTATAATCCACTATTACTTTGGAAACTTCACTGAAAACTGTTCAAAATGGATAACTAAGGTGAAATTTAAAATCCTTGTGGTATACCTTTCTGCATCACAGCAATATACAAGTAGTGTAGAATGACATGGGTGGAGTAAAGCTTTCAGTAGCTTTATTTAATGGTGACTCATGACTCAAGATGAGAAGAAACGACTGGAAGCATCTATTAATAACAAGAATGTGAACTGCATGAAATAAACTGAAATAAATTGGTATCGATGATTTTGAATCAGTCCAAAATGTGGTTTTCTGTACCAGGGATGATAAAGTGAAAAAAATGACATCACATTAATTCTGTCAAAGAGAATATGTCGTGATCTATCTTCAAGTGTGACGCTGCATGTGGCAAAATAATATGTATATGCCTACAGGGAAGTTCATTTACTTCAACTATTATATGATGAACAAATTGAAGATTCTACCAAATTCTTCATTATGGAATTATTCAAACATTCAATCAAGGTATATTGATGATTGGAATAAACCATCCATTTTCCCCTTGCCACTTTAAATCTATACCGGGTTCCCTAATGGACTGCAATTTCAATCTATACAATACAATTAAAGGGCTTATTAGGGAAATTTAGTAAAAGCTAGGATCAACAAAAAGTAGAGATACAGTCATGAGTCCTTGTAGGCAACAACCAAGTTTCTCTTTTCAGTTCTCATCTTCTAAGTCACATGGTAGTCACATCTCTCTCTGATTCTCAGTAACTCTGCCATGTGGCAGTCAAAGCTCTCTCTGGTTCCTTGTCTCACTGTCAGGTGGTCCCTTGCCTTTTTCATCCAGGGGCCAGGAAGCTAGCCTACCATCCAGCCTCCCACAGGTCCATAGTCTTGAGCCAGATGAGAAGTTACTACCTGGCCTCAACACTGCTCCTCTGACTCTCCATGCTAATTTCTGATCCATCTAGTCTTGATAGTCTCCACCAGGTCAGACACAGATATCATAGATTTGCTCATCCAATGTCCTTGGGGTTTCTTTTTCTTCTTTTTACTACTGTTTCAAAACAAATCATTCTTATAACCACGGACTAAAGTACAGAAACGAATGGATCCCTTTAGTTACTCTTTGCATGTTGTGGTTAGGTGCCATTGCGTCAGTTCTCACTCATAGAAACCCTTTGTACAACAGATAGGGACACTTCTAGGTCCTGCACCATCCTCAAATTTGTTGTGTTTGAGCCCATTGTTGCAGCCATCTGGTAGAAAAAAAAAGGAAACCCCCCTACCTCCCACCCCCCCAAATAAAAAACCAACAAAACAAACAAACAAACAAAAGAAGTCCCATGTGTTTGGGGCTGAGCCCCAGTGGCGTAGTGGTTGAGTGCAGGACTGAGGCCCACTGGCTTGGTTGTTCAAATCCAGCAGCAGCTCTCCGGGAGCAAGCTGGGTAGCTCCAGTGACCACCAGAGGGCAGTGATGCCCAGAAAAAATAAAAGAAAAGAAGATAGAAAAAGGGAAGAAGATGGTGGCATATGATAGCTTCAAATTAAAGACCCAGAGCAGCATACTAGAAGAGATGCATGGAAAATATATTGCCTTAAAAAAATCCAAACTCATTCTGATTCTTCTCTAATCTGAGACTCTTCACCTTCAGAACTATGAGATAATACATGTTTCTGAAAGCTACCTAGTTTTGTGGTATTTTGTTATTGCTGTTTTAGAAATTATGCCTGGAAGAAAGCAGCATTCAGTTGAGTTTGTCAGTGATTAGGAAGTGGGTTATTTTTAATCAATTTTTTGTCTTTCAATTGGTGTATGTAGATCATTTATACTTAATGTGATTAATGATATATCTGTGACTATAGCTACTGTATTTTATAACTGTATTCATTAGTTTGTTTCTTGTTTCTTGGTTTATATACTATTATTTCTCTGAAGATCTCCATAGACTTTATAATATATATTTATAATTAATGCTTTCAAATAGCACCAAAATGTTTCATGAGTAGAAAAGGTAGCTTAAAATAGAGTATTCCCATTTCCTCTCTATCTTTGTTCATTATATTGCCATAATCCAGTTTGCTTATCCATAAGCTATTGTCATATGATATATTGTTGCTAATATTGTTGTGCTACTTATTCAATCAATTTAAAATATAAAGTATAAGAAGTTTCAATTACCTTTATTTATTGGCTAATTCCTCTTACTGCTGTTTCCCTGGCATTGGAAGGTCAGAAAAAGCTGGTGTTACTTATTTTATGTTCCCTACTTCAGAGTTGAATATTTTTTTTCTCTGTCTGGATAATCAGTCAAAATTAGACTTCTTTCAACTGAGAACATTCCAACACATAATGACTTTAATAGCTAGCTTTTATGTCAACTTGGTTTCTCCATGATGTGATCTAACATAATGCAACCAACCCCATCCTGGAAACTTTTTTGGGCAGCCATGCAGTTGTGGGAAGAATTGGGTGCGGTATTGTTGTTAGGTGTCCCCTGTCAATCTAACTCAAAATGACTCTATGTACAGAAGGAGAAAACACTGTCTGACCTCCATTAATCTGATCACAGCATTGGCAACATTGAAAGGAAACATCATTGGTGGTGTCACTTATTCATAATATAAGTTGACATCATAGGAAACTGGGTCATTTCTGGTTTATATTCTACTTCTGGTTGTCTGACCTTGGAAACTATCATTGGTTTGTCAAAATTGCCTGTCAACTTTGATTTCTTCGACCTCTACCTCCACCAACCTGGAATCTTCCTGTTTCCTTGTTCAAAATCCTGCGTTATGGTTCATTGGCTTCAGGAAACAGATTCTTGTACTTGAACAAAACTGCACTTAGTCTCTTCTGCAGTGTGCACTCCTTGGTACAAAATACTTTATATATGTTGTTTTTATTAAGTGAAATCAAGTAGTGACCCTATGTACAACAGAATGAAACAATGCTGTGGTAACTGTATGATCATTTGTCAATTGGGGGATTAAGAGTGAAGGAAGGGTTGGAGTCTCTTGTGTCAAATGTGTCATAGCCAATGAGGCTTATATGTGGGCATAGCCTTCCCCTAAGGATTCTGGGGATTCCAGTATTTCCTCCTTGGAGGTGGGAGATTCTCAGTGCACACCCTGGGAGACATAGCAGCTAATGAGACACATGGATCCACCCTGAAGCAGCCCTGAGTGCTAGAGAAGCCATGCAGAGACCTCTGTCCGTGTTGAGATGTTTACAATGCCACTAGACCCAAAGATATGCTACCCACTGGCATGGGATCATCCTGAAATTGGAGTCATTCTATGTGTTTCCTGAGCCTGAAGAGGACTTTATAAACTGATACTGCACACATGGGCTAATATCAGGCTTATGGACTTTATCTGGGCATGGATGGTTTCTTAATGTATAATTGCCCTTTATAAAAAAATTCTCTTTTTTAAAAACTCTCTTTTATATGCATGCTTCCATGAATTTGTTTCTCTAGTTTACTCAGACTAACACAACTGTCCTGCCTTGGTCATCTTTGCTTTCGTTATTATAGTCAAGTCCATGATTGAACCCATCTGAGGTGATTGAAAATATCATGGTTGGGTCAGGCACAACATAATATTCATAGTGACATCCTACTTTTCAAAGCAGTACATAGGTTTTGTGCAGAAAGTTTATTTAATGCTATGTGTCATTTGATCTTTTGATTGCTACTTCAGTAGGTATTGATTAAGGGTCATGGAAAATGAAATCATTGACAAGGTCATTTTTTCCCCACTTATCATGTTGTTAGCTATTTTCCAGCTTGCTTTTCATTACATTGAGTGAATGTGCTTTAGTGAAGGCTGCAATCCTTACTCTTCATCAGCAAGTTCTTCAAACCCTCCTCGTTTTCAGCAAGCAACTTTGTGTCATTTGCATAGCAAAGGTTACTAACATGTCTTCCCCAATCCTGATGCAGCATATTTTTTTCAGATAATCCAGCTTCGCTCATAGTTCTATTCCATACATGGGAAATAAGTATGATAATAGGATAAATAGTATTCACTGTTTCTGTTAAACACACACACACACACGCACACACACGTCTCTTGAGCCATGTACAGGTTCCAAATAAGTACAATGAAGTGTTCTTGAATCCTCACTATTCTCAAGATTCTCCATAGTTTGTTATGATCTACATAGTCAAATGCCTTTGCGTAGTCAATTAAACAGAGTAAGCATCTTTGTAGTGTTCTCTGCTTTCAATCGAGATATATCTGACATCAGCAATGATATAATTTTGTACGTCTTCTTCTGAATCAGACCCAAACCTCTGGCAGGACTCTGTCAACATAGTGCAGCAAAAAGGAAGAGAGAGTACTTGGAAAATATGGTCTTAGTGAAAGAAATAACAGGATTTTTTTAAGATCAATGAATTTTTCATCACAAATAACTTTTTCCAATAACACAAAAGTTGCAATACACATGGAATTCTCCATATGAAATATATAAACTTTAAATTCACTACATCTGTGGGAAAAGAAAATGAAAGCACTTACTCTCAGCAGCAAAACCAGGTCATTTTCTGATTGTAGAACAAGTCCTCAATTGCTAACATTAAGTTTAACTTTAAGTTGTAAAAAGAAAACAAACTCTTAAGTCCATGACAGCCAAAATACAACCTTAAGTATATCTCACCCAAAGTTTGAGAAATTTCAGGAACAGATTTTCTCCATGGAACAATAATGACAGAAGATCTGATGAGCTGTGGGATCACCTCAAGAAGATTATCCATGAAGAAAACAAGAGGTTATTAAAAAGTCAAATATTTACAGAACTTGGATGATACGAAGAAGAATGTTTCATCAGTGTTGGAGGAAGATTTATTAATAACTTGCTATATGCATATAACATGGCTATCCTTTATGAAAATGAAGAGGACCTGAAGCACTTGTTGATGGAGATCAAGGATTGTAGTTTTCACTATGGATTTCAACTTAGTGGAAGGAAAACCCAACTCCTTCATAACTAGACTTATAGCATCATGATAAATGTAGAAAACATTGACATTCTCAAGGGTATTTATCTTGCCTGGATCCACAGTTAATGCTCATGAAAGAAGAAATCAAGAGATCAAACTACAGATTATATTAAGTAAATATATTTCACACGTCCTCCTTAAATTGTCGAAATGCAAGGATATTACTTAGAGGATTAAAATGCACCTGAATCACATCATGGTATTTTCATTTGCCTTATATGTATGTCAAAGTGGACATTGAATAAGGAACACTGACTAGAAAACAAAATCAATGTATTTGAAGTACGATGTTGTCAAAGAATGTTTAAATTACCATGGATTACCAAAGAGCAAGTAAAATCTGTCTTGAAATAAGTACATCCAGAATGCTCCTTGCAGGAAAGGATGACAAGATTTCATCCCCCTTTCTTTGGACATATGAGGAGTGACCAGTCGCTGGAGAAGGGCGCCATACTTGTTGTAGTTGAAGGGCAGCAGAAAAGAAGGCCTGGACTTGATGTATGGGTACAGTTGCTGCATCAATGGGATCCAAATAACAACAATTGCCAGGATGGTTCAGAACCTGGCAGTGCTTCCTTCTGTTGCATTTGGTTACTATGAGTTGGAACTAATTTAACAGCAAACAACAAACGCTTTATTGTTTGGTGCAAAAAATGAATATATAATAGTTACGTTTACTGAATTTACTTACATGTGAATACATTTCATTTTATCATGAACAGCATTGTACTCCAAGGCTTATCTTGAAATATCACTTTTGACAATGAATATAAAGTCAGTCTTCTTAAATTTGCTCATATTTGCAATATTGGTGGCATAGATTATGACATCAAAGCAATGTGTAGACCAATATGTCTGATCAATAATTTGTCTGGCAGTTATTTTCTAAATTTTTGTTTTTGCCTTTGAGGATATACACAGCCAAATCAAATTCAGTTCTATTTTTACACGTGCACATCCGTGACACTGATTAAACTTCTTCAAGTTTTGCAGTGGTTTTCACCCTTTTGTTCTGAGTAGATCCCACCCCCATTCACTGTTTGATCTGGTCTCTGAGATTTGCTGCACTACTCTATCTCCTCTTCCCTTTTCTTTATCTTCTGAATCACCTTCATTTCCCTGGCCTCTCATTTTGGAGTTGACCTCTTTTCTCTTTCTAAACTTCTTCCTTTGTGTTTATTATCTAATCTTGAATTTTCTTTGTCACCAATAGTTAATGACCCACAAATTTAAATATTCCATTAGCTCAGACTTCTCTAGCCAATTCTCTCCTCCACCTCTCAACATCAACATGTTCCCCAAATCAAGCTCCCAAGTTGCCTATGGCCTTCACAATCTCAGATAATTAACCTATTTTTTTGCATCACTGCCCTCTGGTGGTGGGAGTAGGGGGCCCAGCCTTCGTTTTGTGGAGCTGGAATTGAACCTCCATCCCAGTGGGCTGTAGTCCCACGCACAACCACAATGCCACTGGGTCTTAGTTCCAATTAACCTATTTTTGAAAGACATTTTCTTGAGTCAAAATTAATGGTTACCTTCTAAAAGATAAGTCTTCAGAGAGCAGACGTGTTTGTTCTTCTTATTCTCTGGTATATCCCTGGGTTCCAGGGCCTAGAGATGTGCTTGATGTGTTTTATGGGCTATGGATTATTTAATTAAAATAAAATATTCTCTTAAAGTTTGTATCTAATTTATCCCAGAATAAAGTCAATTTATTTCTTTCTTTATTAAGTCCAGAAATCTAAGCACTTCTTAACAATGTGCATCCTGTTCAGATCTAAGTCACCATAATCTCATGGCAGATTATGGGAGCCTTTTATTTCTTCCCTTTCCTCTATGGTTTATTTTTATTTCAATAACTAGAATAAAATGATTGAACATGGGCATACACTAATTCCTCTACTCAAATATCTCCAATTGCACTCAGAATAAAATGTTAGTAGTTAAAACAATCAGTCTCCTCCTCCATGACCTTTTTGATAGGATTCGTTTCCCTTCTTTTACGCATTAATTTTCAGGTCTACTCATTCTTCTGGGTTCTTCAACCAAGGACAAAATTTCACCTGATGACGTTTGTATTTGCTATTTTCTTTGTCTCGAATGCCCTCTCCTTAGATATCACAGAAATAATTTCTTTATCACTATATGTTTTTTACTCAAATATGATCGCTGGTGACTTGCATGGCCATGATGTGTAGAAATCATGAAGGGAGATTATGCCTCCCTCCAACATCTGACATAAAGTTCTTGCTTTGAACTTTTCTCTCACCTATTGTGGTAGATTTTATATCAACTTGAAGGAACCTGGGTAGACATTGGGAAGGAGTTGAACCTCTCAATCAGATCATATCTTGAGGGACATTGAAATGTCTCAGTCTTGCCCTTCTTTCCTTCTCAACTGCCTGGATGATGTGCCTGGCTCAGGGGTTGACAATCATTCAGCCTGACCACTCTGAGAGCTATCTATCACGTTTCTTTGAACATTGGACCCACACAATTCCTCACCTACCAGTCTGTGTTCACCCAGATCCCCACATTGTCTTTCTGCTTCATTTATTAGCTTCTGTGTGGTGAGTCTGAAAAGTCTCCAGTTAGCATTGGACTCATGGACTTGAATTTGAATTAGTTGGGATAGTTTTTGATATAATATAATTTCTTACAGATATATATCATTGGTTTTGCTTCTCTAGAAAGCTCAGCCTGACACACTTTTATTGTGAATGAATGTTTTAATTCGCTTATTTATGATAATTTACCTCAATTAAGTGTATGGGTGTCAATCACAATGTGAGCAGTTGAAAACCATGAGCAACTTCAAGGGAGAATGACAAGGTTTCTTCCTCTGTAAAGAGTTAGCTTCTCAGAAACTTACAAAGGATAGTCCTACCCTTCCTTTTCATAAGGTCGCGACATGCCAAATTAGTTCAATGGAAGTGAGTTAGTGAGCTGCAAAATTTGTTTTGTTTTTTAGCCTTCCTTGATTGAAGTTATGATTCGTGAGAATAGGAACTTTTTATTATTGTTAAATGATAAATGTTTAAAGTGTGGTGAGGAAACTTCATCACATAGTGCAGATTTACTTAATTTTCCTAAAACTTACTATCCTTCTGAGATTTCCCTAAGTTAAAATCTCAATCATTTCAATAGCTTTTGACCCATTCACCATGTGTATATAGATTTATAGTTTTTAAAATCCATAGTTTCTCTCAACTCTAACTCTGGGGTATATATTCTTCAGTTATTATGTACTTTTTATTCGAAGGATAGTTCCAGAAAATCTGGTAATTTTTCTGATATATTTTTTAATATATCTCTGTAGCTTAGGAAGATCACTGAAATATAATTGTTCCTCAAAAAGAGCTTATTAAAAACAAATTTTAATAAAACCTCAAACACAGATTTGTTCAAAGAGCATATTTATTACAATTATAACATTCCTTCACTAAAATAAACATCCATTCCAATAACATACACCATTTTAATTTAGAGGGAAAAAAGTAACTTGAGTTCTGATTTAGTTTAATTTAGCATTTTCAAAAATAGAAGCAAAGAAATTAAATTTAGAAAAAAATTCATTTTGAAACAAGATAATTATGTTTTCTTGAACATTGAAAGTAATGGAATACAACTACATGAATATTCACAAAGTTGGTACATAATTTGGAGAACTTCGTATATACAGAGTATAATTTCTATCTTGGATAAGATTCATGATTATAATTTGTTAGGATAAATGAGGATCAAAGACATCTGTAAAATAAGATGAAATTTTGGGCAAAATATGTAAAGTGTGAAGTGTTTGTAAGATAGATTCATTTGTTTCAGCTTTCTTGACCTTCCATCCATAAAATGAAATAGAATTTGATCACATATAATTCCCACAGAGATTTATGAATCAAGACATAAAAATATAGTTACAAGATTTTTAAGTCATTTTAAATATATTTCCCACAGATCATTATTTTGATTATGATGATTTTGACGTAAGTTTATTTTATTTACACATAATTATAATTTATCATATTTTATTTAGTCCCATGTACAGCTAAGTGAACATCAAATTTATCAGTTGGATTGTTCTTCTTGAAAAGTAAGAAAAGTAATAAAACTAATAAGAAAGCTAGAGAAAAATAGAGTGAAAAAATTTCAGACTCTGAATCATTGTTGTATTAATAGAAAATAAAGATGAATATGTATTTGACACTCCTCAGTGTCTCAGTAACTTGAAGACTCAAGTTGTCATTCTAATAAAATGATATGCATCTAAGTTTTCAAATCATAATGATTTGTTCCCTTATCTTTTCTGAGAGTGGAGTCTCCATATCTATATTCCTAAAAATATCCAAGTACTTTTTAAGGACTTACCTAAACATTATCCACATTCCTTCCTGACTAAATTTATGAATATTTAAAATAACAAAAAAATAAAAGAATGAATCCTTTTCATTATTATTTTTTCACGTTTCTAATTTTTTATATCCTCTCTTTCACTTAGGATTATATATAGGAACATATGGTGGCCTTATTTTTTTTGACAATAATTTTCAAAATGAAATTTAAATGCTGAGAGAAAGACACAAAGCAACATACACTATCATTTTATTTCCCTTCTTTCACAGCTTTTTCCTTTCTTAATTTTCTTAACCATAAGATACCATACTGATTACTGATCTTACAGTTTATTGACTTACACCCACTTACAATCATGTAAAGGCATCCTATGATGACAGTCTTCAAATGTGTATACATTCGTCCTATGTTCTTTTTTGCTTTTAGGGTCAAGGTAATTATGAACTGCAATTGGCTTAATGGCACTGAGTTTGGCTGTCTCTTCAGTTAACCTTGCACAGATATTGTGGGAAGGGACTCAGTCAGTCAAGTGAAACTAACTCAGTCTTCATTATTGTTCCTAGTGGCACAGCAAAACTAGGGAGTCACAGCAAGAAAATATCTGCTTTATTGTTTTAAATTTATTGAACTCATGCTTCCTCTATAACAGTGGAAATCAATGAATTTGTGCAGGGGAGAATACCTCGTGAATAGATAAGCACAATCTTACTTCTGCTTACTAATCCATAGAAAACAATTTCAAATAATTTCACCATTTTTTGAAACTATGGCCAAAACATCTTAAGGTTTTGATAGTCTTTAGGCACATTCAAAACTTGATAACTTTTTAACAGTAATTTTAACAGTGCCCTCATCGGGCAGCAGAGTTGCTTCATCTTTTGGCATGTGTTAGGCAAGATTCTCTAGAGAAGCAAAATCAGGACACTTATGATTATATATAGGCATATATATAGATAGAGATTTGGAGACAGCCAGAGATAGAGATAAATATAGATATAGATAGGTAGGTTTATAAAGCACAAAGGAATATCACAGCTAATTAGTCCACACAACAGTACAGAGGGCTCTGTTTGACAGGTTCAAGGTCAAGGAAGCAGATAACTGAGTCTTCCCTCTGGGCAATGCAAGAAGAGTTTGTCCCCAGGCACCAACAGTCAGCAGCTCAGCAAAGCGGCTCCGATGGGATATGGAAGTCAAGCAGTGCAAGAACACAGGATCCACCAGCCTCAAGTTCAAGTAACGCCCACACTAGCACAGTGAGTAAGGAGGTGGCAGAGGAAGACTGGGCTGCGTGGGTTGGCAGTCCCACAGACAGCGGAGCTCACAAGCTGAGGCAAAGAAGGAGTTAAAGCAGCTGCAAGCTTGTCCAATCACCAGACAGCAAGGCAGGCCTTACCAAACCAGTTATCTCTTTGCCCTCCAATCAAACTGTGACCTGATTAATTCCACACATTCCTATTGGCCAGGGATACACAATAAACCTACCTATGACCGTATACATACTGAGGAAATCCAGCGTCAAAGCTCAAATGATCAAAAAGGTAAAACTGGAGGAAGTTGTAGCCTCCATCTTAAATCCCAAATCTTAGCTTACACTTTGTTTCCCATAGAAATCTGAAAGCTCAGAAGAAATCTAAATGTGTGTATCTGTGCTTCACACTGTGACACCATTAATAGCTAAACTTTCTTCATTTTGCTGAAGCCAAAAATCAGTGGATATATTATAATAGTCCCAGACCATTATTAAAAGTGACAACCTGGTATGAAAAATATGTTCTTTTTTGACTCCTTTAAAAATATTTCTAAATATTCATTTCTTTTTCTTTAAAAATACACCAGGTCAAAAATTTGCATAAGTACAATTACCTTCTCCAAGTTTTGCAACTATTCTCACTCTCCTTGATATGTTAATAAGATTTTTCCCATGTATTTCTGCCTTTACAGTTTTCTACCTTCACATTACTCTGAAAAGAATATCAATAAATCGGAAATGTTGTATAGTTTCCATCTACTTAAGTAATTGCAATATAATATAAGGTGAAGAGTTATACCATGTTTTTCCTTTATTCACTCATATTTCCACCAAGATTTTTGACCATAGGAAACTGTTTTTACTTTATAATCGTGCACAGTATTCAGGATATATTTTAGGGGAATAGCAGCAAACCAACAAAAGCCCTCAGTAAGCTTCTCTTGATTCCTCAAGGCATAATTAGTGCAGCTAGCTTTCAGTTGTTGCTTAGTAACCATCCGAAACATTCTCTGTTTCAACAAATGTGACTACCTTTATAGCTTTTCCCCTCTCTTGTGAGTAAAACTGCTTTATTCCATCTCCAGGTTTTCTATAAGTTTGAGAGAGGAGGTGTGTGTGCTATGAGCAGGACTGGAAATGCCTAATGGCAGGGACGAAATCCAGCTCTTCCCCCACCAGGATATGTTTTAAGTGAACTGTGGTTGCTTAATCTTGGAAGGTGCTTAAAAAACAAAACCAAAGACTACTTAGTTTGACAGTTCTGTTTTAATTTTAGGAGTTTCATAATGAAAAAGAAAAATATAATTCTGGTGCTACTTTTATTTCTGTTCTCTGTGCCTTATTATTTGGCTCCAGGAAATGTACACTGAAGCCAAGTTGTTAAATTTTAGATTTTGCCAAGTGGGCTGGACTGGTGTTGTGTGCCCTTAGACTGAAGTTATTACAGCTCTTGACTACTTTTCCCAGTCTCCTTTTTATTTTTTTCCCTGTGCTTAGCTCTCCAAGGGCTGTTCAATCAGGACTCAATAAAAATTGTTGAACTGTTCAGATTTTTTATTGAGAGCCTTGCTGCTACAGCCCCACAGGAATCTACTGAAGAGAGGATTAGCCTCATTATCATAAAGAGACAAAGAGGATGCCAAGGACAAGAAGAAGCACAAAACCAAAGGCTGCAATTCACTGTAATTGACCAATTCAGCCATCTTCAGAGAAGAGGAAGGCGAGCACTATGCCTCCATCTGAAGAAAGTTAAAAAATATGATCTTCTACATAGGGACTGAAAGGGTTTATTTCAATTAGTTTTCATTTATAACCTGTACTGTTTTTATTTGCATTGATACCAACAGTGTCTACTAACTAATGCTTTCGAACACTCATGAGCACAGTGTACCTTCACACAGAGGAATTTGTTTTAGTATCATTTTATACACATAGCCCCTGGATTTTCACACTCCTCTCCTTACAAACCCATCTAACTGCAAGATGTAGCAGTCTATTTCCAGAAAATTATAGTTTGAGTTACCATTACTGAATATGCTGTCAACAATTCTAAAAAGAATAGTGATCAATGGTAGAAAACGCTAAGGTGAATTTCAGATTCTCATGGACGTCCAACTCTGGAGCCATGGAGATGGATGCACATAAAATTACCTTCTGGAGTGATTTTAAAAACAAACAATACTGCCAGGCTGAACCCCAGTGGTGTAAAGTGGTTGAGTGTGGGACTGCGGCCTGCGGCCTTGGCGGTTCAAATCCAGTGGCGGCTCTCAGGAGCAGCACTGGGTAGCTCCCACGACCACCAGATGGCAGTGATGCCCCCCAAAAAACAAACAAAAGAAACCCCACTACTTTCATTTAAGTACTTTAAAGAAAACTGCCTTGAGCAATATGTTCTTTTTAGAATGATTTCTGGAAGACCCAATTAGCAAAGTCTCAAAAGATTAGCTAGGAACCTCAATGAGCAGTTACTGTATGCTAACGGAGGAGGAACAACTTGAAAATAGAGATGGAGAAAGTTTGTACAACTGAAAGAATGCAATCTGTACATGTACAGGTAGAAATTGTTGAACTGGTATAATTTTGCGATAAGTGTTCTCAGCAATAACAAACTAAATATGTTTTTTAAAAATTAGAAGCCTGAATTAGCAAAATTGTTCCATAAGGTCATTGTCAGTCACAAATGACTTAACAGAAATAGGTTTGATTTTTTTGATATAAGTATATATAAACGCAAATGCAAAAATGTTGATAACATTTGTCTTAATATAGATGGAAATGTAATATAGCAAAGTTATCATCTTGTTTTTAATAGATCAAAAATAATTCATGGAACACATAATTTGATTCAAAATAAGCTTTAATTTTCATGCAATTTCCTATCCTAATTCCTGTTAAATTTAAAAAAATGAGATGCTGTATGACATGACTGTGTACATGGGCAGTGAAATATTTAATGTGGTTCTTCTAGGCAGAGGTTTCTGTAGCATCTACTATATGACTTTTCCTTGCATGGGTCTGGGTAAGAAATTGGGGGAATACACTTATAAAATTCACCTGTGAATCATTGTTGCTGGGTATCATTGACTTGTCATGCCATTCTTTTGGGGGAAAAAATGAGCCCTCTTAGAAACAAGAGGGGGGAGGGAAGTGACTAGAGCCTGAAATAAAGACTATCCTTTGGATCCTGTAGCTGGTTTTCCTTTCTACACTGACCCTCAAGTTCTTAGATGGGCTCTCATAAACTTACAACCTTTTGGATGAGGAAGATCTACTAGAGCAGGGGTTTTTGGCCTTCCTCATGCTGCGACCCTTGAACACAGTTCCTCATGTTGTGGTGCCCCCCATCATAACAGTTTTTTCATTGCTACTTCATAACTCTGCTTTTGCTACTGTTATGAATCATAATGTAAATATCTGATATAGGATGCATTGTCATTGTTACAAATTGAGTGCAATTAAAGCATAGAGATCAATCAAAGACAATGCAATTATATCTTGTGAAATATTTATTTCTAATTACAAATAAATGAAATTTGTCTTGAAGCATGGTGTAGCATGGGCAACAGTCTTAATATAACAAAGTAATCTACATTGCTACATGTAAAAAGCCAAAGCCTCAATTCCTAAGACCATCAGAAATATGTTTGCATAGGTGTATATGCAAAAGGAAATGAATATTGAGAAAACATCTCAGCCCAGTCTGGATCAAGTCCATAAGTCGATATCATCCCATATATCCTATACCAATCTGTAAGTCCTCTTCCGACTCATGAAGCACATGCAATGACACCAGCACAATCACAGGCCAGGGGTACAGAGTCCTGTGTATACAGTGGTACTCTAGACATCTCAGTGCTGGCAGGGGTCTTCTCCACATGACTCCTCCAGTTTCCAGGGATCAGGGTCTATCAGTGTTATGCCATGTGACTTGTCAGTAGAGCATCTCCCAGTGAGTGAGCAAAGAGAGATTGTGTCTACTGCCTCCAAGAAGGAATAATAAATTCCTCAGAATTCTCAGGGGAAGGCCATGCCCACACAGAAGCTTCATTGGCTAGGATTTGATCAACAGGCTAGGCTCCATCCGACACTGTTAATCCTCAAATTGACAACTATGTAATTACCACAACTGATATGGCAGTTTGGGCAGGTTGGACATTTAGAATATATTTAACCTCCCCCCCCCACCCCCCAAAACTCAATCCCCCTCCTTGGGACCAGTATGAGCTAGTGCTCAAGAAAGAAATTATTACTTCAATGTGACAGTGTTTTTATAAATATTTACATAGAAAAAATTACATAAACTTCTCTTAAATAAAATACAAAAATCCATATGTTTTACTCTATGTCCAAATGAAATGTCTCAGATAAATTCTGAACGTCTGAAACAATGTCTCAAATGAACTTTCTATATAATTAATATATATATATAGATAGATGAATATTAATTCTCTCTTTAAAAATTTTTGGGGGAATCACTGCCCTCTGGTGGTGGGAGTAGGAAGCCCAGCCTTTGCTTCTGTGGAGCCACTGGTGGAATTGAACCTCCGTCCCTGTGGGCCGCAGTCCTGCGCAGAATCACTATGCCACCAGGACTCAGCCTATTAATTCTCTTGTATGTGATTCTGATTCACTAAGAACACCAGATGTATTGCTGATTTTTCAGCTATCTCTTGCTCAGTTAGTCTTATACTAAGATTCTTGTGTTAGTCTGGGTAAACTAGAGAAACAAATTCATAGACATGCATATGGATATAAGGGTATATTGCTTATATACAACAGGAATGAAACATTGAGAAAGCATCCCAATCCAGTCCAGTCCAAAGTCCTAAGTCCGATATTAGCCCATAGGTCTGATACCAGTCTATAAAGTCTCCTTCTGACCTACGAAGCACGTGAGATGACACCAAGACAATCACAGGTGGGTGGGTGCAGTCTTGTGTGTCCAGTGGCAGTAAAAGCATCCCAGCACTGGAAGGAGGGTCCACATGCCTTCTCTGGCCCCAGATGTTTGGCTCCATCAGGGCAAGCCCATGTGGCTTCTCCTCCCACTCCAGCATTCTCCAGGAACCTGGATTGATCAGGGTGCTGTCATCTCGTCTTGTCAGTAGTTAGTCATCTCAGAGAATCTGTCAAGTCTCTCTTCTCCTGTTGGGAAATACCTCCCAGAATTCTCAGGAGAAAGCCATGCCCACACAGAGGCCTCATTTGCTACTCATTGGCTTTCTCCAGATTGACAGGATAGACTCCACCCCTACATCTCAAACATGGAATTGATACCAAGTACAAGACTACCACAATTCTATTCAAAATGAATACAAATTGAGTTATTTGAGCAACATTTATTACTGTAACCTTTTTCTCTTTGGGTTCTTCAAAAACAAAAATACTCAAGAGATACTTATCAAAATTATATCAGCACCACTTGAGTAGGAATGTCAATATGAAAGGAAATCTAATTTTAATAAAAGTATTTTATTAACGATTTTAAATTAAATATTAAATATTTAAATAAAATTAAATAATTAAAATAATTTAATTCAACAAATTAATTAAATAAAATAATCAATCAATTAATTAATTATAATTAAATAATTTAAATATTAAATAAAATTAAATATTTTCAGGAGCAGGAATCTAACTTTAATAAAAGTAGCATGGATAAGCAATGAATATCATGAATACATTTTTTGAATTCTATCTCATGGATTAGCAGTCACTAATAAAAATATCACTTGCTTATTATGATGTTTCTTGTATCAAAAATGAAATTTTCTAACTTCTATGACTAAAGGAATCTACTGGAACAGTGAATTAATAGAACATTTAAGTAAACTAAGTTAAAAATACTCTTTTTTCTTGATATGAAAGTTTATATATCCAAGTGTGATTTTGTGCTTTTAAATCGCTTACAAAATAGCTAATATAGAAATAACCATAAAGCCTTCTAAGCAAAATAGATGGACTTGGGCTGAGCCCCGGTGGCGTAAGTGGTTGAGTGCGGGACTGCTGCCCGCAGCCTTGGCGGTTCAAATCCAGTGGCAGCTCTCAGGAGCAGCACCGGGTAGCTCCCACAACCACCAGAGGGCAGTGATGCCCCCCCCCCCCAAAAAGAGATGGGCTTATGAGGGATTCATTTCTAACAGCATTTTGATTCAAGCATGGTCATAATTGGCTATGTAGACAATATGAAACAAATAAATATAAAACATTATAAACAATATAAAACATTAGTTTGGCCTATATTTGATCACTATGAATTTTCTAGCACTTATATAAGATATATTTTCTTATAAGTTTAGGGAAAATTCATATGGTATGCCTTGTGTTTTTATTTTCATTTACTATTTTGTATCCTTAAAAACAAAAATATACTAACAGCATTTTCAATAATAATTTCACCTTATGGATTATAGACAAGAGTATATATACCTTATGTATATGTGTATACATACTTATATACCCATATATATACTAGATTATTGAGTGAGTGAAGACGAGGTCATACTTTTTAAAATTTAAAATGATTAAATGCTAAAAATATAAATTAAAAAAGGAATACTTTATATTTGTGGTTATTGAGAATTCTACATGAAATTCATTTTGAGGTTCTGTTTGATAACTTCAGGAAATAAAATACATACTTTAATTATCTTTATTTTATCCTGCTTTTTGACCCTTTAAAGAGGTCTTAAGCAGCAGATGTCTGTAATGGAGTGGAACTTTTGAACTCTTGACTGCTGGCTCCACAGCATTGATTATGGATCAAAAGGAATCTGTCTTGGGAGAAGTCCAAAGAGAGTGCTCCGTAGAGGCAAGAGTGGCAGACTTCGCCTCGCTTACTTTCAGCAAGTTGTCAGGTGAGACCAATCCTCAGAGAAGGACTTTATGGATGGACATTATTATGTGAAGGGCTGCAAAGAAGAGTGTAGGCCTTCCAGCAGAATTATTGACAAGGTGATTACAATAATGGACCCCAAAAGTAATTTGGAGGATGCTACAGAGTTAGGCATGGCTTCCTTGACTGTAGGCAGGGTTGCTGTGAGTTGAAGCCAATAGCATGCCACGGTGCAAATCAGGAATGACGTTTTGGTCGCCTTAATCCAGAGTCAGTATCATGTTGCTACAGTTCATCGTGGAACACAGTTCCTAAGGTCTTATTTTTGAAAAATGTAAAGAGAAATTAATTGTTAAGCAAAGATGTTGTTATATACTATATATATGATTCATAATGGAAAAGATTAGATATTTTATATAACATATGGCTTAACTTAAAAATTTTATTATACCTTTTTTTGGGGGGGCATCACTGCCCTCTGGTGGTCATGGAAACTACCCAGCCTTGCTCTTGGAGAGCCGCTTGTAGATTTGAACCGTCAAGCCCATGGGCCGCAGTCCTACACTCAACCACTATGCCACCAGAGCTCAGCCCTAAATTAAAAATTTTGAAACTTTGTTTTTATATTACTTGATTTAAAGAAATAATAATGCTACTGTAGAATTTATTTCAATAATTATTTAAAAAGCATGGTTCTCCTGAGCGTTATAGCTAACATTTTAATAGACACACATATCCATTCTTATATGACAAATATCCATCAAAGAAAATTTATAGACACTTATTGCCAGTAAAGAAAATCATTATTATTTTAATTACTTTTTTAAAGATAACTGCTAGTCTGGGTAGACTAAAGGAAACAAATTTATAGACATGCATATGGATATAAGGGAATGGTTTATATACAAAATGAATGGAATACTGAGAAAGCATCCTAACCCAGTCCCATTCAAAGTTGTAAGTCCAATACTAGCTCATATGCCTGATACCAGTCTATAATGTCTTCTTCTGACTCACAAAGTCCCAGAGGAGTGGGTGCAGAATCCAAGCACTGGCAGGGGTCTCCCCATGGCTCCTCATTTCCAGGTCTCAGGGTCCATCAACAGCATCCAGTGATGGCAGAAGCAACTCATCGCTGGTAAGGGTTCCCACATGGCATCTCCAGCTTCAGAGGTCTGGTTCCGCCAGGGTAAAGCTATGTGGCTTCTCTTCCGGCTCCTCAGATGTTGCCATCTTGTCTTGTCCATGATTCATTGTCTCTCTCTAAGACTTACTCCCAACCACTCAGGAGATAGCTTCGTACCTTCACAAGGGAAATATCGTGAGATTTCCCAAAAGACTCAGGAGAAAGCCATGGCCACATGGAGGGCTCATTGGCTACTCAATGGCTATCTCCAGATTAACAGGCTAGACTCCACCCCTACATCTTAATCATGAAATTGACATAAGCACATAACCGGTACAATAACATTACCTTTCCCAATTGTTAGATTATGTGCATACATGCATATTTTTAAGAGTAAAAACAAAAAAAGAGATGGTTGTGTCCATGGGGTGCTTGGGGTGTCAGTGGTCAACCTGGTGTGTTGTGCTGACTGCAAGTATACATGTGACATGAGCTAGAATATTGGAGTATAACCAGCATGAGGAAGGTATTATAAAGATATCATATGTGACTGTGTTAGATACATTGTCTCATGCAAACTTGAGGATATTAAGATGCTTGATACAAATGATGAATGTTGTAAGAGTTGTAAGAGTCCCCAATAAAATCAATGGGAAAAAAAGAATGAAAAAGTAGAATCTGGCATATCAATGAGGTCACAGTCAGATGATGCCTCCTTGTGGGCATGGCCTTCTCATAAGGATTCTGGGAGTTTCCCCTCTCTCTTCCTAGAGGCAGACTATGCTCTCTCTATCTTCAACTTCTTGTGGACAAAGCAGGTGGAGCTTCACTAAGACCTAAGAGTGCCATGTGGTAGAAAGATACAGGGACAGCCCTGTGATGCTTCCACTGACATTGGATCCATAAGAGTTTTCAGCCATTGGCCTGTGATTTTCCTACATTCATCATCACTGGGAGTAGCACTATCAGTCTGAAGAGGAATTTATGGTCTCATATTGGACAGTTGGGCTAATATTTTATTCATGAACTTGATCTGGAATGGGCTGTTTTTTTTTTCACAGTGTACAATTGCTCTTGCTATAAAGATCTCACACATATATGAATGTCTCTGGATTCATTTCTCTAATCTACTCGACCTAACATATTATGGTACTTTAGGAGAGGGGTAATAGAGAAACGTATCATGAAGATGGAGAGTGGATGCTCGTTTGACCTCTGCCTCATGGCAATCCTCTGTGACTAGCTAGAGGTCAGATATGGCCACACTATTTACTCAATTATTTTCTGGAAAGAACATGGCAAGTTAAAAGTCTTTATTCCTAAAAGTCATCTTTAGTCAGTCCTATCTTAAGTGGAAAAAAGAATGTAAAATATGTAAACTTTGAGCTCAGGAAGTAAAATCACTCCTTGAAATTTTCTTCTGAGATGATGCTGTTTATTTAGCCAACATGACTTGACAGAAGGCTCTGCTCTGGCTGAATGCAATCAGAGGTCTAAGGCCATATTTCATACAAATCACATAGTTTAGAAAAGGTTTAGATAAGGTTTGGATAAGGATTGGATTTGACTTTTAAAAATGTGTTTGGCATCTCGCTAAAGTAAGATGGCACTGTTTTCTTTCAACTATTGTTATTGATAAAATATGAAATAGAAATGGTTATTATGAAGTAGGAAAATAGTTTCTAAATTTGCTACTTTCAATCTTTAATTAGCATCTTTAAACAGGCTAGGAAATGCCTTCAAAGAAGGCTCTGAAAAGATAAGCTCCACCCAGTGCCTTGAGTGCTTAGAACATTCAAATATGAAGTGATTTCCCTAGGGGGCTATTGAGAGACTGAATAAGGAGAAAAAAAATGATCTATTTGGCTTTATAAATTTTGAACTAGTAGTTTGTGTCTGAAGGTGGAAAAATCTTGAGCCATGAAAGAACTCTTCTTTCAAGGATTGAATGTGGAGGAAGGCCAGCAGGCAGCCTGAATTGCTTGCTAGGTGACCACCTGAATCCACTTGCTGAGTCAAAGTGGGAGAAATGCAGCAATAGAGAAATGGGTAGAGTATGGCCATTGACAGCAGTAGACCTGTCTCACAGGGCCTAGAGGAGAAGATGGGGATGTGCTGGTTGGTCTGAAGTTCATGATTTAGCTAAAGAGGTTTAGGTTGTCTAAGAATTTGTGATGGGGCTCATAGTAAAAGGGCTGGGCAGCCGATGGGCATTCAGGTGAGGCTAGGCATGGAGTCCCATAAGTTAATGAGAATATGAACAGATGCAGATGTATTTTGAGACTTTGAATTGGTGCATATTGTTGTTGACTTTATGCATGGCCTGATCTGATTTGATTTTGCTTATGGATGTGAACTTACAAGATTAAAAATGGAATCAAGTTTCTTCACATCAAAGAACATGCTTGTTTCCTCAGAGCACTGGTTTGATATAAGTGGGCAACATAGAAGTTGGATACTCAAAATCAGGGGAAAAAGGCTGGCATACAAACTTTTACTGGTGGGCTTATATGTTGATAAAATTGTAGGATTGTAGTGTAGGTATTCACATAGTGGTAATTGCTAATTATAGAATTATAGGGTATTATGTTTAATTGAGGCTGACCTATTTTGAGTTATGTACATTTTAGTTTTATCCTTTTAGGCACAAATATTTCACTATTATTTTGCTTAAAAATTGTGTATGCTAAAACTTTGTGTGATTCATTGACAAGTGGTATCTGTGGTGCATAATCTCATGTCAACTTGAGAATACTAAGAGTGAACATTGGTGTTTAGGGTGTTGATCAGTTCACAGCTTGATGATGCCTCCTTGTGGACATGGTCTTATGAGGATTCTAGGAACTCCCTCTCCTTTCCTGGAGGCAGGTCTCACTATCTCTCTGCCTTCGTCTACCTGTGGACCAGTCATATGAAGCTGTGCTGAGACCTGAGTGAGCCATGTGGTCGAGACCTGTGGAGACAGCCACACCTGTGATGCTTCCACTGCCATTGGATCCACAAGAGTTTTAACCCACCTGCCTGTGATCTTCCTGCATTCAGCATCATTGTGACATTGTGACAACGTGACTCTGATGACAAATCTATGGCTAGTATCAGACATGTGGGCTAATGTTGGATTTATGGACTTAACCTGGAATAGACTGAGATATTTTTTCATATTCAACTGCTCTTGATATATTGCTCTCTCTCACATATGTATGGATGCCCCTGGATTTGTTTCTTTAGTGAATTCGTACTAACACAATGAATCAGTAACAATGGGGACAGGAATTGATTGATACAGATGTATAGTGGTAGAAAAGGAGTCGTGAATATGGAATGTAAAAAAGAACATCTAGAAGGATGTGATTTTAATAAATATTGATAAGTCATATGAAAATAACAAAGATGTGCATGTGTATAAATACATGTGCAAGGCAGTCTTAAAAAGTTCATGACAAACTACAATTAAAACAAATTAAAAATTTCAATAATCATTTAAAACTGATATATATTAAATATATGTATTTATTTAATATATATTAATACATAATAAATTTATTTAACATATATTGTGGCAGTCATGTGCTTATGTTAATTTTATGATTGAAATGTAGGGGTGGAGTCTAGCCTGTTAATCTGGAGATAGCCATTGAGTAGCCAATGAGGGCTCTGTGTGGGCATGGCTTTCTCCTGAGACTTCTGGGAAATCTTGCAATATTTCCCTCGTGAAGATGAGAAGCTATCTCCCTAGTTGTTGGGAGTTAGGCGCAGAGAGGATGAATCACAGACAAGATGGCAGCATCTGAGAAGCTGGAGCAGCCAGCGGAGAGACCACATGGCTTTGCCCTGATGGAGCTAGACCTCTGAAGCTGGGGCGGCCACATGGAGACCTCTGCCAGCAATGAGTTGCTTCTGCTGTTGATGGACCCTGAGCCCTGGAAGCAAGAAGCCATTTGGATACCCCTGCCAGTGCCAGGATTCTGCACCCACTAACCTGTGACTTCGTGAGTTGGAAGGAGACTTTATAGACAATATATATAGTCCCTACGTTTTCCAAGGCTGAAAACCTTTCAGATGAAAGGTTGCAAATAAATGACACCACAGAATGAGGTAATAAAACTTGCTCCTTCAGAGTAGTTTCAAACTGTTAACCTTTACAATAGCATCTATGTGACCAGGTAGATAATGTGTGTGTGCTTGTGTAAATATGCATATATGTGTAAAAGTATACATGTAGGGAAAGAAAAACTTTTTATTGTATGTATGTATATCCATATATTCTCTATCCCTGGCCATTCAGGGCACTTGGCAACATCAACACTCATATCTAAGACCACAAGTACTACTCACATTTTCAGATTAACTGTTTTCCCACCCAAAATGTTACGGTTTTTTGAAATCATGGTATAATCTTTAGGTGTATTCGATGGTCTAGTGATTGTCATATTCTATTGAGAAACTCTATATGGACACTGCTTTCTTATTAAAAGCTAGTATTTGAACCATTTCACATACACTTGGGAAACATAAAGCTATGCGGATTGCAGTTCCTGTCTGGCTGATCTGATTCTGCAACCTCTCCTGGAAGTGTAGGGTCCTGCTACTGTAGATTGTGGCATCCAGTGTTACTCTTACCTATTAGCTTATTAGACCTAGAGAATCAGACACCCCATATTAGACATACTGAGAAGAATTATTACTTTAACGAAATCCTTGGGGAGGGTTACATGTGCACTATGTTTTTAAGAAGTATTATATTAAAAAGCCAATAATTCTGTTACCAGTTTTTAAAAAAAACCTAGCTGACAAACCTCATGTTTCTAAAAATATGAAGGCCTTGGGTAGTTTTTCATGTCTTTATAGGTCATGTACATAGGTATTTATGTTCTACTTTTCACTAAAACAATTGACTGTGTCTCTTCATTTCTGGCGCCTTTTTTGTTCCTTCTACACACCTCAGCCTGGTTTTAAAACTGAATCCTCTCCGTTTGGTTGTTCCTGTCCCTTCTTTTGCTATCACATGTAGATTCAGCATTTGGTCTCCTGTTGTGTACCTCCTGACTCTGCTTATTCCCTTTGCTTACAATTTGTCTTCTTGATATTTAAGTACAGAATTTGATATTAATATCTCTTTCCCAGAAATTTTTGATCAGTGACTTTGTGAATTCAAAGCATCTACGTAAAAAAAAAATCTGTCAATATTTAACCCTCAAAGTTACAAACATCCACTTAGAAAGTGTTTTCTTCTCTTGGGCTTGGATTGTTATGTTCATCTCTAATTTTTTTATTCCTTATTTTCTTTTGTTTTCTTTAGAAGTCTAAGAACAATATATTTCCAAAGAATATTTCCTGAGATCATTATTGAAACTGTATTTTCACCCATAATAATTGGGCCTCCTTGAACTTCTCTGTGATGAGCTGAACATTTCATGATGCATATGGTCCCTCCTTCTTTAATAGGCTCACAATCCTCTTATGTGTTTGAAGACAATTCACTTTGAATAGCACCAGAGACTATAAACTCTAGACCTCTGTATAATCACTTCCATGACTATTCCAAATACACGAAGACAAATTCTTAACAATTGCTTTTATTTAGGTTTTGCAATAGAAGTTGACCACTACTGGATATTCAGTCTTGTCACTTTTCATTTTTTTTCTCTTTTCTACATGACGTCTCTATCAGATCTGGCAAAACCTAATAGACCACAATACAGTCTGACATTAATGACTTTAAGTCACAAAATCAAGAGAACAGAGGCATTTTGAATGTAAAGCAATGGACAAAGATAATGAATATGCTTGTGTAACAAACTAGAGATGCATATAAACGGAGATACAATTCACTAAAATCAATTAAGATTCAAATTTATATACATGCATGTATTTTATGCATAAACCAATCAACATAAGAAAATTGTCTATGGTATATGAGTTAATATGGAAAAACATCACTATGTCTATGGTTACTGAGTATTTCCTGAATAAAAATAGTTGCCAAAAAGTACATCCTCCATTGAATTTTCATTTTGGTTTTACATTTCACATTAGAATATCTTACTTTTGTTTATCATTAACTTTGAGAGCAATAGCTCATAGCTATTATATTCATACATTTTACAAAGGAACTTGAGTTTCAACTAGACAAGATAAATGACATTTTTTGGTTTGCTTCATCTAGTTAAACTAGTGCAGGCAGAGTATAACAATGAAGATAGTAATAATAAAGGTTTAGGAAGCATTCTCGGAAAGGGTCCTTGCAAATGTTTGCAAAATTGAGGGACTATCTTAGAAAGCAGAGTTTAAGTCTTTTATTCAAGTGACTAGTTAGGTTAATCAGGTGTGTCTGAATGAGATAATTCAAAAACGGTGATGCTTAGCATGATTCAAGATGACTATCTCTGGTCTAGATCAAGCTCATTTGTTGAATTAGACTTGTCCCCCTTTCTGCCTTCCTAAGAATAAAGTCTTTGAATGAGAATTGTAGCTTCATGTAAAACTTAAACTACCCTCACAAACTGGAGAGGGTACAAAAATTAGGTTTGTGCAGAAATGTTTGTCAGTAAATGTTTGTGAAGATGATCTCAGAAGAACGCTTACACAGCATGTTTCACAAAGCATGTATATATAGTTCACTAAATTGGCTCTAAGAAATTGAGGTTAGAAAACAAATCAGCCAGCCTTGTAAAAATTTAAGTTGACTATATTTGTGTAATTATGTGTAATTCAAAGCCTCCATTATTATCGTTACATTTTTTCTCTCCCTCTTTTCTATCTTAAAAAAAATGTATCTCTTTCTCAGAAAGTTAGAGTATCTTGTTTAATTCTCGCTAAGTGCTCCATTGACTTAAGTTGCTCAATTTTGTTAATTAAACAAACACAAAATTCCTTGCTTTAATTTTAACAGATATTCCTTTAGAACTGTTTGATGGCAAAATATTTGAAGGCAAAATTAGACAACATAAAAAATAATCATTACTAGAGTAGATTGCATGCACGCATGCATGTGTGTGTGACATTTTTCCAGATTGGAAAAGTTGAAATCTTGGAACATTTAAACTCAGACACATAGCACTATTGAACGCTTAAGTTAAAGGAGAATTCAGACAGAAAGCATAGATTTTAATGCTTAAGTGGTTGCATGTATACAATTTTATGATTACATGACATGTTTAGAGTGTTATTTTTTAATTCGGTAAGCCTCAAGTTTAGAGTGAGAAGAAGAAAATGAGAGATATGATGAAAGCAGAAACATTGGGAGGGAATCTTTTTAGTCATTCAGAGACTGGACTTGAACTTAAAAGTTTTGAAAAGTATATATGCCTACTAATGCATAAGCTTTCAGAAAAGTACATTCTATACAACATTGGGTTTTTACAGGAAAAATAGTAAACTCTTACAACCAGTTACAATGCTTCTGTTTATTTCAGAGTAACAATCATTGTTAAAAAAAATACTTGAAAAACCATAATGGAATTAGATGTGTGGAATGGAACCATCCACATGTTTTTGAATGGGAGTCTAAATGATATAATTGAATAGTGATGTGGTTTGAAAGGAGCCACAAATGTGATTGTTAGGTGCCATTGAGTCAGTTCTGATTAATGTACAACAGAATGAAACACTGCTCAGTCCTGAGTCATCCTAGCCATCATTTCTGTGCCTGAGTTTGTTGCTGTAACCAGTGTCAATCCATCTCCATGAGAGCCTTCCTTTGCTTCCCCACTTCTCTACTTGTCTACCGTCATGTCCTTTTCCAGGGGCCATTCTTTCCAGACATGTATGAAATACATGAAATGGAATGTTGTAATTCTCCCTCAAAGGAACATTCTGGTAATACTTCCAAGTCAAATTTATGGTACTTTAAATATGCTTCTTCAACATAATTCAAAGTTATCAATTCTTCTGCAGTCTTCTTTATTCAATGCCCAACTTTCACATGCCTCCGATGCCACTGAAAACATCATAAATCAGGGGAGGCACACCTTCATCTTCAATCTTCAAGATGAGGTATTGGGCAGAAGACTTACCTAATGCAATACATCTTTGATCTCCTGATTGCTCTTTTCATGGTTATTGATCATGGATCCAAACAAGACAAAATCTCTGAGAGCTTCAGCTTTCCCCCCATTTATTATAATGCTACTTCTTGGTTCACAGGTGAGGATTTTGGTCTTTCGTACATTGACTTCTAATCAGTATTGAAGGCTATGATCATTGAACTTCATCAGCAGGTACTTCAAGCAAGGTTGTGTCATCTGCATATGAAAGGTTGTTTATTAGTTTTCCTCCAATAGTGAAGCCACATTCTTCTTCAGATAGGCCAGTTTCTCTTCAGTTTTGCTCATGATACAGATTAAATCAGTATGGTGAGAAGATACCCCTCCTGCCACATACCTGTCCTGATTTCAAGCAGGCAGTAATCCCTTATTCTGCTTGCAATATTACCTCTTGATCCACACACAAGTTCTTCACGAGCAACATCAAGTGTCCTGGAATTCCAATTTTGCTCAAGGTTATCCATGGTTTTTTATTGCCCACAGAGTCAATTGCCAGGGAATAGTTAATGAAACACAAATAGACATCTTTCTTTAAATTATGCAGTAGTTAAGAAAATGGAAGGAAAATGGAAGGCAAGGAATGGAATAGAAAATTTCAAAGGGCACCCTGAGAAGACGAAACCCAATATTAAATGAAATGTGGAAGGACCTGGAGTTAGAAAACCAAAGAGGATAAATATGCTCTGTGCACACCAATCTGACAGAATTCAAGAAAAAAATTAGTCCTTAAATTATAGTGTTGAAAGTTTCTCTAGGCAAAATATTGAATGGTACAGGATGCATAAAAACATATGGAAAAATACACAGTCTTTGTACCCAAAAGAACTACTTAACATTCCCCAATTTAAAAACACAGTGTATGAGCAAGAACCCATGATGCTGAAGGAGGAATTTCAAACTTCACTGAATACATTTGTTACAACAAAGCACCAGCAATTGGAGGGATCCCATTGAAATGTTTCAGGCAACTGTAAAGGCATTGGAATTTGGCCAACTGATTGGCAGAGATCCCTCCTTGTATCCCCTTCCAAAGAAAGGTGAGCCAACAGAATCTTCCAACTGTTGAATTATATAATCAATATTAACTGAAGTAAAATTTTGTTGAAGATCCTTCAACAGTTGCAGTAGTACATTGACTGGGAACTGCCAACAGTTTAGGTGGGAAGAATGTGCATTAGGATTAAAGGAATGCTAATAAAAATCTACACATGCAGATGACACAACCTTGTTTGATGAAAATGAAAATAACTTGAAGCAATTGCTGATGAAGAACAAGGACTGTAGCCTTCAGTATGAACCAACACTGCATGTAGGGAAGGCCAAAATGAGCACAACTGGACCAACAGGTAATCTCATAATAAATGGGAAAAGGTTGAAGTTGTCAAAGATTTCATCTTACTTGAATCTACCAATGCCCATGGAAGTAGATATCAAAAGATCCCAAGATGTATTCTTTTCAGTATATGAAACTCAGACTTGATGAACCTGTCGGGTGATAACAGGTAGAATAAAGCTTTCTAGGGAGGAGAGCAGTGGTGATGATGAGGGTGGGAGTAAACAAAATTGATGTCAAGGAGTCGAGGAAGAAAAGAATGTTTAGAAATTGATCATGGCAGCACTTGTACAATACTGCTTCATGTGAATGAGCTATGGAATGATATGTATTATCTTCCAATTAAAAATGTTTTGTCTTAGATAAATGTACTGTAATATACCTCTTCAGAGCTTTAAGAAGGATGTTATTTGAGGACTAATGTGAGCCTGATCCAAACCATGGCCCTCTCCATGTGCATGTAAAAGTTGGATGCTGAATAAGAAAGATCATAAAAAAAGTGTGTACTTGAACTGTGGTGCTGGTAATGAATATTGAAAGTGCCAGAGTCCTAAAAGGACAAGTCGATCTTTATTTGAGTAATTAAGACCGTAGTGCTCCTTAAAGGCAAGGATGGCAAAACTTCATCTCAAAAAATTTACACATATGTTCAGTAGAGACTAGACCCTGGAGAAGGGCGTCATGTTTAGTAGAGGACCGTCCATAAAAACGAAGTCCTTGCATGACATGATTGACATACTGGCTGCATCAATGAGCTCAGGCATGGGAGCAATTGTAAGGAGGCTTAGGAATGTTCAGTGTTCTGTTCTGTTTTTATGAGTCAGAAGTCAACTTGATGACACTTAACAAACATCTTTCTTGTATTCTCTGCTTTCAGACAAGATTCATCTAATATCTGCAGCTATATCCTTTATTCTAGATCTTCTTCTGCATGTGAGCTGGGCTTTGGCACCTCCTTGTCAATGTGCTGCTGCACCCATTGTTGGATGATCTTCAGCAAAATTTTACTGACATCAGATATTGGTGACACTTTCTATGGTTTCAGCATTCTGTTGAGACATCTTTCTTTGCAATGGGCACAAACAGGGATCTCATCTAGTCAATCGGCTGTCTTCTGAATTTCCTGGCATAAAAGAATGACTGCTCCTAGTACTTCATCAGCTGGTTGAAATATTTCCATTGGCATTCCATCAATTCTTGGAGGCTTCTTGTTGGCAAATGCTTTTAGTGTGATTTGAATATCTTCCTTCAGGAACATTGGTTCTTGGTCTTATGCTACCTCCTGAAATAAAGGAATGCTCTTGTTCTTTTATTGTATCTTGACTTTCTGTATTCTTTTCATCTTTTCTTAAAGCTTTCTGCATCATGCAATACTTTGTCCAGATAATATTTTAAGATTTCAACTTGAGATTTGACTTTTTACTTGAGTTCTTTCAGTTTGAGATATGAAGAGCATGTTATTCCTTTTATATTTCTAATTCTAGGTCTTTATAAATAATATTTGACTTTGTCTTCTGGAGATGCCCCTTGAAATTTTCTATTCAGCTCTTTATAAATTCTTCCATCTGATCTAGCTACTCATAGATTAAGTGTAAATGAACACTTTTAGTGCCCTCCAACCCAAGGGGTCCCTTCTCTGACAATATTATCTCTAACAATGTTCTCCTTCCACTCATTAGTCCTTTAATAGCTGACTATACTTTGATGCGGTGCATAAGCTTTTCAGTGGTTTCTTCCCCTGTAGTGGGAAACTATGTCCTTCTTCATGGTCTGTTCTTTTTCTAGAAGCTCTACTGAAAACCATTCACTCTGGGTTACCCTGGTAGCATTTGAAAATGCCTATTGTTTAACTTCCAGTCTCACAGCTGCACTCAAGCCACACAGAACTACAGACTGACAAACAAGTAGTAGGGGGAAATAAATGCTATCACTCAATCACCCTTAGAGCAGCAATTCTCAACTTTTAGGTCACAACCCCTTTGGGGGTCAAATGACCCTGTCACAGAGGCTGCTGATTCATAACTGTAGAAATAATTTCAGTTACTAAATTGCAAAGAAAATAAGTTTATGGTGCGGGGGAGGATGACACCACAACATAAGGAACTTTCTTAAAGGGTCACAGCTTTAGGAAGGATGAGCACCACTGCCTTTAAGGAAGCTCTCAATGAGAAGGATTTGATTTCCTCCACTGGGTGGAGGCAACAATGGGTTCAAATATACCAAAGATTGGAGACTGGTGCAGGATCAAGCCATGTTCATTCTGTGGTGTACATGGTCACCATGAGTCAGACCTGAAGTGAGGGCATGCCACAGCAAGAAAAATATCCTTCATGTCCCACCTGAAACTCTGAGTGGATTGAGAATGTCTCAGTCACAATAGAAGGAACACTAGAGATGGGATCTATTTCTAGGTGGGCCTGGGGAGGGGGTGGATCCAGGATGAACTCATCTTTGAATATATTGTGTTACAAGAAACTGCAATATTTAGGTGGAAAACTCCACTAGGCATTTGAATCTGTAGGCTCAGAATGATTTATGTTTGAGCACATATCCGACAAGCACAAACATAACAAGAACAATAACATCTTCCAGTAGAAACATATAGAGGAGAAACAGAAATGAATAAATGTCAGCATTCAAGGGGATGGGGAGGGAAGGGTGTCACGAAGGCACCAAGAAAGGATCAGGAGAGGAGACGGAAGAGAATTTGCAGAAAGGAGCTTCATGATATGGAGGGCAAGGCACTTAACTGAACCTTCCCAAATTGCCTCAGATGTTTGAAGTCCCCAAAGCAAAAAACAAAAACAAAAACAAAAAACACGGTTTGTGCCATAGGTAAGCAATTCTATATATTGCAATTTTGAGTGTTAACAGCTGTAGGAGGTTAAACATAAAAGCAAGAGCACACCTATTTTTTCTGACTAACTGTAAAACTGAATATTCTTTTAAATGCAGTCAGAATTTTATTCTTCATACTATTTATTATAAAACCACTTATTAATATATTTCTATTTTAAAATATAGCTTGTTTACAAAATCTATAAATGTATTGAAAATGGCTCTTCCATATCTAAGCTAGAAATGGTTACCCTGAGGTAATAGGGTCAACTATTTCAACTATCTGCTAAAATGCTAGTGGAATAATTATCTCTTTCATCAGAAACACAAAAAAATGAATAATATTTATGTGCAGTTTCTCCCACATTTTAATTTCAAGCACTTTGATTTTACTGTTAGTGTCTTCACACTGTGTTCCATGACATGGTGAAAACTGCTATGAGTGTCTAAGAGAGTACAACCCCTCCATAGCCCATCTATCTTCCTTTCAGATTCAAAGGCATACTTATACTTTGAAGATGATGTAGTTAACATAAAATTTCCCTTAGGCCAATGGTGGGGTAGATTTTCCAAAATAACCCCACCTACACTCTATACTAGGACATCAACATTTAATGTGAGCCCTTATGTGAATGAAGAGTATCACAAGAAGATAAAGCAGGCACCATCAGCAACCAGTGTTAACAGAGGAGCCAGGGTAGTTGAGTGATTAAACAAGTGACAGTTCAAACACATAAAAGCTTATTGAAATAAAAAAGACAAACTATCAATAAGTATTCTACATCAAAAATCAAACCCAATGTCATTTAAGTGAAGACCCAACTCATAGTGATCCTATGGGGCAGACGAGTACTGATCCACAGGTTTCAATATATTTACAGAAACAGATAAGCTCCCTGGAGCAGCAGGGGGGTTTGACCATCTGTTAGCAATCCAAATCCTAAGCATCTGCACCACCCAAACTCGTCCCAGTGGACATGAAGTAACCAGAAAGCCTGTGGTACATGTCAACTGTACATATGGGGTCACCACATGAATTACAGTGAACTCCACCATGTAGAGTGTGTCCACAAAATATTGGAGAGAGGCAGAGATTGTCCACAGGATTAATTATCTTTTCAAATTTTAAAGGTTTTTTTGAGATAAAAAATAAGTCCAGATAAACATGAAAGAAGACACAGTTGTAAAACATGATATACTATATGGGCGATTTTCTTATGATAATATTTAATCGAATAAATCATTCCTATTTACTGCAAGTAAGATGACGTGGCAGTTATGTGCTTATATTAATTTTATGATTGAAATGTAGGGGTGGAGTCTAGTCTGTTAATCGAGAGATAGCCATTGAGTAGCCAATGAGGCCTATGTGTGGGCATGGCTTTCTCCTGATATGTCTAGGAAATCTAATGATATTTCCCTCATGAAGACGAGAAGCTATCTTACTGAGTTGTTGGGAGTTAGTCTCAGAGACAATGAATCATGGACAAGACAAGATGGCAGCGTCCGAGAAGCTGGAGGAGCTAGTGGAGAGACCACAAGGTTTTCCCCTGATGGAACCAGAACTCTGAAGCTGGGGCGGCCACATGGAGACCTCTTCCAGCGATGAGTTACTTCTGCTGGTGATAAACCCTGACCCAGGAAGTGAGGAACCATGGGAAGACCCCTACCAGCACCAGTACTCTGCACCCACTGACCTGTGACTTCGTGAATTGGAAGGAGACTTTATAGACTGATATCGGGCATATGGGTTAATATCGGACTTTTGACTTTGTACTGGACTGGATTGGGATGCGTTCTTAATGTCCTATTTCTCTTATATATAAACCTTTTCCTTAGATCTAGATGCGTGTCTATGAAATTTGTTCCTCTAGTCTAACCAGACTAACACAGACGGCTAATTTAGAGTTGTCAACTAGTCTCCTTTCCTACTTCTGATAAATAAGAAAAATTCTCCTTAGTAGTCACTCAGATTCAAGATGTCACAAACAATTCCCAGAGGAAATTGAAATACAAGTGATTATATGAAACACCCATATGCAGGATGATCTTAGAAAATATGTTGTATGCATGTGTCTCTGGTGTATCCTTTCTGACCGCAACCCAGAGATTATATGAATAGCCTGTCCACCCCATAGATTGCCTTTTAACATAGATGATGGAAGATGTAGTGAAGTTATCTTTTGATCTCCCTTTGTGCCCATTTTATTTTTTTCAGGTTTTAATGTTTGTTTCGATTTTGTTTTATCATTATTTTTTGGTTTCCTTTCTTTAATCATTTTCGCTTTGGTTCTGTGTAATTTTCTCTATATGAGATCCAGGACAGATCCAGTGACAGGATGAAGGCACCCGGTGGACAGGCGTGGTGGTGGTTCCTGCGGCTGCAATCTCGCAGGTCCGCAGCCTGAAATCACTGGTCTGTGGGAGATTGTCAGAAGCCACACAACCAATTCTGGCCTGTCCTGTAGTGTCAGAATTGATGTGATGGTGGTGGGCTTGGTTTTGTGGAGGTGTATGGTACAGCACTTTAGGGGGAAAGGGGGAGCAAGGAACTATACATATGAGAAAGAAGAAAATGTTCTGAAATCATGGTAATAATAACACCCTTGGCATAAACAGAACTGAACTCTTAAAACACGTGAATTATATGCCAATAAAATATTTTTAAAGAGTATGTTTAGGAAACAAATCCGTTTTTACTATATTGTATAGGGTGGCTATGAGTCATAATTAGCAGCCTCTAGCCCTGAAATTTTACTTAGATGAGGGGCTATGGATATATGTGTGTGTACATGTCTATCCAAAGAAAATCAGATTTTTTTCAAAGCTATGTAATTTTTTTAAAAAACGAAACAATCTCATCACCTTCAAAGTACTTTCCACTACACTTGATACTTCTGCAATTCCATTCGTGGAAACATTTTTCAAACACATGTTTGGATGGCTGACAGCACCTCCATCGTTATTTTCTTCACCTCTTCCATGTCTTTAAATTGCCACCCTTTCTTGTCTCTCTGCAATTGTGGAAACAGAAAGAAGTGACAGGGAACGAGGTCAGGTGAGTAAGGTGTGTGGAGCAAGAGAGGTCTGCTGTTTTTGTCAAAAACTGGTGCACCGAGATGGCTGGGTGAGCAGGTGCATTATCATAGTAGTTAAACTATTTCCCAGTCTAATACAAATCACACCTTTTTTTTTTTTTTTTTACCACACACTGTTATGCAATCTTTTCAGACCTCTGGATAGAAAGCTGATCTGGAGAAACAAATTCCAAATGCACCATGAATTGACATTTTTGTCCTTATAGGAGTTGACAGGCGTCCAGAATGAGGTTACCAATTGACATTTCACCTTTTTGAAATGAGGAAAGCACTCATACTCTTTAGTTCTTCCCATAGCACTGTCCTTGTAAGCTTTGTTCAACCTCACAAAAGTTTCTGTGGCATTGCTCCCTATCAGAAAGCACAATTTCATAGCCCCATCCATGCTGTTCTCTTAAATTTTCCATCACAAAAATGAGATTCAAGAGAAACTGATTTTTCAAAAAAAAAAAAACTCACTGTGGCCAGAATGCACTGACTCAGAGCGAGTTGCTGGATGCTTGTGTGGAGGTGGGGGGCGGGCTGTACCATGAATGCTGCACTGTGCCCATGCAATTCAATTTGGGGGGGGGGCACTCCTCTTAGATACAAAAGCTCCATTCTACCCAGAACAACTCTCTTTTACAGGGGGTTCCCTTGGTGCCCCCCTCCATGAAAACAGAATTGCATGGGACAGTTTGAAGTTTTCTGTTGTATGAATTTTTCCTGCTAGGCAAGCCTCAAATAGCTCTCTCTGAGTCAGTCACCCAGTAGGGTACCCTGGGAAGGTTCTCTCAGAGCAAAGTGAATTTATTTATAAAATCAGTTTCCCTTGAACCTCATTTTTGTGATGGCTGATTGAAGAGAAGAGCACACAGCCGTAAAATAATGTTTTCTGCTTGAGAAAAATGCCACAGAAACAGTTGTGATGTTCACAGCTTGTAAGGACAGTGTCATGGGACAAACTAAATTGTACAAGTGTTTTTCTTGTTTTAGAAAGGTGAATTGTTGACTGATGACAAGCCTCATTCTGGACATCTGAAAGGTAATTTTTTGATTGATGACAAACCTCATTCTGGACATCTGTCAACTGCCAGAAAGGATGAAAACTCATACTACATTTGCCATTTCTTCCTCCAGGTCAGACTGTTAATCAAGTTTTCTATTTAAAGTTTCTGAAAAGATTGTGTAGCAGTGTGTGACCAGGAAAAAAAAAAAGGTCTTTTTAAATTTTGTTTTGTTTTTGTGGGCACCGCTGCCCCTGGTGGGAGTAGGAGGCCCAGCCTTGCTCCTGGAGAGCTGCTGCTGGATTTGAACCACCAACCCTGCGGGTCACAGTCCTACACACCACTATGCCACCGGGGCTCAGCTCTGACAAGAAATGTCTTATTTGTGTTAGATGGGCTTCTTATTTGTGTCAGATGGGCTACTGGTTTTGCCACCAGGATAAGATACCTGTTCACATAGCCATTATAGTGCACATTTTGGGGCAAAAAAGTGCAGACCTGTGAATATTGTCATATGGTAAAAAAAAAAGCTTGTAATGTCATTAAATTAAGGAATTTTGATCGAGAGATTGTCCAGAATTATATGGGTGGAATTGCTGTAATATAAAAGATTTTGATACGAAAAATAAAATGGAGATAACCTTCAAAATCACATGCATGTTTTGCTTCTGATCTTGCAGCTCAAGGGAGGGGCTATAATCCCAGTAAAGGTGCTCTCCCCATGGGAGAACCCAGGGAAATGAGTCCCACCTAGACCTTTGACTGTTTGTTCAGCTTTGCAGAGAGCTAGATATAACCAGGACAGTCATTGTGTGCAACTGTTGACTGAAGAAAATAGTTGCTTGTTTAAGCAACAGGTTTGTGGTAATTTGTTACAGCAACAGCTAGAAAATATTGCAAGACCCTTGCTATTTTTTATGTGAACATAGTTTGTAAATAAGGCAGTACACAATGGAATAAATTAGAAAGTTAAAATTATTTTAACTTAAATTCACTTAAGAGAAAAAAACGTTTTATTAATACATCTTGCAGTGATAAATAGAATACCTACTGTTTAGTAGGAATTAAAAAATATTTGATAATGAAAATCAATTTTAGGATAGAACTATAATTAAAAGTATATACAAAATGTTATTTCCTCCTCTGTACCTTGAACTTGAATCTTAATTTTTTAGGTAATTGATAGATCTATACATCTACAACTTCTAATTATTAAATATAATTAATATTGAACAAATACATACTGTGTGTGAGTCAATTCATATTTATAGCAAGCTGAAAGGAAACAACCATTGAACCTTTAACTGCAAGATCAGCAGTTCTGTCCCACCAGAAATGCTTCTGGACAAAGAGAAGCTATTTGCTTGTAAAAATTTACAAAGCCTAGGAACCTTGATATAGGATTGTTTTGAGTCAGACTGACTTGATGAACATGACTTTTGTTTTGTATTGTTTTACAGACAATAGTAGAACTGATTCTGAGAATTTCTGGGCGTGTAAGTCCTTACGGAAGTGGACAGTCTCATCTGCTGTGGAACAGATGGTGGAATTGAACTGCGAAACTCTGATGAGCAGCCAAAAGCTTAATTCATAGCAAAGCTTAATTCACAGCTCCCCCAAGACTCCTTTAATATCACAGAAAATGAAAATCATTTGGGAAAGGGACATGATTGCATAAATGTTTATATTTTTAACTTAAATGCTTGCTTTTAAGTCTGCTGTACATTTTTCAATAATTACCAAAATATTTGTGTCACAAGTCTTGGTTTGCCTTAGGTGAGATTCTCTTGATATAAATTTGAAAAGTAATATATACACAATTTTTTTTCTAAAATAAATATTTGCTTTTTGTCACATTTTATATGAAAATATAATAAAGCAGGAAATGAAATCTTCAAAGTGAAGCAGTTAGTTTACATGATTGTGTTTCTGATAAAGATGTATTTGATTATGAATTCACACTCAAATTTAATTTTTAGATAGATTTCATGGCATGATATCCTAGTAGGTCTTTACCTATGTTGCTGATGTCAGGTGCTGTTGAATGATTCTAGCCCATGGTGACCCACGGCAAAACAGAGCAAAATGTTACCAGGTCCTGCACCCGCCCCACAATTGTTCACAGGTTAGAGCTCCTTGTTGCAGCAGCTGGCAGCTGTCAATCCATCCTCTTAAAGGTCTTCCTTGCTTTCACTGCCCTCCACTCTGCCCATCAGAATATCATATTCTAGGGACTGGTCTTTCCTAACAACATGTCCAAAATACAATAGAGAAAGTCTATACATGCTTGTTTCTACGGAGCATTCTGGCTGTATGCTTTCCAAGACAGATTTGTTCAAGATTTTGGCAGTCCACAGTACAATATTCTATGTTAAATATATATATGTGTGTCTATATACTTATATAGACAATATGTATTATTTATACATAGATACCTATATAAGTATATTGGTATAGAATATATATACCATGTAGAAAATATGTACATATGCTGAAGTTAAATCGTAATGCAAAATTTTTGCATTTATGTTATATAGAATTTATTTGTATTCTATATGGATACTTGCTTTTAGTATTATAAATATGTATATTCTACTCATATATATATTCTAGTTTTCAGATACATATATATTCTATGCCAGCACCATAATTCAAATAATGAACTCATAATTGAAGTGCATTGATTCATCTTAGTCTTCCTTATCCAGTGTTCATCTTCCACGGGAAGATGAGAAAATTGAAAATACCTTAGCTCCCATCAGGAAGCCTCATGGTGTAATGGTTAGGAGGAGGGCCAGCAGTTTTCCACCAATAGCTGTTCTCTAGGACAAAGGGGCTTTTCTATGCCCATAAAGATTGTAAACTCAAACCGGCAGCTCAACTCTGTTATGCACACTCATTAAGAATCAGAATCAATTCAATGGTTTTCTGAGCATTTAAAGTTAGTGAAAAGAGAACAACTAATTGCTAAAATGGGGATTTAAGAACTTTCTTCCTGTGGATTCTGATTCAGTAGTTCTGGGTAAAATGAGAAATCTGTATTTTAACTATATTCATTATCTCTATGCAGACAATTCAACATTTACACCCATGATGACAAGCATTTTTATATAAACTCTTTGCATGACAATTAAGAGCAAGCTTGAGTTAATCATCTTACTCCAGTACATTTTGTTTTAGTGCAAATATTTTTGTGCATTTCATAATAAATACCATTATAATTGGGGGATTACCATATTCTATACAGTTGAATCTGTATTCATTGTTTCCTGTGTAGACAACTTTATCCAGGAAGAATTCCCAGGGTGAAACATTAAGAAACATCTGCTGTCTTTGCAGAACCTCATAAAACAAGGGGCCACTGTGAAGTTTAGTAAATGGATTATGCTGAATAAAACACTCTGAAATACTGTCATGCATTCCAATATCACGGAGTGCGTTTTACATTCCTCTAGTACTAAAAGTGGTTCATATTATACTGTAATTTGTATGATAAACTTCCAGAGACTTTTTGGGAGAAGTGAAGTACTGTATCTATGAGACTAAGATGAAGAATAATACAATGGAGCATATGAATAAAGTCACATTTTTGTCACAGGAATTATAAAAGATATACTTAAGAATAACTAATTTCCAAATCCTTTAAGATTTTATATGTAGAGTTCATTGCTGTTAAAGTATGGGATTTGTAATTAAATTAATTGGCAAAAAATAGAAACCTGCTTATAAAAATTGAAACCAATATTTATGGTGTTTGCATTGTTTGCAAGAACCCCAGTGGTATACCATATCATGCCTTAGGCAGGTAATGATAGGTCTGGAATGGTAGTCTATTAGCTGATTGCAGAGAGAAGAGGACGCTGTCTCTCCTGTGAAGAGGTACATCTCAGAATCTCTCAAGAGCAGCTCTCCTGACTAGGGAGAGCTCAATGAGTTAAAACGGACTCAATGGCAGCGAATTTGGTTTTGATTTGATATTGTTTACAAGGTACTGCACTTCACAAAATACTTAGTCCACATAACAACTCTTTGAGATCAATACTATAATTATCCAGTTTTTCACAGGCATACACTGAGGCAAAGATGCATTTGAAATGTGACCTTGATTATACAATGAGTTAGAGTTAGACTTCAAAGCCCACATATGGAGACCCTGGAGCTTTGCTACTTAGAATCCCCTTCGAGGAGACCTGCTTGCTATCCAGCTTTGTGTGAGGACAGTAAAGGATGGTGGAGGGCAGACAAGTCACAGAGAAAAGGCCGAAGTTTCCTACCATCGTTCAGAAGCTTCATAAGGTGAATCTTGAAGTTTGACTTATTTCTCTATGCAAACCAGCTTCTTTCTTTACAGCTAAAACTTCCTCTCATTGACTCCTCCCATAAAACGTAGCCTGTGCCACAGCAATTTGGACAGCAGCATGAGTTTATGCACATCCATTAGACCTTGTTATGTAAAATATAGTTCTATTCTGATGCACATATGATCAGCATAGTTAGACGTGGCTTGATGCCAACAGTTAATGTTTATCAGTGCAGAGGGAGCTAGTCACAGGGTGGGGCATCCCAGATGAGGTGGAAGCACAAAACAGGGTATCAGAGGAGCGGTTCTCAACCTGTGGGTTGCGATCCCTTTAGGGGTAGAATGACCCTTTCCCAGGGGTTGCTTGATTCATTAACAGTAGAAAAGTACAATTATGAAGTAGCAATGAAAATATTTTTATGGTTGAGGGTCACCACAACAGGAAGAACTGCATTAAAGGGTTGCAGCAGTAGGAAGGTTGAGAACCACTGGTACAGAGGAACAAATGAATATGTCCTTTCCTCTTTTCCCTTTCACCTTTTTTGCAAGCTTTCCTCTTTAGGAGAAAAGAAAAGGGAGACTCAAAGTATAGACTGCCCCGTCCTGAGTGGCAGCAGAGAAATGATGCAGGGGCGGGGGAAGAGTGTGAGAACAGATTAATAACAAGGACAACACCAAGATATTCAGACAAGGCGACAAGAAAATTTAACCACAGAGAGATTCCAAAAATCCCCAATAGCAACAGGATGTTGCTATTGTTTTCACCATTACCATTTTATATCCTAGATCAACTTTTTATTATTGTTACTTTTTCCTAATCTTTCCCACAAATTATCTTAGCACAAATTATCAAGTTCTCACAGATATCAAAACTAGGTATCCATAGCTATTCATAGATTAGACTCTAGCACAGGTAGAGAATTTCACTTTTTTTTCTATTCAAATCTGCAAGTCACATTCCTTTTTCAAGCTCAGTATGAGAAAAAAAAATTACACTTATGGTTTGGCTATTTTGTCAAGGAACAAAATGAAGCTAGAAAAATCTGTATAATGAAGATACAGGTAAATTAAAGGCTATTCAAGTTCATCCCCTACTTCAGTGGTTTGAAAAACTAAACAAACACAAACCTTTTCTTGCAAAATGTTTTCTATAGATTACCTGAACAATGTGATATTTTTCATACTTTGAAGTTGAAGGTTGTTAACAAAATGATTAGGAAAAGAACTTGTACTAAATAGCCTAGAGAACATTTTGTTATTATGTAGTCATATCTCATGGAGTTTTTTGTACTTTCCTAAGAAGCATAACAAGATAGACTGTATTCAGGGGGCCTCAAACTTTTTAAACAGGGGACCAGTTTACTATCCCTCAGACTGGTGGAGGGACAGACTATAGTTAAAAGCAAAAAAAACTATGAACAAATTCACTGCAGGCCCAGGATGAGTCTGTTGCTAAGCAGGACAGCAGCAGTGGCAAAAACACCCAGCGGCCCTCATGTGGCCCACGGGCCGTAGTTGGAGGACCCCTGCCTAAATTCAGATTAAAAATGCCATACATTTTTACTTCTCCCTCCCCTCTTGTGTTATTGTCCATAAGTGCCTGACATCCTAGACATTCTTAACTCTATGCCACTTTTTCCTTATCTTAACAAGCAACAAGCACTAGTCTTGTACAATGAACATGCAAAGTGTTTGATTTTCCATTCTGCCTAATTGTTTGTCAATAATATTTTGATTCATAGATCATACAATTTATATTATAATATAGAAATTTATAAAGAAAGTTTAATTTAATGTGCCTATTTTTGTTGAACACTTTGGTGAGCTAGGGAAAATTCTTGTCCATTTAATTACCAAGTCAGATAACAAAAATACCACTGCCATTTAGCTGGTTCCTAATGACCTGATAGAACAGAATAGAGAATCCCTGTGATGGTTAGGATTGATGCCAACTAGACACTCCTGGCTCAGGGTAGGGGTGGAGCCCCATTTATAAATCAGGTCATAGTCTGATGACACCTTTGTGAGGGAGTGACCTTTGCCTAAGAGGAAAACGGAGCAGAACCAATTTCCCTTTTCCCCTTCACTTTCTCCTGAAGCTAGATCTTACTTCTACTGCTTTAATGTCCTCTTGTCTTGCCAGCCGATCATAGAAGTGCTTCAGTGGACTTTCACACTGAATTAGTTTGGCTGACCTCAGATTAATTCATAGCTACACCCACTGGTCTGTATCCCTCAGCCCTGTTTCAACTCATTCCACAGCTACATGAATCAGAAGAAGTGTAACTTTGAGTAGACTGAGTTTACCTACTACGACTGTTTAGAAATTGTATTCTCAAAGTAGAGAATACTTCAAAGATGTTTAATCATGGTTTATTGGCTAAGACAAGGCATTCGACTGTGTGGATCACCGTATCTATGACTAACCTTGAGAAAAATGATAATTCCAATGCACTTAATTGTGTTCTTCTAGAAACCTTTGTGCAAACAGAACAAAAGAATATTGCATGGTTGAAAAATCAAAAAAAGAGTACATTAGGATTATATTCTGTCATCATATTTATTCAATTTGTATGCTGAGCAAATCATCAGAAAACCTGGGTTATATGAAAAAGGATGTGACATTAGAATCGTAGGGAGGCTAGATAATAACCTGTGATATGCAGACTATTAAGCTTTATAAGCAACATAACTTGTTCATAGTGAGGTAGCCTTGAAGCACATGCTGATGAAGTTCAAGGATAGAGACTTCAGTATGGATTAATATGCAATGTAAAGAAGACTAAATTCCTCACATCCAGATCAATAGATAAACTTATAATCAACGAATAGCAGGTTTAAGTAGTGAAGGATTTTGTCTTGCCTGGCTCACAAGTAATGTTCGTGTATGTAGCAATCAAGAGATGAACAGATGCATTAAATTAGGTACATCTGGAGCACAAGATCTCTTAAAATGTTAAAGAACAAGGATTTAATGTTGAAGACCAAGGTGCGCTTGACCCAAACCATTGTATTTTCAATCACCACATATGCATGTGAAAGCAGGATATTGAATACGAAGGCCAGTGAAACATTGATGCATCTCTGTTGTGATCCTGGTGGAAAATATTGCAAGTACCATGGACAAGCCATTTCATTTGAAGGAAATACAGAGTTATTTTTAGAGAAAAGGAGGATAAGACTGCATCTTACATATTTTGGTTCATTGTCACAAAAGAACAGACACTTAGAAAGCATTTCATAGTCAGTAAAGCAGAAGAGCAGCAAAAAGAGAAAGACCCTCAATGAAATAGATTTAAACCATGGCAGCAACCATGGGCTAAGGCACATGAACAATCTGGTGTCAATGTGGGACTTGAGAGGATTAAGATTGAAGGGGTGAAGTCTAGCCCATAATTCAGGATAGTGAGGTCATTGTGTGGGTATGGTCTTCTCCCGAAGATTCTGGGAAATGCTGGATTTTCTCCTAAGAGGTGGGAGAGACTCTCTCTTAGGACTCATTCCCTTGGAAATGCTCTACTGATAAGACACATGACAATCCACTGGTAGACCCTGTGGTGGTTGTATACTTAATGTCAGTTTCATGATTGGGACTGTAGGGGTGGAGTCTAGTCTGTCAATCTAGAGATAGCCAATAAGGTCTCTTTGTGGGGTTGGCTTTCTCCTGAGAATTCTGGGAATTCTCCCAATATATACATCATGGAGATGAGAGCCTATCTGCCCAGTTGCTTTACTGAAAAGACAAGATGACAGTGTCCAAGGAATCGGAAGAGCCAGAGGAGAAGCCACATGGCCTTACCCTGATGGAACCAGACCTCTGAACCAGGAAAAGCCAGAGAGATGCCTCCAAGAGCTGAGATGTTTCTGTCACCATTGGATACTGCTGATAGATCCTGAGCCATGGAAATGAGGAGCCATGAGGGGGCCCCTGCCAGAGCTGGGACTGTGCCGCCATTGGCCTGTGACTTTGTGAGTTGGAAAGAGACTTTATAGACTGATATCAGACATATGGGCTAATATCAGACTTATGACTTTGAACTGGAATGCTTTCTCAATGTCACATTCCTGTTGTATGTAAACCTTTCGCTTATATTCATGTGTCTGTGAATTTGTTTGTCTAGTCTACCCACACTAACACAGACCCCTTGCCCTGGGAACTGGAGGAGCCACTTGGAGACCCCTTTCAGCACTGAGATGCTTCTATTGTCACTGGATCCATAAGAGTTTGCACCCACTGGCCTGTCATATTCCTGCCTTTTGCATCATTGCATGTGTTTCATGAATCCGAAGAGGACTTTATAGACTGGTATTGGACTTATGGGTTAATATCAGCTTATAGATTTGGACTGGGTTGAGATGCTTTCTAAATGTACAATTATAAAGTTGTTTCTATAAAACTCTCTCTTATATACATGTGAGTATCCATGTGTTTGTTTCTCTAGTCTATCTGGACTAATATAGATGGCATAAGACTGGGCAATGTTTCATTCTGTTGTGTACAGGGTTGCTATGAATTTGAGCACTTGATGGGACCTAATAGCAGCAACATATATTTCTCCACATAAATATCTTTCCACAGGGCTGAGCTCCAGTGGCACAGTGGTTGAGTGCGGAACTGCAGTCCACTGGCTTGGCGGTTCAAATCTAGCAGCAGTTCTCCAGGAGCAAGGCTGGGCCTCCTACTCCCACCAGAGGACAGTGATGCCCCACCCCCTGCAAAAAAAAATCTTTCCATATAAAAACACATACAAATGTCCCTGGCTTTACTCCTCTAGAGAACCTGAGCTAAAACAAGCACATATGTTTTTCCAAGGCTATGAACACTTCAGAAGTCTTCTGCCATCTCTTTGTCCTATGGAGAAACTGGTGGGTTCTAACCAATGACATCAGGGCTAACTCCTGTTATACTGAAACAAACATACACAGTTTAAAAAATAAGTTTGAGAGAAAATTTTTTCAAGGAAAAAAGAGAGACATTTAAATGTAATGAAAACACTAGCTGTAATCTTACAAATACAGATATAGTTCCAAGTACAAAAAACATTTTAATAGATTCATTTGATTGGTTGATCTCTGGTTAAGGTAACAACAAGGATGGGTTTGATATGGGCAGGTAGCTTTGCTTCGTAATTGGGTACAGTCTTACAATGTCTGATTTCAGGAAATAGTTTCAGAGTTTTTAATTATACTCACATATTCTTTAGGCTGTGTCATGAAGCATCACTAGTGGCTATTCAATCAGCTCTAATGAGATGTCTCAGGTTGTTCATAAACCACCTTGGTATCAGCACCTTCTTTGTTTTGGTTTTTAGGAACACCTTATTTAACAAAGGCCATTAAAGCTATCGCATTAACTTTGGATAACTTTTGGCTCAATAGTACCATAAAGATTTTATTTTTTAATTTTTTACCCAGTTAGATAGATACTATGTTAACTTGTACTTGTGTAGGGTAGAATCTGATTTTTCAGTTAGGCCACAGCTTGGTGATGCCTCCTGGAAGTTCTGGCCTTTGTAGAAGAGAGACTGTGGGAACTTCTACTCCCTTGCTCTCCACCTCTGCAGTTTCCTGCTTTCTGGGACTCTGTGCATCCAAGGGGAAGCCCCAGGTGGGACCTTGAAAGGCCCCATGTTTCTTCTGACCTTGGATACAAGCAACACTGCACCCACAGGCCTGAACTCTTCCTGCTTCTAGATTCATCTTTCTGCTACATTGGTCTTCAGTTATGAGAATCTTAAATTGGTCTGGGCTGGATTATTCTTGATAGATAATTCTTTCTTACACATATGAGTGTAACTGGTTTTGTTTCTCTAGAAACTACAGCTCAACACATGTTTCTTATAGTCCTTTTTTTCAAATATACTATAAATCTCTTGGCTTTATCATAGAAAAAAAGCAATTTCTTTGTTCTGTAGCTTCTAGCACTTAAAATAGATAATAGGAGCATGCCAATTAGTTTGTAACTAAGCAAACATGGAGATACAGGCCTGCAGACAAGTAAAAGATCAGTCTACTTCAGCAAAAATTGAGTTCAATTCAATGATTTAGTTCTTAGCCAAGTTCTTACCCACTGAGCCAGCAGGATTCTTCATATAACAACCACCAAGAATGAAATATAGAACATTCTTTAAGATCCCCTCATATGCCCTTCATATTTCTTTCCAGCAAAGCCCAATCGAACTTATGACTCCATGATACAATTTTTGACTCCTGAATATTATATCTGTCTTTTCAGACTTTTATATAAGTGCACTATATATAGTATGCACTCTTGCCCTCCTGACTTCTTTTCAATTGACTGTTTTTACAATTCTTCACAAACACCTTTTCATGAATCAATAGTGATCTATCTCTGCCAAGGCCAGGCACATACCTCCCAATTTCCTATCATTTCCTTTATAAGTGATTAGCTAAACTGCTTGTTCCTATTGATGGACCAGCGTAAACTGTCCATTAAAATGACTCCAACAAATTTTGGTTAAACTTTCCCCTGGTGTTTGAACTTTGATTCATTTTCTCTCTGAGTGAGCATATCAACCCTGCTTAATGACCCACTTTCAAACAGACACAATCTATATGAATTTAAAACAACAAACAAGCAGCCATGATCAACACAGGTCACCTGTTCTCTCGGTTCTCCCACTTGCTCACTTCTATATTTTATAAAAGTTTCACAAAACTTCATAACCCAGAAAAATGTTACTGTGCTTCACTTATTCGCTGCTCACTAAAAATATTGGTGATTCAAGTGTATGCAGAGATGTTTTAGAAAAAAATGACCTGGTGAACACTTTGGAAAAGTCAGTCAATGAAAACCCAACAAAATATAATTTGACTGTGACACTCCTACAGCTGCCGTGAGCTGAAATATACTTATGTTAAAACAAAAATCATACTAAGCCAATAGTGAAAATCGAAGAGGCTTTTCCATTTAATTTTCAAACTGGGGAAATATTTTTGACTACTACCTGCTGCCTTCCTCAATTGCTCTGTCTAAATCAATAGTCTTGATTTTACTTTTTTTGACTTATAAAAGCAATTGCAATAGCTATGCAGGAATTTTTAGCAAAATTGACATTTAAAGGGTTTATTAGGAAAGTTAAACTTTGCAATGCCAGTGAGAAATGCTTAGGACAGGTGTTTACCAGGATATCTTAGAAAATTCCAGGTCTGGTAATAAATGCTTAAAGGACACACAACTCTGCTGTCATCATCAGTCTAAAGGAATTCAGCTCAACTCCATGGGTCAGCAAACCTAGTCCATTGAATTAACAGTCCAGAGTCACCCTACTCCAGTAACCTTCAGCCTGTCATTCAGCTCCACATCCGTGGTTGAGCAAGGTGAACTTCCAGAACTAAGTGCTCAGGGGCAGCCCCTTCTGCAAGTCAGTTTACTGCACAAAAGCATTAGTTTTACTTGTCCCATGAATTGGGAAGTCCATTATGCTGATCCATGTTCTGGTTCCAGATTCTACTGCTTCTCCTCTGATGGTATATCTGTAATGTGGAGCCCAGAGGTTCACTGCACAAGCATCTCGGGTCAGAGGATACACCCCATGCCTTTCTCTTGCTGGTAATAAGATCTCTACTCCTGCTTCCCAGAGAGTTCACTTTGTGGACAGAAGGGTGGAATTCCAGGGAATCCTCTTCATAATTACTCACAGAGACAATCAGAATTTTCTCCCACCTTGTTGTTGGGTGCTAGAGACTTTGGTTATAAGAGTCACATTAAATAATTCACTATCCCAAAACCAATCCATTGGGATCCTGTAGGACAGAGGAGAACTGCAAAGGATTTCCAAGGGTCTAAATCTTTACCTAAGTAAACTGCCTCATCTTCATTCCATTGAAAGGCTGATGGATATAAGCCACCAATATTTTGATTTGCAGTTTAGCACATAAGTTACTGCTACAAAAATATTTTGAAGATAAGATTGTTTCTACAGTCACTTACTCCTCATCTCCGCATCGCTATGGAAAAGACCGGACAACAAGCAATGTTGACAGAGTACAATTTTACAGTGAAGCACAGCTTCCCATCTAACCTCAGAGTTCCAGTGTTCCCTAGAAATTGACCCTGTATACGACTTCTTTTTTCAAAAGTGCAATGCTGAAGACAAAGCTTGGACTCTTTTGAAGTGCTGGCTAGGCTGCTGCTGACTTAAAGGTGCATCTGGAAAACAGTTATCTCAAGGGGCAATTGACTTCCTGGGTTACCACCGGCTTCGTGAACCACCAGGAACCGGATTCTAGGAAATTAGAGCTAGTTCTCAGTTGAAGGAAACTGTTCTTGTTTTGTTTTGCCTTGGTGTTGTGTTTCTTCCATTGTACAGGTTAGATTTTTTTCAAATTCACCATTGAGGAACTAGCCTGAAAGATTTCATGGACAGGAGTTTTAGCCTCATTGTAATAGTCACCCTTCCCATATTACAACAACCCCTTGCTTCAATCATTCTTTCAAAAAACAGCCTTCTTCTCTAATTCCAAATTTGCTTTTCCTGACAAAACTAGTGCTTATCACTTCTTTTTTTTTTGGGGGGGGGGCATCGCTGCCCTCTGATGGTCGTGGGAGCTACCCAGTGCTGCTCCTGAGAGCCGCCACTGGATTTGAACTGCCAAGCTCGTGGGCTGCAGTCCCTCACTTATGCCACCAGGGCTCAGCCCCTTTTCACTTCTTTTAATGCCAATCAAGTTTTATTTGCACATACAATGAATGCTGTTTTAGAGAGGTTTTTCCCATGCAATGACAAAATGGTTATGGACATATAAATTGTTCCAGCTCAAAGAGATATCAAGTACTGCCAGGTAAAGAATTCTGTAAGTCCTGGAAATGAAGTGTCTTTTCTTAGGTTACAGAAGATAACATTTAGAGAATTAATCTAAAACATCCTGACATCCTGGCTTTTGTTCAGCTGCAGGTTTGCTTAAAAACCATCCAGGTTGCAATAAATACCAAAATTTTGCCAGGGAAGATTTTTAATGGACTTTGGCAGTAGGTCCCAGAATACATCATTTTCACATTTATAACAAGGGTTACAGCACTTGCCCTCCTTGACAATTCTGGCCCTACTCCTAGTATCCTGAATACTTCATAGAGAGCCAACGATGCTACCCAATCACACGGTAAGTTATTTTTCAGCTCTTCTTTATGCACTGCAATGTCTAGAGATTTTAATGCTTCCCTGTGCTTTTTAAAGATGATGGTTATTTTTAATCATTTTATTGGAGGCTCATACATCGTTTCTCACAAGACATAAATGCATACATTGTGCCATGATTCTTCGCATGCCTGCTGCTGTCATTGTTATCCAAGCCTCCACCTTTACAACCGAGCCCCTGCCATCAGACTCCCATCCCTTCCAATCCATCCTTGCTCCCTGCTCCCCCACCAACCCTCAATACTCTATACATTATTATTGTTTTATCATAACTTACACTGTCCGATGTCTCCCCTCACCCTCGTTCCCAGTGTCTGTCCCCCCAGTAGGAGGTTATGTGTAGATCCCCGAAGTTGACTCCCCCTCTCTATCCCACTTTTCCTCCACCCATCCAGTAGCTCCACTCCTACTATAGGCCCCAAGGGGTTCATCTGTCCTCGGTTCCCTGTATTTTCATTTCCCATCTCCACAAGTATACCTCCTCCAGTCCAGCTGAATTTGTAAGGTAGAACTGAGACCATGACAGTTGGGGGGAGGAAGCCTTCAGGAGCAGGAGGAAAGTTGTATGCTTCATCATCACCTAACTAGCCTGGCTCCTATAGGTTTTAAAGCTATGTCTCTCTAACACTTTCCAGTTTGCAAATTGTTCTCGTTGGTGTAGGAAAAAAAAAACCAGATGGACACACTATGTTTCATAGTTACTTTGCTTTTCTAACATTTGCCTGAATGGTGGGCTTATAAATATTCGCTAATACCTTTGTTCTTTTTCATCTATTTTCTCAGTGACACGTCATTTTCAATGGGAGGTGCACCTCTGGTTGTTAGCCGCCATTCTGGCGATTCCAACAAAGAGGTCGTGTGTACGAAAGTAGGACTTTTCCCAAAAGCTTCAATATCTGATGTTTCAGAAGTGGATGACCAGGCCTTCCTTCTGAGGCATTCTGGGTGTACTTGAATCACAAACCCTTCAGCAATCAGCTGTGAATGCCTCGCATTTGTACCAGGCATCGATAACAGCATGATATATCCATTCATTTGAAACATTTGTCCATAATCAAGTGCCTTGCCTCTCTTTATATAAATATATGTAATTATATATATACTTGCTATAGATATACACATACTATCTGAAACATTAATTCATAAATATCAGCTCATAAATATCGGAGCTGCTAGACAGTTTCTTTTAATCTCATGTTTTCTTTATTACTTTTCATTTATTTCATTGATAGAATTTCATTATTAGGATTTTTCAGTAAGATTCTTTGCCATGCACTGTTATAAGCCCTTTTTATGTTTTAATTTATTTAGTTTCTTCCTAACAATAATTGAAGTTAGTGTTTTCATAATCTGTATTTTTACAGATGAATCATCTTTGGCAAAAGGAGTTTGAAACTTTGCCAGAGAAGATAGCTCTGGTGAATGATATAACTAGAACTCCGTGTTCCTAATCACTATGCCAGAGCACCTCCAGCTTCAAGAAGCGTACCACAGTCCCCTGCTATAGAAGCAATCAAGTATGTTCTTCAGTCACTTAAAAATCTTCACTAATGCAGAGTAGACTATGCTTCTGACCACAGCAAGAACAATGCTACATTTCTCCCCAAATATCTCATCATTACTTTTAAGTAGGCAACACCTCCTTTTCTATTAATCTTAAGTAAATATTGGACATGGTGAGTTAGGGTCCCAATATTAAGGAAGATGACACTGGCAAAGATGACAAGGCAAAGAAGGAATTTATTGCGTGATTTTATTGAATGTACAGTTGGAAGAAAATGATCTCCCTCTAAAATCTCATTCAAATACACTCTATCATGCTTGTACTTGCGTTTCATTGACTTATTACCAAATCAAGACCTTTGTTGAAAATTTTATCTTTAGACATAAACTATGTTGTACATTTAAAAGTAAAAATTTGAAGCTGTTGCTTAGAGTTGTGGCATTTTATATAGGTACTATACTCCATTTGTCCCAAATGGTGCCCATACTTGCAAGGTGAATGATTTAAACTTGTGTTTGGAATGATAAGACAGACCAGAAAAGCATAAACCAAAGTCTCCCAGGCTATGTCTATTAGGGAGGGAAGAAAAGTCTGAACTATTCCCACAGGTCAAATACATGGCTGCATAAGTACAGTTGCATTCTGCTAGATTTATATATCTTAGACATTAGTCTATAAAAGACCCTTCAATTTTATCTCAGATTTTTTACAGTAAAATAGACATTGTTTAATACATTCCATTTCTTTCATAATATTTGACATTGCTTTTTAAATTTTCAGACATTAGTCTGATTATTGGAAATGTTGAAACTCTTCATAAATGCTTTACAATGCATTCTAATTTCATATTCAACAGTTAGTTGCTTCTCCTCTCTTTGCCCATATTTTTTCTCTTTGAATTACAGAATATTGTTATATTGTACATGTTATTTTTAATGAGCTAGACAAAATGCATTTGAACTTAATAAGTAAAATTAACAGATATAATTGTCACTACTCACTTTCAATACAGATCGATGTGAAAAATGACAAGTATATTTGTTGAATATTATTTAGAATATTTAAAGACAAAAACTTTCATCTGGAATATCAGCCCAACAAAACAATCGAACTGTCTAAAATCTCTGACATCATGATAAATGGAGGAAAAAAATGAAACTTCCACTATAAATAAAATAATATTGTAATGATCCTGAGATACCTCAGAGTATAACTAGAGACTCTCTGCAGAGTAGATTGTCCTATATTGTGTTAGTTTCAAGTATTCACTTCTACTTGAAATTAGCACCACAACTAGTCTCTTAGTTAAGTGAGCCAATATTTTTATTTTTAACTTGTACAAGTTGCCATTATGTAAACTTAAGATTAGAAATGTACATGAGAGTTTTTTATTCCAATTCTCTTAGCTTGTATTTTTATGACACTTTCTTTTATGTATCACCACAGGTATTCTATTTTCTCTGTTAGTTGGGTTCATGAAATGATACATTAGAGCTGGTTAAATTATGACACCCAGTTAAAGAATAAAGCATATTATGAAGACAGAGAGGAAAGGGAGGGGGAAAAAGTAAAGTCCAATTATATTGCTTTATACCAATTTGAATGAAGATTAAAATAAAGCATTAAAATCCCTCTAGTCTATAGAGAAATTTCATTGACATTATATGAAATATTTTCATTTCTTCTCTAATATTTTGTTTGGCCTCCTTGCAACCTAATAAGAAAGAGAGGTTGAGTTTCTCATAAAATGAATCCCAGTGAATGCCACTTCCCTGTTATTTTTTGTCAACATTGAAAGGGATATTATACCACTTAGAAGTCCATTTTAAGATTTCTCTGTAGAGTCACATTGGAGCCTAGTAAATGAAGCCACCAACTTACATAGAAATTGAAAAGTGATGAATAGATAGACACTTTAAAAGGGGAACATGTTGTAATGTAAAACGAATATATCAGTAGACAATAAAAACATTATGGTAAGCATTATGTTCCTGAGAAATAGAATAAAACTAAAGGTCTACATCTAAAAGTGCATATAAAAACTGATTAATGAACATATATGTAGGTGATATTTGAGATGTAGTAAACTAAGATGGCCCTTCTAGCCATAATTCCTATGTGATGCATTATAATACTGAACTCTGTCTGTGACTATGACCCTATTTTGGAGGGAATATTCTGCTATATTAATGATCAGGATTAAAGTGTGATTAAGTGGAAACCTAGGTAGAAAGTATAATCCAAGTCACACCTTTGTTTCCTTGTGGGAACGGTCAACTTAACAACAAAATACACACACACCTCCTTCAAAGGAACCCTGGCAGCTCAGTGGCTTGTACGCTGGGATGCTAATGAACAAGTCAGGGATGAAACCTCTAGCCACTCCCTCAGGAGAAAGATGAGAAGCTTTCTACTCCTTTAAAGAGTTAGAACCTTAGAAACCCCAGGGACCTTCCTCTTGCACCCAGTAGGGTTGCTAACTTAATGGCAGTACATTTGGGTTATCAAAGCCACTCTCAGAAAAGAGAGAAATCCCAGGAGGAGAACTCTGGGCTGGCAGAGGCAACAGAAGCTATAGCATGGAGACAACGGGTAGAACAAAGGAACCAGAATGAGACCAGAGGCCAAAGCAGGGAAACACCGAAGGAGAAGAGAGGAGGGGCTCTGAGACTATGGGACTCTTGGGCAGAAAGGCGGCCTTCTAGGATCATGAAAGTAGAGGCCAAGGAAGGGCGTGGCTGAGAGACTGAGGACTGGGAGAAACTTGGCTCGTGCCTGAGAAGAGGTGTTGCTGTGGACCAGTGACTGTATCCTTCCTGAGCCTGACCTGTGAAAGTCCATTAACTTTCCAAATAAAGCCTCATAATAAGTATTGTCAGTGAGCTCTGCGTGGCTGTTGCAAGGAGTTATTAAACTTAGCATGGAAGCAGTGTCATGGAAGGATGGTTGGTACCAGAATAGTGTAAACAGGGATGGAGGATGAAGGCATGTCTGACTTCCACCTCACCTCTGCCTCCTGGCAAAGTGGAATCAAAGAAGGTCATAGATAGCCCCCTCTTCATTCTGCTTACTCATATTTACAGGAAGATTACCTAGTAATACGTATGAATAAGAGTCATAAATAGCTCTGAATTAGACATGGGAGATAGAGGATGGAAGCTGAGATTTAGTATCACACAATAAATAGATTGTTTTGCTTTAAGCAATTATGAGTTTGTTTGCCTTTTGTTTTAACTAGGACCATAAAGTTCAACAGGAATTATATTACTGTGCTTGCAAAATATGTGTGGTATAAGCTAAAAGTATAAGCTATTATACTTCCTGTACTGCTTTCTGTCTTATTGAGACACAAGCGCCTCACTGTCTGTTCTTCTGTTTTACCCAGACATTCCCTTCACCCAGTATAAACTATGACTCCATATCAAGAGAATCAAATTTCTCATTATTGGACCACGGAGTAACATTGAGATAATTGGAGAGAAGGTTAAAGTCATCAAGGATTTTTTTCTTACTTGGATTCAAAATCCATACTTATGGAAGCAGTAGTGAAGAGATCAAAATACTCATTGCATTGGATAAATTTGCCACACAAGTCCTCTTTAGAGTATTGGAAAGCAAAGCGGGGATGTTACTTTGAGCACTAAGGTGATGCTGACCCAAGTCATGGTATTCTCCATAGCCTCGTATGTATATGAATGGGGAACATTGAATAAGGAAGGCCGAAGAAATCAATGCATTTGAATTGTGGTAGCTGGAGAAGAATATTGAAAGTACCATAGACTATTAAAAGGACAGTCCAGGCTGTTTTGGAAAACAAAACACAGACAAAGTGCTCCTTAGAGAGAAGGATGCCATGTCTTCATCTTACGTACTTTGGGCATATTGTCAGGAGAGACCAGTCCCTGGAGAAGGACATGGTGCTCGGTAAAGTGAAGGAATAGCAAACAAGATGAAGGCCCTAGACAAGATGTGCCAGCCCCGCGACTCCAACAAAGGTCTCAGGCACAGGAACAGTGGTTGGGATGATACAGAACCAGGCAGTGGTTTGCTTTGCTATGCATTAGGTTGCTATGGTTTGGGACAGACTCAATGCATTCGAATAACAACCACAACACTTAGTTTGTTATGACCCAACCAACTGCACTCCACTCAGTCCTCAACCAGATAAGCTACAACTCTTTGACAGCTTTCCCAGTTGTGATTAACTAAGTTAACCGCATCTTCCTGTGAGAATGAGGGGACATTCCCCATTATTACTATAATCCCTGCCTCCCACCGAACCTGCTGGTTCACTCCAGTCCCATCCCCCACCTCCTTGGGGGCTGTGTCATGTTCTCCTCCTGCGATCTGTGACTACATATGATTGATGGATGCCTGCCAATATCAGGAGCCCTGCATTTGTGTTGTGTGTTCAGGCATCTCCGGAACCCAAGAATGTGCCTGGCTTTTTCCCTTACTAATGAGGTGACAAGAACTGAGAAAATTGTGGGATATTTTATTTCTGGTGAACTGAAAAGCAAGCTTTTGAAAATGAAACTTAACTCTTAAATTGTTGCAGTTTATGGGAGCAGTAATGTGTATTGAAATTAATGACAATAACTCTTTTTTGGAAAAAATAGAACCTACATTTTAATGCTTTCATGGATTTGTATTTCTATTGTATCAGAGACTTTCAACAAGATTGAACGATAGACTTTTCTAAAGATTGTGAGTACAGATTAGGTCTGGAGAGTGTTTATTTCTGTTGCACAAAGGTTCACTGTAAACTAAAACAAACCCCACCACACCTGGCAGCAACACTTATGCTAAGTATATAATGGTGAATAGCTTTCCTATTCTTAAAGCACAATGATGAAACTAGAAGAATTTGGAAAAGTAGAAGTCTTTAAATGCTGAACTTTATTCCTTGTGGTTACAAGGTGTGTCTATAATCCTGTGCTCATATTCTCTGTTGAAGATCTGAACTCACCATCTGATCTGTGGGAAACAATATTTGACAATTTTCCATAAATATCATTTTTCATAAATATCATTGGAAGATTATATTATAATCAGCCTGCTCTGTTGTAGATGGTCCTGCTGAGGCACAATATACTGTAAGACAGTGGTTTCATGGCAGTATCAAGAAATAACACGTTTTATTAAACTTTTCTGGAAATAAAAGAAAATATAGCCATCCCATATAACTAAAGGAAGAAAATTCAGTATTTTGTCTTTCCTTAAACCATTTATTTAATGAAATCTGTTACATAAGCTTTAACAATTTTCCATAACCAATTATTCCAATATTTAAAACAGCATTTTTATGTTGTGCTATATTTTATCTGTAACAATTTAACAAGTATCCTCAAAGTTCAAAATTATCAGACTATAAAATTAATTGGCACCAATGAATATGTAAGAATACAATAAGATTATATTATATTATACATATCTAAAAACACTAAAATTGCTAATAATAAATAAGTGCAGAAGTTACAAAAGATCTGGTAATTCTCATTTTCATCTTTTACTTGTAATTTTCCACCATTAACATATAAGTAAAAATGTAAATTAATATAAATCTTATATAGTTAATTATCAAGCCACATGTAGTCTCAAATATTCAAACAGCTATTTGTATTTTTCTTAGAGACATAAAATGAGATAACTTTCATAGAACCATGTTGAAAGAGCCAGCACCTTATTCTAAAAAGAGCAAAATGATTAATAAATAACATAAATAGGAGCTATTCCTCTTTTCATTATTAGACATCTCCAATACATATTTAAATTGACCCATCTGTCCATCTCTCCCTCTTCTTGCATGCTTTGCCTGCCCTTGACTGCTAACTGCCGTCAATGGTTTAAACACAAGAGCTGTTTCTTGGGAGAAAAATGAGACTGTCAACTCCAGTGCAGACCCACCATTTAGGGAAGTCTACCGAGGAGGGCGCAGAATCAGAATCATCTTGACGGAACCGGTTTTGGGGTTCTCAGCACTCTATTTCTTCCATAGAGCAGTAGGTGGGTTTGAACTTTCAGCAATGAGGTTAGCAGCCCAACCACCTCAGTCCTTTTGCCCCTAGGACCCTCGATATGTAACAGGGCACATGTTAGCATACTAACCACAAGGTCAGTGCTTCAAATCAACCAGTCACTATATAGAAAGATGAGGGTGTTAGTCTGGATAGACTAGAGGAACAAATTTCAAAGCCACGCATATGGATATAAGGAATGGGTTTATATTCAAGGGGAACAGGACATTGAGAACACATCCCAGCCCAGTCACAAATCAGATATTAACCCATATGCCAGAAATCAGTCCATAAAGTCTCCTTCTGACTCACTGACTCAGGTCAGTGGCTACAGAGTCCTGGCACCGACAGGGGTCTCCCCATGTCTCCTCGCTTCCAGGGCTCAGGGTCCATCAACAGCTTCCTGTGGTGGCAGAAGGCACTCATCTCTGGAAGAGGCCTCCATGTGGCTGCAGCAGCCTCAGAGGTCCGGCTCCATCAGGGCAAAGCCGTGTGGTCTCTCCACTGACTACTCCAGCCTCCCAGACGCTGCCATTCTGTGTTGCCTGTGATTAATCATCTCTGAAACTAACTCCCAACAACTGGGGAAGAAAACTTCTCATCTTCATGAGGAAAATATCGTGAGATTTCCCAGGAGTCTCAGGTGAAAGCCATGCCCATACAGAAGCCTCATTGACTACTCAATGGCTATCTCCAGATTAACAGGCCAGACTCCACCCCTACTTTTCAATCATAAATTTAACATAAGTACATGACTACTACAGTGAGCCTCGCTGTTCCCATAAAGTTTGGGGTCAGAAAATAATTCTTTTTGTGTGAAAACCTTTGACATTTCATTAAGTGCCATGTCCTCCTGGTTTATCCATGTTAATAAATGTTTCATACATTCATCATTATTCTTTGGTGTTTCACAGTATTTTGTTGTGTATATGAAACAAAGTTTATACCTTCACTTTTTTTTTCTATTGATCAGTGTTTAGGTTATTTTCCTCATTTCTTCTATTATGAACAGTGTTTCACATAAGTATACGTGTATCTATTTCTGCAATGACTGACTCTTATCTATCTTTATCTAGGCTCTATGAGGGAGTACTATATCTTGTAGTATTTCTATTTCCAACTATTTAAAGAAGTACCATATTGTTTTCCACAGTGTACCATTTCTTTTCTTTTTTTTTTTGGGGGGGGGGGAGCTTCACTGCTCTCTGGTGGTGGGAGTAGGAGGCCCAGCCCCACTGCTGGAATTGAACTCCGTCCCAGTGGGCCACAGTCCCGCACAAAACCACTACGCCACCAGGGCTCAGCCACACAGTGTACTATTTCATAATACCACCAATATCATATAAGCATTTAAATATCTCAATACGCTCATCTGTATTTGTTTTATAAATTGTTTGAACATTGCTATTATTGCTAGAGTAGTTTTGTAATTTGTATCTCTCAAGAGAGCATTTCTTCATATTTATTGGTTATCTAAATGCATTCTTTGGGGAAGTGTCTGTTCACATCCTCTACCCACCTTTACTGGACTATTTGTCTTGTTGATTGAAGTTTTTATAAAATTTAGAGATTAGTCTTCTGTTCAATGTATAATAGCCAATTTATAATGCACTCTACTTCTATGCTGGGCTTGAAAACCCTTTTCAATGGCCACACAGGCAACTGTGATTATGATTATGGAGGCTTATTAGAGTAGTTAACTTGTTACAAGAAGTCAGGATCAGAAAGCATTAAAGTTACAGTAAATTTCTGTCCAAAGTAGTGCCTCCTAACCCTGCATCTGCCCTACTCTTGCCAGGATTTCAAAGCTTTTCTAGGGCTGTAAGAATCCAAAGGACATCCCACTCTACAAACCATGCTTCTGACCAAAGACACGCAAGTCTACATGTTCTGGAGAGCAAGAAGCCTGCTACTTTGCTTCTCGGTTCTGCCTCACCGGTTCAGTCTATTCCTCTGCTCTGTCTCATGGGATTGGTGCAGTTCCTCTGCTGTGTTGAGATGTCTTCATTCTGTGGCCTTTGGTTCCTCTTCTGCATCTGACACTTCAGACATAGATCGTGCACGTATTTTAATGGCGCTTGCTCCTGGTTTTCCCTGGAGTCTCTCCCTCCTGTTTCTGAGATAGCTCTATCTTATATCCTGTGAAATGGCAGAGCTGAGCCATCTTCCTGCTATGGTTTTCCATACCTATTTGCATATCCCTACCCAGTCTTTGAGTAGCTGGAGTGGTAGAGTGGGTTATGTGTTGGGCTTCTTTCAAAACAACCAGGTCCTCCTCAGGAGAAATATGAGGCATCTTACTCATGTCAAGAGTTATAATCTTGAAAAGGAGCAGTTCTGCCCTGTCCTCCAGGATGATGGGTCAGAATTGGCTCATTGGCAGTGAGTGACACCTGGTTTGGGGGTGGGAGTTGTGAAGGCTATGGATAAAAGAGCCACAGCAAGTAGCTTCTATTCACATACACATGTGCAAATATCCCCTGTCATACTTGTTATTCAGTAGTGTATACATACTGTACTTAGTTCTAACTTATGAACGTCTCCCAGTATCTTCCACTGCCTCCATTTTTGATTGACTTCCTTATTGCATTTTACCTCGCCTTCACCTGTTAGCGTACATCTGTGCTGTAGTCTGCGATTTAGCTTCCTTTCCCCTCCCATCTTACAATGGTAAGATCAAATAATTTTATTTTTAGTAGGAAAGACTTTCTTGAATTTTATAATAGTATTTGTAATACTTAAAGTTTTCTGTCAACTTTTCTGTGCCAGGAGTCTAAGTGATTTGGCCATCATGACATAGTAATTTCCGCATGACACAACATCCTCCAGGTGTGGCCTGCTTTCAATCTAAGTGATCACTGAGGAAAAACTTGCTTGCTTTTTACCGAGTGTGAACCCTGCATTTGACTCATAATCTGCCTCCAGCTCTTGGAGCCAGATGACCTGTTGTAAATTCTGCTGACATTGGCCAGTTGCCTGTTGTACTGTCTGCTGACTTTGGAAGCTGTTAGCATTTGCATTCATTTACCTTTTCACCCAGAACTTTCTGATCTGCCAATCTTGGATTCATCAGTCCCTTATAGCTATGTGAATCAGCCTGATAGCTGAGTCATGAACTTGGAACTTTGCCAACTCTAAAACTGTATGTACACACTCACAAACACAACACACACACACACACACACTACTTGTTTTACATCTTTATAGAGTCAAAACTAAGACAGTGGTCCAAGTAAATGTTTTTTTTTGTATTAAGTAATCTTTGATATAGGTTCTCCAAACTAATACATGCTATTAGGTGTTTTGAATATTGTTCACTCTTTTTGAATATTGCATAGAATTTCATTATATGTATGTTCCATAGTTAGTTTAGCCATTCTTTCATTGAAGAAAATGTATGTTTTTTCCATTTTTTCTAATGTGAATACTTCTGTGATGAGCATGTATGTATTTATATGTATCTGTGTCATGATTCTTTTATTCTCTAGCATACATTCTACCTTAATTAGGTCTAGATAATCTACTGTCATTTAAAGATAATCTACTTTTCAGAGGTCATACAGGACAGTTGTTTAGAAAATATGTTGACACCAAACACCTAATCCTTGCCATTGTTTAATATAGTAATAAATCTCCTTTTGTCCACCAGGTATGTTACACTGTTTCAGATGAACAATCCGAGTGGATTCAAGTAATTATAATGATTCTTATTTATTGTGTTTAATAAGTACAGCCCTGAGGGTGGGCTGGACTTTAAAAAACTGTAAGTTTGCAATATCAGGTGAAGGAAGTATGACCCAAATACACATGATTTTCACACCAACAATGCTTTCAAGTAAGGGAGATACAAGTACTTCAAAGATCTGTTAGACCTTTCCATTTGCATCCCATATCTACCATGAGTCTAAACTTAGGTCGCCTCAATATTTTATCAACAAGTTTGGGGATTAAAATACTTGGGCTTTTATGTCCAGGAGTACTAAAATTCCTCACCTCCACACCGTCCCCCCAGACAATTTTACCCACACATGAACATAGGCTTTCATATCCTCTGCTGAGAGACAGATCATCAGACCCTGGTTCAATCCATATCTTCACCAAGTAGCTGAGGCCCTGCTTCCAAAGTTACCAAGTGGGTGTTCCTTTTACTAAATTCCTCCAAGTTGGAGTGAACAGAAGGGTGTTTTCGAGGTTTCCTTAATATGAGGGGTCATCAGAAGTTTCAGTCAGCCCACCCAACCTCATTGAGTGCTTTGCTGGAACCTCTGTATCAATTCCATCAGTGTCAGCTGCATTCACCCTACTTTTCAGTAATCACCTAAAATATCTCTTCGACTTACATAAATTATTGTCTTTTCCTATTCTCCTATGAATTGATTATATATTCCTTGCATCACCAAACCCTATTTAGGGAAACCATGCCAATAAATCCAACACCGATTTTCAGATTAGTACCTTTATACATAATAATCAACTTACATGGACACTCATGCATGAGGGACTCGTTTTATTACAGTAGCAGCCATGAGCTGTGTGAGGGACAGACTAATTGGATGGATTTCACCATGAAGTCATTCCAGGATTGCTTCTATACAGAGAACATTAGTTTCTCTGTGTGGAGTGTTCCATTTGCATTTAGAGATACAGAAGGACCATTTATCTTCTCTGCATTAAAAAAAACCTCCCAGAAAAATTTGTTCAGACCACCAGATTGACTGTTCTACCAACACTAACCTTTTATATAACTGGATCGAGTGTGACTGATCCATAGTGAATTGTAGGCTTTGCATCAATCAAAACATACTCTTTCATTCTGTAGAATTAAAACCAAGACATTACTCCTCACATAGGCACTCTCACAATCCATTCTGATAGTGGCTGCATAGTGGATAGTGGTATACAACCTGAAGCACCTCCTTACCCAGGGTCTCCTGAATTTCTAGTTTTTCTCTATTCCCATCTTGTACTCATTTCTTGGAGACCAGTGATTCTAGAGGTATTTCCCATTGTTCTCACACAATTTTTCTTTTCTTTATTGATCTTGAAACTAGTGATCCTAGCTTTGACCAAACTGATCTGAGCTTGGTTCAGGGCTACAAATTCGCCACTGCATTCTCCTTCCCTGCTTTAGGATCCTCCATAAACAACAAAAACTAGGTCAGGCTGTCTCCTTATCGCTCTGCATAGCCAAGTACATCTCATGAACCGATTTATTGGGGTTGGATGTGCATACACCAATTCTAGAGCCAATGAATTTCTTTTATTGAGAATAATGGTTACACTATACCAACTTCTTTCATGTGGGATATTTTTTATTCCTTTTAAAACAAAAGATTTTGTATTCTCTCATTTGTTCTACCCCACCTTGCACTCCCCCAAAACACACACATTTTTTAGTGACTGGTTGCCATTGTACTAAACTCTACCATGTGGCACTGATATAAAAATGAATTCTTTTAGAAAAATTCATACTGACCATTCTCAGTCTAATACTTCCAAATGCTATACCAATTCATGATGTGTGATACCAACCACTGCCCCCTGCCCCTTCAGATGTTGTCTCATATTCCAGGTTCTATGCTTTGCTGTAATACATCATCGTGTAAAGGCAATGGCTCGTATGGTTTTGGGGTGCTACGAAGTGCCATATCCAAAGTTCAGAGGTAAGTCTGGGGAATCTTTCTTCTCCACAAGACTGCAAAATCATTTGAAATGAAGTCTGATGACAAGCCACAACTCAAGCCCCAAGAATCAGAGGTCAGGAAGAGGCGAACGGATGCACGCTTCAGAACCAGGGGGGATATGCCCAAGAGTCAAAGTAGATTCCCATGCTTTTGCACCTGCTTCATCGAGATGAGGTGAGAACACAAAGAACAGATTGATCAGACATGCCATTGCTCTTTCCTTCTGCAGTCCTAGCGTAAGGTAACAGGGTGGCAGCCTGAACACAACCTTGAGGAAAGGAGAAGCTCAAATATTCACCATCTGACTCCTGTCATTAACATAGCAGAGAATTCCTGCCAAACATGGCATTGCAACCTCAGGTTTATGACTAAAATTTACAGTTTATCACAGACGTGATTATAGTTAGAAGGATCATACCAAGTCATTGACCTCATCTCACTCAATGTGTTCCTATTTTTTATTGACATGATTTATAGTTTTAGGTTTTATATTTAAGAATTTGATCAATCTTGAGGTAGTATATGGTGTTAGATTTAGCTTCTGTTTTTTTTTCAGATATTCATTTCCAAATAAATACCCAGTTTTTCCTTCATATTTTGTTGAGACTATTTTCTCTCTAAGTTATTTTGTCCCATTAGCAAAAATTGACTAGTAGATTCACTTCTTGATTCTGTTCCATTACACGATGTTTGTTGTAGGCTTTGATATGAGGAATTGTAGGACATCCTATTTTACTTTTAAGCACAGTTGTATTTTTATTTGTCAATATGAAAACCTTTTATTCACTTTTCTTGTCCTATGGGTCTATGAATTTTAGTACAATATCAAATAGGAATGGAAATGTTTGCATTTGATTTGATTATGCTTTGTTGTATAATTCTTAACAAGAAAAATAATGGGTTTTGTTATAGGGGAAATGTATGGTAAAGAAATTATGAATCAAGTGTAAGACAATCGCTTATTCTCAATAAGACAAACCTTCAAGTAATTTGTTAGTCAACTTCATTGTAAAAACTTTCAGCGACACATTAATTTTCCACATTCAATTGCCTCCTACTCAATTATAACCCTACAGTCTTGGTTCTGTCTTAATCCCACAAAAAAGGCTGGATCTTTTTAATTCTCAGAACAGTCAGCTTCACTTTGTGATTCTGATCATTGTTCTGGGCAAGATCATTATCCGGATTTTCTGTAAAATTTTTGGTAGTTTAATGGAGTAAGTATTTTCTCTCTAAGATAGCTCATATTCCCAAATTTATTTAATAAATTTTCAATAAGCAAACAAGTTGTGATAACGGCTTGCATTTTATATACTGTATTTTTACTACATTAATTATTTTTATATTTCCATGTTAAAAAATTAATTTACTATTGAATTATTTTTGAATAAGTAACACTTTATGACTAATTTTTATCTAAGCAAAAAAATAATTTATTCTTTATGTAGACAAATGATTTATTTTTCTACATTTATATCTCTGCAAAAAGACACTATGGTCTTATTCAAATATTCTTATTTGGTCTTATTAAAATATTCAAATATTTTATGGCTATGTGTTTGTTGAACATGTTCTGAACATATTCATGTCTATAGTAAGTGCAAACAAAAGGAAGAGAGGCTATAGTCCCTGATCTGAGAAGTAATTTCTACATTTAATTTACCATATAGTGTATATATTAAAATATAAGTTTGAAAGTATGTGGTATATATATACATATATGTAATGATAGATAAAGATAAGGTTTTAAATAACTAAGGAATAAAAAAAGAATTTTCCATATAAATCTCATTTAGACATGCAGATATTGAAAAATATTAATAATTGATTTTCAAATTAACTTAAGGAAATTGAAACTTCTGATGAAGGGTAGAGTATTGAAATAATTTATCTGTTTTCTGCAAAACTTCAAATAATTAAAAAATAATAGCATGGTAATGTATAAATGCTACAGATATGCTGGACAAGTAGAAGATTCTGAGAACTACATGTCAATAGAGTAATATATCAATGTATATAAAGGACATCAAATGATGGCAATGAGCTTTGGAATGTCTAATGAATTAAAATCACAAGGCATTTGGACTTCAAGATTAGGAATAAATGAAGAAACATCTGCTCCAAAATAGAATACATTGCTACCACTCTATCCAAAGCAGAAAAGCAAGTAGCTACCCAAAGCCACTCAAGAAAACTGATGAAGGTTTTTGTTTTTGTTTTCCGTAAAACTTAATTTCAGAAAGTGTCTACACATAAGAATAGGAGAAGTGAATTTGGAAGGATATGTTTTAGAAGTTAAGAGAAGTAAGTTAAAATTTAAATGATGAAAAATGAAAGTTCAAGTTTGCTTTTTCAACTCATTTTTAATAATGATAATAATACACATATGTACAAAATACAGTATTTTATAATTAGCAGATATGTATACAATGAGTTTCTTTCAAATAAGGGAATCTGCAATGAAAATGGAAAAGAATACTGGAAATTATAGACAATTAGAGATTAAGGGCAACAGTACTTTCTAGCTTTATGACAACTTATTTGAACAAATGTTATTAGTCTTTCTGAACTTTTTAAAAGTACAGAAAGGCTTTATTGGGGGGGGGGAGCAAGGGCAAACATTTAAAAATAGTGGAAATACTGTTTGGACAAAAGTCTAATAACATTTGCTTAAATAAGTTATCATGAAACAAGAAAGTACTATTGAAAATGTCTTAATTATGAGCAAAAAACCAGTTTGTAATAGACTGTTAAGAGCTGAATAAACCTTCTAGAGAGTAGAAGTAAAGTAACAGTAGAGTAACAGTAGAGTAAAGTAACAGAAAATCAAGTCAGCATAGCATTGTACTTCCCCCACTGAAAGTGTTGACTGAATGCTGAGGGAAAAAATGAAAATGGTTATGAAGACATTAGAGAGAAACAGAGATAAAGATCATCTTCTACAGCCTTTTAGGAGTTAAAAGCAACTCACATGACAAGGAATATAAATCCAAATATTAATTCTGCCATAAAGCTATTATAACAATAGATCAATGATTTTTATTTCAATATACCCCCACTCAAAGTTTCTATACCCAAGTCCCAAATTATGAAATATGCAACTGTAAAGATAATTCAATTGTGAATTCCACACCTCGACATTAGGTTTAAAATATTAAATTCCACAAAATATGATGCTATAATATTGTATACAGGCAAGCCTTCACAATTCCAGGTCTAAAAGATCTAGGTTTGGACTACATAAGAGCAAATCTTTCTGGACTCAACTTCTAATTTGTATCACACTGCTTTATTTGTCTACTCTGGCTAAAAGAGTCAGTGGGATGATTCTGAGTTCATTTGGCCACTAAGACTACACCAGGCCAGTGGAGCGATTTCCATGAGGGAGGCTATTTTGTGCCAGTTTTAGTTATTCTCAACCTGCGGGCATTGAGAGCCACCTTTCTTTCTCTGAAGGGTTATTTGTTTGATCCCAGCTTTACCTTCAGTTTAGCCTCTCTCTCCCAGAGGTTATGTATTATAATCTGTCATAATTTGAGTATAGTTGGGTTGAATGAAGGACAGGATTTGTTCATCATTCTTGATATTTGCAAGTATTTAATGAATTTTTCAATTCTAAAAATTAGAATATTACTGCTTAAAAATTCTAAAGTTTTTATATATATCTAAAACTTTAGAATATATAAATAAACCACCCAGTGCGGGATACTATTGTGAGCACATACCTTTTAGAAACAAAATAATAAACAAAGAGAGAGATGTGATTTAACGATATGAAACATTCAATACAAAAGAGAAGTTGAAAGTATCATCAGACACGTATCCGTAAAACTGATTGTGAGAATATCCATCCCCAATTGGTGCTGCAGGAGAGACTATTCAAGGATAAAATAAATATCTAGTTAAAAAGTAGAACAGGAGTTCACTTATTTGAAATGTTTTATCACATTGAGTGGAATCTATTATTACATGGAAAAAGCTGAAAGGAGAAAATATGTCTAGGAATGCAAACACTTTATCAGTTAATTATTTTTCAACACTATATCTCATTCAAAGAGAATTTAAGCATACATTATGTTCTCAGTTGTGAAAAATGCTTTCAATGTACTCATTGGTTTCACAAAATTACTCTCAGACATGGTTATGTTTGGCTTGTGCTTTCTCAATATGTACATGGAAGTTTTAACCCATGGAAACTGCTGTGTTTGCCTGCGTTCAGTGCTCAGCTAGTAACAAAACCTCAGTGTCTGAATCCACCAGCATTCCCACAGAGAAATATTTAGAGCCCAGGAAGTCCTATGGAGTTGCTCGACTATGCCTGATACTGTCACTGTGACACAATATGTGTACGAACGACATAGCTCTCTATCAGAAGAGTCTGTGACATAGTGATCACTCGGGATGAGAACAGTAAAGTCTGCAGTTCAAAAAACACCCGGTGCTCCCCAGAAAGAGGAAGCACCACTTCTGTGTCTGCGATTGTTATGGTCTCAGAAGCCTAGAGAAGCAGCTCGACTCTGTTCTACAGTCTGAATCAACTTTTAATGGCAATGAGTTTGGTTTTGGTTCTTGGTATTGCCATATCATACCATGTACTGCCACTTCGCATTTAATCAGATTCGGTCAAAATTTCCCCAAATTTTAGAACTAATTATAAAATTCAACTTTAAGATTCTACCCACCCAAACCACATTCCTGGTTCCAGATTAAGTATCAATCGTGATTTGCCAGAAAACAGAACCAAAATAACTGTTTTAAAGAAATCTACCCAGGCAATTATGGAGAGATCTCCTTTGCTAAAAGTCCCCTGATTATGAAAGTTAATCATATGTATAAAGCATCCTCACCATGCTTTATAGAAGCTAAACAAAAGTTTGAATAAACAATGGCACCATATCCTCATTGACACATGAAATAAATAGTATAGTCTTTAGCCATTTGTAAATAAAGATAGACATTGAAGAAGAGAAAAGACACTAGATTGTGTAACACACATTTTGCAACTACTTTCACAGCAATGTCAGTTAAAATCGTAAAGGCCCATTATCTTATTAAAATAAATGTAATAATGTTAAGGCTTTTCCCTTATTCAAACCTATACTACTGAATCCACAAATGCATTAGACACATCACCATTATTGTTTTTTTTTTTTTTTGCATGCCTGCCCTGGTGAGAGTAGGAAGCCCAGCCTTGCGCCTGGAGAGCTGCTGCTGGATTTGAACCACCAACCCTGTGGGCCGCAGTCCTTCACACAACCACTACACCACCGGGGCTCAGCTCTTCCATAATTGTTGACAAAAACCTGCTGCTATTTAAAATGCTGAAATTTCCAAATGTATGAATCAAGAAAAGAAAACAAAACTTTCAAAGAGATGCCATAATTATCACCAATCAGGGAACTAACTTGTAGGTTAATTAAAGATTGATTCAGATGCATTAGCTAGCCCTTGGGTAAAATGGTTGTATGTTTCAAAGTTAGACTTCTATATGACAAAATCTCTCTCTGTGTCCCTCTCATCTCTGTATATAGGTACATACATACGAATACATATATATACAATCATAGCTACTAACACACATATATACTGATTTATCTCTGGTCACATTTTAGACCGGAGCTCAGGGAGCATAGTGAGTTACACACTGAAATGTTAACAAAAGGAGGTTCGAACCCATTTGCCATCCTGTATGTCTACTCCTTTAAAGATGTCAAGTCTCAGGAACCTGAAGATGAAATTCTACCTTGCAGTATAAACCTGCTATGAGGCAGAATCAACTAGACACCAGTGAGTTTGAACGTTTAAAAGTGATGAAAAATCAAAAGCTATGGATGAGTGAGTGAGTCAAGGAGTACAACATCCAACACAGTTCATTAAGTGAACTGAAGCTTAATGATGGGAAAAAGTTCTTTAAATATCAAGAAAGATATTTTTCTCACTTAGGGAAAGCACAGAGTTTGACTTTATAATACTACTATTTAAATAACACCATTATTAATACTTTATTAATGTTTGTTGAAAAAAAATTGCCAAAGTACTGTTGCTTACTTATCATTTAATCATTTTCTCATTCCTATATATTTTAATCCTTGAAGCTATTTACATATTCCTTAGGCTCATTTGTTATGTTTATCTTTCTTACCATACCTAATTGAATGTAATGGGATGATTTGGCTCACTCTGTGCACAGTGTGGTCTCTGCAGACATGGTTCTCAAGACTGCATTTTAATATCCTAAAAAGAAAACCCTATTACTGCAAGGTAACTTTTAGATTAAAATGTAAACATGCCAGTCTATTCCCTACCTTGTTTGCAAACCAGGAGTCCTAGGGGATTAAAAACAAACAAAGCTTTTTGAGTCTCATATGAACATATTTTAAATAAGAGTAATAAATTTTACACCATAGAAAATAGAGCCCCTTGGGCCTCCCATTCCCACCAGAAGGCAGTGATGCAAAAAAAAAAAAAAAAAAAGCCCCAAATAAATGAAGTTTCCACTTCCTCCTTCTGTTAGTCTGGGTAGACTAGAGGAACAAATTTCATAGACACGCATATCAATATAAGGAGAGGGTTTATATACAAAAGAAATGGAACATTGAGAGAGCATCCTACCCCAGTCCAGTACAAAGTCATAAGTCTGATATTAACCCATATGCCGAATATCAGTCTATAAAGTCTCCTTCTGACTCACGAAGTGACAGGGCAGTGGGTACAGAGTCCCGGCGCCAATAGGGGTTTCCCCATGGCTCCTCGCTTCTGGGGCTCAGGGTCCATCAGCAGCATTCCATGGTGGCAAAAGCTACTCATAGCTGGCAGAGGTCTCCATGTGGCCGCCCCAGCTTCAGAGGTCTGGCTCCATCAGGGAAAAGCCGGGTGGCCTCTCCTCCGGCTCCTCCAGCTTCTCAGATGCTGCCATCTTGTCGATGATTCATTGTCCCTCAGACTAGCTCCCAACAACTGGGGAGATAGCTTCTCATCTTCACAAGGGAAATATCATGAGATTTCCCAGAAGTCTCAGGAGAAAGCCATGCCCACATAGACCTCATTGGCTACTCAATGACTATCTCCAGATTAACAGGATTGCCTCCACTCCTACATTTCAATCATAAAATTAACATAAGCACATGACTGCCACACTCCTATTCATATAAAGATCCTGTGTACTATTTATCATACTAATCTAGCAATTTTTTACATTGTAATTGCACAAAGGGGAGAGAAGGTGATCTTTTAAAGAATATTATTTACAAATTAAAAATTTCAATAAATAACAGAGAGGAGACTGAGTCGGAAAACTGGAAAGGACTAACCATGTGTCAGAACTTAAGGGTCCACGTTTTATGCTTTCCCCAAGATATAGAGAAGTTGAATTAAATCTAAAAATATGAATGACATCGTTTTCATCATAAATGCTAAGGAAAATGATAATTATATAAAAATAGTCATCAAGTCTTTATAAGTTCCAGTTAAAATGAGAAATCATGAAATCAGACTGATTACAAAGAAAAGGTATCCAAGTGGGAGGAAATTTTTAATTTGATGCTACATTTGTGTCTCAGTAGGATATGATGGACATTTCAGGGCTAACTCATTATTAATTAAAAATTAAAATTTAAAGTAGCCATTGGGTCGATTATGTTTCATGAAGACCCCATTTAAGTAGAATAACTGTACAATAAAGGAATTCCTGTACAGAGCTGAAATTTGTGACTCAAACTTTAACCGTCTTGTTACTTTCTGAGTGCTTACCCATTTGCACAACACAAGAGCACCTCTGGGGATAATTTGGGCCAAGTAGAGGACTTAGTGACTTTATTTTAGGTGCATAGAAAGCAGCAGCATAGCTCAGCCAATGGCAGTTGTGTTGAACAGAGCCACGAATTGAAGGAAATGAGAAATCATGGTAACAATGAAGTAATAAAAGTGCTTGTCAGCCAAAATAGCAGCTATGTCCATGAGAATCTGTCTACAGGCCATTTCCCTAGGTCCATTTTGATTCATTTTAATGGCGGCATTTAAAGAAGTCAATCAAGGTTAAAATGAATCTTGATTTATAGAGACAAGAGATCTGTCAAAGACATTTGAGAAAATAGCCAGAGGGTATATACTTACTTATTGATTTAGGAATGATCCTAAGACGAAAAAAATATTCTGAAGAACAAACAATATCTTTAGGAAATGTCTTTCTTAGTACTTACAACCTTCAACTGTTCATAATGTTGGAGTATAATTTTCTTGCATTTGTTTAAGATCGAATGCAAAGCTTTTCAGTTATTCATATTGAAGATTTCTGTGTAAGGATTATAGCACACAGCTTCACTACTCATAGATTACACTCACACACACAATCACACAATCACACACACATATGATCTAGGCTAAGCTTAGAGTTTAAATTATTCCAATATTGGTGCAGAAAAATGATAAAGTAATAGTTCAACAAAATCACTTGGGACACTGTGAAAGCGTATCTGGTTAGTTCTGATCTCCGTGATTCCAAACATTTCTGTTACAGCCTAAGTGTCCACATTTTAAACATTTCACAGAAGACATTAAAGTTGGTGGACATTGTTTTGCAATCAGTAGTATAAAGCTGCTTATAAGTAGTGTTATCATGCTCATTGTTTAAAAGACATGAGCAAGTAATTAGTTTGACCATAATTTATATAATTTTATGCCTATGCCATTAATATATTTTGCCTATGTCCATTAATGTATTTTTATGAATAGATTGCTAGATTATTGTCTATTTTCTTAACAAAATGTTGCTATCTTAACTTTCACATTTAGAAAGATATATATTGCTGTGTAAATGATGAGCCAATTTATAAGTTCTTCCTAAATGCCAGCAATAATTAGAAAATGTAAATAAATGCCTAGCATATTAGTTTTGTTTTGATGCTAGTAACACTAGTAAGCTAATTAATATCTGCATTTCCTATCTAAGGAAAAATTAGTTGGATCTAGAGAAATTGAGCATCTAAGGTTTGTATCATAGATGCATAAGACATACAGAGGTTATGTACACCTACAGAGCAAGCATGATTTCCTTATTCTGTTTGAATGACTTTCTTGATTCATGCACAAGTTCTACATGAGCACAATGAAGTGTTCTGGAAATTCTGGTCTTCTTACGGCTATCTGTAATTTGTTATGAGCCATCTAATTGAGTTCTCTGCATAGACAGCAAACCACAAATAAACTTCTTTCTGTGATTATGTGTTTTCAAGGAAGTTTCAACCACTGACAGAACGAATACCATGCATTTAAATTATGGTGTTGAATTTGGGGTTTTGATTGTGATTATGCTAAGAATATTAAAAGTACCATAGACTCCCAGAGGAATAAACAAATCTGCCTAAAAGGAGTACAAACAGAAGCTCCTCTGAAATAAGGTTGAACTGACTTTGAACATCCTATTAGGAAAGACCGATCCCCGGAAATGGACAAAAGTAGACGTCCAATGAAAAGGAAGACTATTAATTAGATAGATTGATGCCATGATTGTAATTGAGGGTGAAAATATGACAATTGTTGTGAGAATTGGATGAAACCTGGGAGTGTTACATTCTGTCTTACCCCAGATTGTTATAAATCAGAACCAACTCAGCAGGACCTTACAAAAACTAAGAGTAAGTACCAATAAAATGGCCCAATTTCCCAAAATCTATAATATTATGAACAAATTTCAAAGCACATAGTATCCAACAAAACATACATTATATTCTAAGTGTCTTTTTTTAGTAAAATCATTTTATTGGGGGCTCACACAGCTTTTTTTCACAATCTGTACATCCATCAAAAAGCTCTTCTGTGACTTTGACAAATCTCTTTCAAGAGAACACTATGGTAGTTCCTCCTTAATATTGGTTGAATTTTTTAATGATCTAAAAAAGTGTAATAGATGTGAATCTGTGGAAAATAAAAGAATATGTCATGAAGGGCATCACAAACTCCACCTAGAATGCTTTTTTTCTGTCCTTGTTTTTATTATCTTTTGAATTACTCATGTTGTAAAGTTACCAGAATGATAAAACAAAAGTCCAGAATCTACAGCCATCATCAACTTGCCACATATGTGAGTAACTTTTGGTAGGGCTTCCTCCAACCTAAGCCACACCTAAAATGACTGCAATCCTGATATATTTGTATAATTTATATAAATTATATGAGAAATACTTCCTGCATGGCTAACAGAAATTGTGAGAATGATAAAAGAAAATTATTATTTAAGACGTTAATATCTGCATTAATCTGTGACATAAAAATGATTGCTGTTACATAGCCACTCTGCAGGCTGTGGCCTAGGAACAGATTCCAGGATGTGGATACCCGGTGTTCTCCATCTTGGGGATGAAGATGGTGACCAGGCTCCCCAGGTGCTGCTTAGAGAACAGTCTACATTTGTTAGTCCAGATAGACTAGAGGAACAAATTTCAGAGACACGCATATAGGTATAAGGAAAGGTTTATATACAAAAGAAATGTGACACTAAGAAGCCATTCCAATCCAGTCCAGTGCAAAGTCATAAGTCCAATATTAACCCATATACCTGCAATCAGTCTATAATGTCTGCTTCCGACTCAGGAAGTCACAGGTCAGCGGGTGCAGAATTCTGGCGCTGGCAGGGGTCTCCCCATGGCTCCTTGCTTCCAGGGCTCAGGTCCATCAACAGCATGCCCCTCCAGCTTCAGAGTCTGTCTTCATCAGGGCAAAGCCGTGTGTTCTCTCCACCGGCTACTCCAGCCTCCCAGCCGCCGCCATTCTGTGTTGTCTATGGTTAATCATCTCTCTAACTAACTCCCAAGAACTGGGGAAGATAGCTTCTCATCTTCATGAGGGAAATACCGTGAGATTTCCCAGGAGTCTCAGGTGAAAGACATGCCCACACACAGGCCTCATCAGCTACTCAATGGCTTTGTCCTGATTAACAGGCCAGACTCCACCCCTACATTTCAATTATAAAATTAACATAAGCACATGACTGCCACATACTCAAAGGCAGCAAGCTCCAGGTGCAACTAGGCAAACTCCAAAGTTCCAGGCACTAATGGAGAGGCCGGGAAGTTTGTGAGAAGGGCACATGTGTGCCAACGTGATAGAGTACTGTTGCTATTAAGCGGATGCATCATATCAAAATAGGGTTGCCACAAAGTATATATCAATTAATATTCAATCTTTTATAATGTATCATGGACTTTAAGCAAAGCCCAACTGATGCATGCATAGTGTATATTATGCACCTAATTAAAACAAACAAACCAAAAGATTGAAAAGCCACCTACATTCTGACTCATAGCAAACCAGTATGGGTTTTCACTGTCTCACTTTACTCCCAGACAGCAGCCAGTGGGCTTAAGAAGCTACAAGGTGGACTGCTATCCTGTCTTTACCTGACAGCCCCACCAGGTCTTCTTCCATTTCAATAAAACTACCATCCATATATGCATGAAGATTGGAGCTTTAAATAGTTTTAAAAGGTTCCATTATCCCTTAATTACATTTTCCACAATTTTTGAAGTCATGCACACACACATCTGTATTTTTGGCAATTATATTTTTTAATGTAATTGATGGATATATATTTTATACTCAGAAGGATCACACTTGAGCTCTTTTTCTGTATATTTGCTTCATTGTTAGCCTTTATAAAATGCTATAAAGATTATGCAATATCTGTATCCAACAAGTGTGATGCTATCAGATAAAATCCTTTCTCAAGGATTTAAAATTTATTGAAATAATAAGCCTCTTAGTAAAACTTGATGTCATTTAAGATATACTTTCTATTATGTATCTACCTGTGCCATATACACAGAATATTAAGACTATCTTTAAATTTTTTTTATTTATGCAGCAGTTTAAGAAATGACCATATCTAAAATAATGTGTCATGTAATCTATAGGCTTACCATCTGAATGGTTTCTAATGGGAGCTCTTCAAATGAGAGCTAATGTACTTAGCAAAGAGCTGTGTATGCTATTGCATATAGAAGCATTATTATATGCTTAAAAATAAAGCATTTTGATGACCATCTGCATTTTTATATACACAAACCAACCAGCAGTATTTCATATTTTAAATAAGTTGGTTATATATCACATATCCTCAAGAATAAGCCAAGTTAAATATTAACCAAAGCACCTAATATAGCTGCATGAACTGCATAAAAATTGTGCTGAAAAACTTGGCTTATAAGCAAGTCTGTATAGTATGTATACATTATGGATATAGATCTATAGGTACACATGTATACATATATTTGACAAACCAAGTTAAAAATGAAAAGAGCAATAAATTAAAATATGACTTGTGACTATGACATTGTTTAAAAAATAAAAAACTTTTCAAACTTTGAGGTACAGAAGAGAGAAAATTAATGCTAAGTTCTGATTAACATACAAGCTCTAGGAATATACATATATAATTATATATATGATATGTGTATACATCTGACACACAACTATATATAAAAATCAAGCAATGTAAAATATAAAACAATTCTATGGTTCAGCTTTATGAAATGCATATATTGCATATACATATACTTTATACAAATACATGTAATATATGCAATATGTGCACACACACAATGTGCACATATATGTGCATACTTATACATGTGTGTGTATAAAACACAAACTCACAGCCATAGAGTCAACTCTGACTCATGAAGACCCAATAAGACGGAGTAGAACTGCCCTCAAAGTTCTCAGAGACCCTAACTATTGATGCCTTTTCTTTTTCCCACAAAGCAATTGTGGTTTTGAACGGCTTACCTTACCATTAGCAGCCTCAATGCCATTGCGACCCTTCTCCACTCTCACCCTAATGATGCTTAGGTTCATCGTTGCCGCCACAGTCTTGATCCAGCTGGTAAAGGGTCTTCCTTCTTTAGTCTGACCCTCTACCAAAAATAATGTCATGTTTCAGGGTCTCGTCTCTTCTGATCGCATGTCCAATGCACACGAGACAGTTTCTCCATTCTCCTTCACAAGGAGCACTATGACTTCCTGCAGTTCGTGTGCTTGCGATATTCTTTGCCGTGTCCTGGTTCCTTGCTAGTGAGTTGGCGGAGACCCATAGCACCTCGACGCACAACAGGGTGAAGCACTGCACGGGTCGAAGTTGTTCTCACAGATCTTTCTAGGTCGGACCATGGAAGCAGTCTACATAATGTGTGTGTGTGTGTGTGTGTGTGTGTGTGCGCGCGCGCGCGCAAGCACGCATAATACAGGCTTATCCATATGTCTATATTTGAGCGTGTGTATATATAATCATAAGTAAACTGTCTTCTTCCAATTAATCTCATTAAAATTTGCACATGCTATACCCTTATTTTGTGGGGGAGGGGCATCACTGCCCTCTGGTGGTTGTGGGAGCTACCCAGCCTTGCTCCTGGAGAGCTGCTGCTGGATTTGAACCACCAAGCCCTAGGGGCGCACTCAACAACTACGCCACCGGGGCTCAGACCCACTATATTCTTATTAGAAGAATCGTCACGTCCTGTAAAAGAAAAATCACTGAGAGTCATTTAATGTCTGATTGCAGGCACTTTCTTTGGATAATTACAACCTGAAAGATAAGAGAGGTAAACCTTGACAGAATGGGAAAAGGAAAAAAAAATACTAGCGCTGACTTTGATCTGAATAATATCTTCAGAAATACTTTTTGTAATGCTGATGACTAGAACTTTAAATAATAATCAAAACTTAAGATTAATTTTCTTTCTTTTGCATTGGAAACTGATATAATTTTTACTTTTAAAGCAATATAATAATCACAGGCCTTTAAAATGTACAGTTCTTTTCATTTTAAACAGCTTTCAAAAATTGTGATGCCAAATGTATGTTTTATCTCTTTGCTATTAATGTGAGAAGGACCAAAAAATTTGAGAGTACAAAAAAGGAAAATCACCTTAAAATTAAAAATCTTCCAAAGCTTAAAAAAATCAACTAAACTAATAAGTTCAACCTAATAGAATATTTTTAAATTTCTAAAATTTAATTGTATTATTTTAATTTTAAAATATCTTATATTTAGAATCTAAAACTTTAGTTTGTACTACCAATAATTCTACAGTTCAGATTGATTATTTTCAGATATTTCTGCTATAAGCCAATTCTTATATAATTTGAGTATCTCATTTTATAATGTCTACATTATTGTTGCATTTTTATAAGCATTACCTACCCAATCTTTGTCTTGAAATATTGCCTATAAACTTTAAGGTATAAAATATAGACATTGTAAAATATGAAATGCTTAATGGACATTCCTAAATGTACTCTGTCATAACTTATGTACATTGTAAGAGGCTACCTGTTTGTACTATGTATATTTTAATTAAATTCTAGTATAAAATTTAATTATAATGTAGTTAATGATATTCCTCTTCTTTACAGGTCTAATACATTCTAATAAGACTAGCAACTGCAGGTTTTTAGCTATATATTCTCTACTAAGAAAAGTGCTTTATGCCTCTATCTACTTAGGCATATATCTTAGAATACTTAAAATTATGTTAGACTACTCTTTCTATCCCCCAAATCCTATTACTAGTCAAATACTTACACAAGTTATTTGGGGCCGTTTAAACATAATTAAAATCGATCATTCATTTCTACCCCTCATCCATAACAGTATTCTGTGGGTGTATTTTTTAACTCTGCTGATTCTTCAGTCCCTTCAGTCACAAGTGATTTCCTAACATTTTCAAACTTGATCACACCATTGCCAATTAATTAAACTCTTCAAAGTTCTCTTTCCTTTGTTCAGAATTAAATGAAGGACATTCATGAATTTCCCTACTACTCACTACCAACTATTGTATTACCTGACATATTGCATTTATGAAAATAGTTTATTTTGTACCTTGATAATGTACATCTGACACTAAAATTTGCTGAGTTCTGAGGTAATGTGTTAACTTGACTGGCCCATGGATCTTGGTGGTTGGAATAATATAATTTAGCAATTATGTGATAATCTAATGCACCTACATTTTGTGATCTAGTATCATATGAATATTCATCACTATTGATATTTTCATATAAATCATGAAGTAAATTGTAATCCAGAAAGTCAGTTTATTGAAAGGATACACAAAAGACCAAGCTTGATGATTTTGAAGTTTATTATGAGTATCATTTTGGCTCAGTTATAGACAAAGAAAGAGTAAGAACAACTAAAGTTTATTTTAGTCTATTTAAACAAAGTGAAAAGAAAGGACCTCAGGCACGGAAGTATGAGTTCTGTGGTTTCTGGTCTCTTTCCTGTCTCTGAGCGTGGCATAGTTGTTGTTCCATACAGTGGTCCCTGCGTCCTTATCAGGAGTACTCACCACCACATAGACTTGTAAAACATATATTTATCCTTCAGAAGAAATCATTAAAAATGGCAGCTCATGCCAATAGAACAAATGTAAACAAACATATGCAGTTAAAGATACTTTATGTTGATACACACATTTGTTATTACTAATACAAATAATATAAGCCAATTCTATTCCTGGTATTATGAGGAGCTAGATATCCTATATCCTAAATTAATCTCTGACTCAAACAACTCAGTGTGCTGGATAAAATTATATATGCATAGCTTAGCTGGCAAAAATGAAGAGATCCTCAGAAACTAAATGCCAAGTGGATATGCTAATGCTGAGAAGGAAGGAAATAGTCACGCTGATTTAGTTTGGTGATGTGTTCCACATCTCCTGATTCTCCCCTCTCTCAGCTGTCACCTGGTAAGCAGTGAATGAGAGAAAACCTTGGGGTTTCAGCCTAAGTCAGAGTTTACCAGAAACTTTCAGATATTGATTCTACTATTGATAATAGAATAAACTTGAAGAAAACTTACTTCTGAGTAGATGAAGTTAATAAAATTGCTTGTCTTCAATTTGGCTTTATGAAGAGAAAATAGTACTGCCTCCTGAGAGTACAAACAGAAATTCAGTTCAAATTTACAAAAATGTTGCTTGGGAATTGGCAAAAATGTAATAATTCTTGAGAAAGGAAATTCCATTATAAAGTTAGCAAAGAGATTAGTACAAGCGAACATCATCGTCAATCCAACCCTTATGTTCACAGATAAAGAAATACTTGTTCTAGAAAAACCAAACATACTGGGGACAGATAGGGGAAAAAAGAACTAATAGAATAGGATGAATCAAACTGAGCTTAATGAAATTGCAAACACTGACCATAGTACAAATAAGTCAAATATGTTTTTTAACATAATGAATTAAAATATTGATAAAATGAAGTGTAAAAATAAACAAGGTATCTAAAACATACATTAAAAATCATCTTAAAAGACAATGTGGAAAGCATTCAGAAGATGTGGGATCCTCCAGAGTACAGCACAGAGGCAGCTCTGCTGGCCAGAACCATCCAACTGAAGCACTGCAAAATTACATGGGTGCCCCACACAGGTCGGGGGCCAAGAAAGCACTGGAAGATAGACTGAAAGAGAAAAAGTGGATGCAAACTCTGACAATAAGAAATGCAGCGTTAATTCAGATATATGTTGTGTTAGTCTGGGTAGACTATAGAAACAAATTCATAAACATGCATATGTATATAAGGGAGAGGTTTATATACAAGAGAAATGGAACATTGAAAAAGCATCCCAACCTAATTCAGTCCAAGCCCACAAGTCTGATATTAGCCCATCTGATACCAATCTATAAAGTCTTCTTCAGATTCATGATGCACATGCAATGACAGCAGAAAAATCACAAGCCAGTGGGTGCAGAGTCTTGTGTATCCAGTGGTGGTAGAAGCATCCCAGTGCTGCCAAGGGTCTCTATGTCTGCTCCAGTTTCTAGAGTTCAGGGTCTATCAGCATGCTGCCATGTATCTTGTCCACTGCAATATCTGCCAGAGACTAAGTTGTAAATCTCTCATCTCCAAGAGAAAATGAGATTTCCCAGAATTCCCAGGAGAAACCCAGGCCCACAGAGACGTCCCATTGACTATCTCCAGATTAGCAGGCTAGACCCCACCCATATATTACCACTCCAGAATTTGAATGATTACATGGCTGCCACATATGTCTAGTCAGAGATAAAGAAAAGATGAGATGTGTTGAAGTAAGTGGGAGATATTTAAATTGTGTAATAACAACTAAAAAGAATTTAATATAAGTAGGCATCTGCATCTGAAACTGAAGAATACTAACTATACACAGAGAAGTCTTAAAAAGTCAGAGAGTTAAATTAAGACAATGGAAAACATGATTGCATCTCATCAACAGCAAAACAGCAGAGGGCTACCGAGGAGAAAGAATTGAAATAATTTCAAAATAACAAAAGAAAGAAAATAGAAAACTTGTGTAGAGACTACCTAAAATAGTTTTTAAAGGTCAAGAAAATAAGTAATTATATTTAATTGAAGTTGATATTTTATTATTTATTATTATTATTTACAGTGAATTATTTACTATGACTTGTGTCACCATACATTATCTTTGTAGCTCTCACAACATAACTCAATGTAAGTGCGTAAAGCCATTTTTTTGTGGACTCCCAAGGGGATAAGATGCCTCGGTAATAATGCAAATAAGTCTTTCCTTTGAAGGGGTGGAACTATACAAACAGGTCATCTCACAGAATTCAAAATCAGCCATCCTATATGTGGGTGCGGGACTCACTAGCACCAAGAAGAGACAAGAAGAAAGTACAATCTGTGGACCCTGATATTGGGATCCTCCTAGATTCCAGAGGCAGAGAATGATTAAAGGGTTGTGAGAGAAGCGAGATGATAGCAAGAAACGGAGGGAAAAGGATGCTAGACTTTCTGGCCCATTGAGCAAGAAGTCTGAGCTCCTGCAGGTAGGGCCCTCATTGGTGGAGTGAGGCACCTTCAGGATCACTGATCCAGAAGAAGAGTTATTTGACACTTGCCAGAGATGGCCACTAGCAGGGTCCAGTGACAAAGGGCAAGAAGAAGCTGACTTCATAAGAATCACATTCCGCATTGTTTCAATTTTCTGTATGTTTACCATGAGTTATAACCTGTTACTTCCCTAATAAACCTCCCCGTCATGTGCACAGTAATTAAGTCTGTGTGTCTTCCGATGAACTGCAAGCATTCTTTGGGAGGGAGGCTTGTAGGAATTGGTAAAATGGTTGGGAAAGGAGGCATTACTTACCTCAGAGAAGTCAGCCTTGGATTCTCCTGTGGTATTGGATGACGTCAAGCATCTCCATCACCATTTTCATTCTGACAATTGCCCAATCAAAAAAATATATTAATTAATATTGCCAGATTAAAAAATAATAAAGCAGCCAAAATAAAGTTATGTTTCATTTATTATAGACTTGTCTAAAATACAAGGAAGAAGAGAGTTTAATAATAAGATAGCAAAATATGATATACAATACTAACTACAGGGAAACTGATGTACTTAGAGTAACATGAAAGTTTTAAAAATCCTAGGTAAAGAAAATCATTATATAGAAAAGGAATCTTGTAGATTTAGGAGGTAAAAAGTTTCAATTCAATGTTGTTATTATGTCATCAAGTTGATTTTGATTCACAGTAAACCTATGTTCAATGGAAGGAAACAGTTCTTACTTCTCCATCATCTTCACCATTATTTCTATATTTAACCTCTTCATTGTGATCACTGTGCCAATACATCTCCTTAAATAACTCCAGTTTTTCATGCCTTTTCTACGTTCCCAATCATGATGTCCTTTTCCAGAGATTGGGCTTTCCTGATGTTTCCAAAGTACTTGAGATAGTCTTGCAATCCTCCCTTCAAACTCTACCTGTATTTCTTGAGAACAGATTTGTTTGTTTTTCTAGTAGTCCATTATAGTTTCAATATCCTTCTCCTGAACTGTGATTCAAATATAATGGCTCTCTCATCAGTATTTCTTATTCATTGTCCAACTTTCAATATTTATGTATAAAAATTATCAATGTCTATAAACCTAATATTACTTCATAATATTTAAGATATTGTTTCTCTGTGTCTACTTTTGTTGTTGTTTTAAATTTTCCATATGTGGTGTTCAAATAAGATAAAAAAGAGAGATAACTTTATTAGTACAATTGTGGCCTAGAGTAGAGAACTACAATAGCACTTAACATCATCTTGAGATTACTCTGATGAAAAAATGTTTCCTGATGTTATCAAATTTTAAAATTGTTTCCATCAAAGAAAAATCAGATATATGGCAAATAAATATTGTAGTCAGTATTAGAAATAATGAATTTCCTTTTCTTTAATTATAATTTGTAAGCCAAACCAATATCAACTGGCCAATTTTGGTACATACCAACCCTGTATAAGGATTCTAAGACTCATTGCTGTCCCATAGAACTCCTGGTGGGTTGAAACCAATAGCTTTGTGCTTCCCAGTGATTAGCTCACAATGGTAAAAATGACTCCTTTTATAATAATATGTAACAGAATCATAACATCTGTGTAAACATATTTAGGGGCTTCAAAATTTTATGGAAATATATTATGTTTATTCTTATTATAAATTTATTTTAATAACTATTAATCTATTTTCCCACAATCTGTTATAGGAACTGTATTTAAATTACAAGTGAGAAAAAGATTAAATTGCAATATATGGATTATTGGCTTGTACATTTTAAATCTTTTGGTGACTGGACACTTGTTACACAATGGAAGCTGGTGATCAGGAAAACTTTAACAATCATATCCACCGACACTTATTTTATTTCTTGATTGCTGCCTCCATGTGCACTGATTATGACTCCAGGGAAGATGAAATTTTTAAAACTTAAAACTTTTCTCTGTTTATCATGGTGCTATCTATTAGCCCAGTGGTGCGCCTATTGGTTTTCTTTACATTGAGATTCACTACATGCTGATGCTGGTGAAGTTGTTTTTTATCATCCGCTGCTTCAATTCCTCTTTGTTTTCATGCAGGAAAGTTCTGTTATCTGCATGTTGTTATAGGTAATTTATACTCCTTCCCCAGTCCTATTGTTGGGTTCTTCATTTAGTCCAGATTCTTGGATTATTTCCTCAGCAGGCAGATTGAGTAAGCATGATGAAAAGGGACAACATTTACATACACCTTTCCTATTTTAACCTATTCAGTATTTCCTTGACCTGTTAGAATGACTGCCGATTGGTCCATGTTTAAGCTGCACAAGAGCATACTGACATATTCTGGAATTCCCATTCTTCTCAAGACTATCAATAGTTTGTTATGATTCATCCAGACTGTATAGTTAATAAAGAACAAGGAAAGTATCCCTGCTTTTCTCTATGTTGAGGCAAGATCAAGGTGATATCAACAAGGATAACCCTCACTCTATGTCATCTTCTGAATCAAGCTTAAAATTAAGTCAGTTTAATTCCTGTGTATTCCCTCTGACTATATGCCCAGGTATATAGTCACTATTTTGTTGGGAGAAAAAAGTATTCTCAATCATATAGTAGACATTACTACAAATTTCTACCATGCAATCACTAGTTACATTTCTGTCTTCAAGGCCATACATTCCAATTATAGTTACTTTCTCTTTGTTTCAATCATTTCTACCCCAATCACCCATAATTATCAGTTTCTTCATTACATGCTTGATCAATTTCAGATTGAATAAATAAAAAGAATTATTAAGTTACTTCATTAATTTAGTGGTTATATGTTAATTTGAGTAATAATTTTGTTAAGCTAATAATTTTAGATATATAGGTATTATCCTACTGCAAATTGTATTGTGTTACAAGGTAGATCTTAAAATATTCTTTTTTGATATGAATACCATTCTACTCTTCTTGAAGTTGTCATTTTCAGCATAGTAAACCATATGATTACCCTCATCTAACTGTCCAAATACTGTATATTTTAGGTCACTAGTCTTAGGAAATTGATCTTTGTTGCTTCATTTTTATTTATAATGCTAACAAATGTAAATCATTGTAAATTGTGGTGTTTCAATAGTAATGTGCTACTATTCTTAACAAGAACATCTGCTAACTTATTACTGTATTCTATTCTAGTGCCATAAAACAAAAAAAAATTAACAAGATTTAAATTATAACATCCACTTAAACTTTATTAAAGCACTATATGTATTTAATATATTTCCGGATAACATACACTAGGTATATACAGTTATTCTATTTAAGAAACTGGGAGGGAAAGGAGAATATGCATATAGTAGAATATTAAAACACATTTAGCTTTTAAATTATGGAATCAAATATAGTTTAAAAGAATGGTTAAAGACATGGTTATTAGCTTTAATTTGTAAGATTTTAGACACATAAAGAGAGAGGTAGTTGCCATTCTTTGGGAGGGTTCCAAATTAAAAAGAAATAAATAAACCAAGAATGAGAATTTCTTTGAATAAAACCCTTAAGCAAGCAGACCACCACATAAGCACATGTCTAATAATCCACAAATCTTTCTCATACACATCTCCTCATTAGGCAAAATAAATTTTGCCTTACTAAAACACATTTTCCCACAAATCCTGTAGATTTGTTTAGAAATAGCTTCATGCTTCTTGACAAAAGATATGATTCTCTAACCTGCAAATTTAATTATTTTTCTTGCCATTCAAATCATCTTTAGTAATCCCGTCCTGCTGATGGTACTAGGCCAAGTCAGGAATAATTTATATTTCAAAACTCAACTGAAAGTCATGTTTTATATTTACCATTCTTTTCCATGTGTATATATTTTTCTTTTGTCAAAGGACCCTGCTATTAGTCAAGTTCTGTCCCCACAAGTGCACACATTATAGTCCGGGCATGGTAACTGCAAAGGCAGCAGGAGAAAAGTGAAGTTTTCTTCTCAGGTGAAGTGGAGCAACATACTGGGGTATTCCACTCTACCCTGTCAGGTCACTTTGAGTTGTCATTGACTCAATGGCAGTGAATTTTGACATCTAGAAATAAGATTGTTACAGATATTATCATGTCTGGATGAATTCATACTATATTTGAGTGGATCTTCACTAGAATGGCTGGATTTAATTGGAATTGGAAACACACAACTACACACAAAAGTAAAGTAGCCAAATGAAAACTGGGACACATATTAGAGGGCTGCATCTGTAAGTCAGTGACTACCAAGATTTTCTGACAACTACCTGAATCTAAAACTAAGCAAGCAAATATTTTATAAAGGATCTTCAGCAGATTCCTCCCTACAGACGCTGGATGTGAAGGACTATACTTCTGTGGTTGTTGATTTCCTATATCAGCTTTAGGAAACGAATGCAATTTACTTTATTCACTGATCTGTCCCTTTCACTGGCTTACCATCAGACCCTTTGCATGTTCCTCCAGAGACAGGGCAGAGTACACTGTAGACATTGAAGTGAGGGGCGAGTAGGTCCATGTTTTCTCTTACAACTTCAAATAGACTCAGCCTCGTCTGAAGGACGGCAGCCCCGAGTGTCTGCAATCACTCCATCTACCCAAACTGTCATTCTCCATAGCTAACGAAATACTCTGAGAAGCTAAACAAGTCCTTTCTTTAAAAATTATGATAGTTGGCCTGAGCCCCAGGGGTGTAAGTGGTTGAGTGTGGGACTGTGGCCCACGGCCGTGGTGGTTCAAATCCAGCTGCGGCTCTCAGGAGCAGCGCTGGGTAGTTTCCATGACCACCAGAGGGCAGGGATGCACCCCCCCCCCCCAAATTTTTCTTTTTAATTATGATAGTCGGGAGGCTGACCTCTGGTGGCATTGTGGTTGTGTGCAGGACTGCAGGTCACTGGGTTGGCGGTTCAAATCCAGCCCTCCCGAAGCAAGCCTGGGTCTCCTACTATCACCAGTGGGCAGTAATGCCCCTACAAAAAAAATAAACAAAAATTATTATAGTAGGTAAAATATAGCTATCTTTTTATTTTGTACCATGATACTAAAATTAATATTAAATTGTCTTAATATATGCTTGATATTCATGGGTGACTTCCAAATAAATGAAACAGAATTCAAATGCATTAAATCTCTTGTCTATGCTCATATATGTTGTACACAAATCAACTTACATCTTTAATATAAAAGCTAGTTTCTGCTTACAGTGAATATAAATGTATGGAAATAAAATTTTCAGCAGCCATTGTAATTTGTCATTTATCTTTTTAAAAAATTAAAAGGCACATGAAAAAGGGAGGCTTTCCATAATTTTTTCCTTCATTCTATGGTAATCGAAATCTTGTTAAGAAATGTATATTGCTTTACCAGAGACAACTGATGCTGCTTTTACCTGGGACATTTTTCCAAGCAGGTAATTTCCTTTTCCTTATTCCCTGGCTTGCTGTGAGTTGCACTAGGCTCAATGAAAGAGTTTGGTTTCATTTCCTGGATGTATCAGGGCAGGAAAAAATTCTATGATGTTATCTTCTGACTGAGGTTGTGAAGATTTCAGGATTTTTTTTGTATGGAGTTGCAATCCATACCAAAGGCTAGAAAGCTCAAGTTTCATCAGTTTGAGAGTAAATCTTTTTTTTTTTTCGGAATGAGGTGAGGGTAGAGGGAAGGGAAGATATTGTTATCAGGGATTTGAGGGAGTTACCTGGAAGCGAAACTGCAAACAGAATGGTGTTTTCGTTGATACTGTAGGGTTCAAACACACACATTCTTCTTAATCTTTTCGATCCAAAGTCTAACGTTCATATACATAGGAAATGACTGACATTATGATGGCTTGCTCCAGATGCACTCGGGCCAGATGTCCTCAAAGGACTAAAGAGGTCTTGTGCATCAGAATTACCCACTTCAATGGATCTTTATACATTTCTCCTTTCTTTATATATCTTGACAGCTCTTTCCATTAGCACTGATTGTAATCTTTGCTCCATTTATCATCATGTTACCTATTGGTTCAATTGTGAGAATTTTTCTCCTCTTTATTTTGAGTTGCAACTTAAGGCTCCGATCCATGTTCTTCATAAAAAAAAAAATGATTAAAGCCCTCACATTCAGCTAGCATGGCTTCGTTGGCAGCCTATCACATTGGTAACATGCCTTCCTCAAATTCTGCTGCCATATTTTTCTTCTTTTATTTAAATCATTTTAGTGGGGACTCATACAGCTTTAAGCAATCCATCCATACATCCCTTGTATGCAAAGCACATTTGTACCTTTGATGCCATCATCATTCACCGCATTCTTCTTCACATAATCCAAATTCTCTGATGATTCACTCCACATGCAGATTGAGTGTTTGTAAATAAGTTGAAAGAATACAACCATGACACTTGCCTTCTTTGATTTTAAACAATGCAGTGTCCCTTCTTCTGGTCACACAACTGCCTGTTGATCAATGTACATGTTCTGATTGGGTGCAATGAAGTGTTCCAGAATTCCCAATCTTCTGAAGGTTGTCTACAGTTTGTTATGATCTATCAAGTTCAATGCTTTGCATAGTCCATAAGACCCAATTTCCCTGATAGTCTTTGCTTTCAGCCAAGATCCATCTGACACTAGCTCAGATATCTCTTAATCCACATCCTTTTCTTACTTCAGCCTAAACCTCTGGGAGCTGCCTGTCAATATACTGCTGGAACCATTGTTGTATATCTGTAACAGTATTGTACTTGCACATGATACCAATGATACTGTTCTATAACTTGGGCATTCTCTTGAATCATCTTTATTGTGAATGGGCTCACATAAAGGTCTCTTCCTGTCAGTTGGACAAATAGCTGTCTTCTAAATTTCCTGGCATAAACAACTAAGTGCTTCTATCACGTCATTAGCTTATTGAAATAATTACCATTTTACGTTCATAATTGTAGCTGTTATTCCAAGCCATTTCTTAGAGAAATTCCTTTACACTTTGTGGTTCTCAGCCACCAAGCATGATGATTTCCGCTGGCAATTGACCGATTCTTTGGACATTATCACAACAAGGAAATCAATAATGATCTGATATGAGCCTCTGGGTTTTCATTGACTAAATTTCCAGAAGTACAATGTCAGATTTGTTATTCTGTTATGCTTTATTTAGAAGTTCCACTGAAACCTGTCAACACTGTTGGTATTTGAGGTAATGATGGCTTAGGTTCTAACATCATAGAGTACAAAAAAGTCACACAGTAGGACAACTGACATATAAGTGATGGTAAATGCAGTCAATCATACTTTTAAATGTTATATCTCAAGATAACTAAATAGATGGATAGTTGAACATCTCACCAAGTTGTATAAATGAAAATCAGATCAAATAATCTTGTGAGATATTTTTTGTTAAGATACACTTTTCTGTATTCAGACATGCAAAATTTTATTAAGTCTAAATCACATGCACTGGAATTATGATCCCAATTTATAAGCTCTTCCCATGCCAGTATTGTTTAATATGTGCCGAGTAGTAATGTCTGCCATGCCACTGTTTTCCATTTCTTTATGCATTCTGTTCCTTCTTTTCTAACACTTCCTATTCCTTCCTATGCTCATTTCTCCATTAAATACCATTTTTTGCAAATAGCTTATATATTCTAAAGCCAACTCAGCCCAAAACATTGAAAAAACTGTTAACAGCTAATACAAGACAGTATTTTGCCAAAAATCAAACAAACAAATAAGAAAAACAAATGGGACTACTTTTATAATTTGTAGAAGTGTCTCCTAATTAATTTGATTTTTAATTAGGTGCTCAGAAAAGTCAATATTTCCACAAAAGAGCAAGTATAAATGCCAGATAATATGAATGCAAAACGATCACTTGGGAATGCAAAATATGAGGTGTATTAGATTAATTCTAGATGGTTCTTGAACAAGAAATCATATTTATTGCTGGAATAATCTACATAGTTAAATTGATTGCTTTTAGATTTCTAGTTCAACAATTTGATTGAGTGTCCTCTGTTATTCTATTTTGACAGCATTAGCCATCACTTTCAAATGCTGAAAGTATCACTTAACCCAGACTGATAGACATAAGAATTGTGCCAACTTTCTTAATAAGCTATCTTCTAGATCAATGTTGTCATCTTTTTCTATCCTATATTTTAAAATACAGAATCCACTTACAGCAATTGCAGAACAATCATAAGACTGGTGGTAACATTTTATTTCTGAGAAGGAACAATGTTTATTCACCACCGACCTGTTATTGTCACTGATTATTAGGCAATGTGATTATTGTCATATTAGACTCCTTTATTCAAATTAATGTGAGTCAATCACGAAAATAATGGATTTTATAAATGGTTTATATATAGTAATATCTTCTAATATCAGAATAAATGGTTGATCATTTAAAGAGAAAAATATTGTGTGAAAACCTGCCCAGTATCTAACGCAAAACAATCAAACTCACTGCCATCTAGTCGGTTGTTACTCTTTTTTTTTTTTTTTGGTTGTTACTTTTAATGACTCCATCACTGCCCTCTGGTGGTCGTGGGCGCTACCCAGTGCTGCTCCTGAGAGCGGCCGCTGGATTTGAACCGCCAAGCCCGCGGGTCACTGTCCCGCACTCAACCCCTTACGCCACCGAGGCTCAGCCTTCTTTTTTTTTTTTCTCGTTTGGTGGGGGTTGTTACTCTTACTGACTCCATAGGACATAGAACTTCCCCGTCCATTTCATTTCTGGGACTGTAGCTCTATACATAAATTGAAAGCTTTGTCTCTCTTCAGAATAGCATGCAGGAGGTTTCCAATCAAGCAGGACCATAACATCAGGGTTTCGCCTGGCGAAGAGTAAACTGCTTTTACTATTGAGACAAAAGGGGAGGATTTAAGAGTTTAAATGATAGGAATACTTCAATGAAATAAGAATATGAAATACTATCTTAAGTAAAAATATTCAGAAAAATCAAAGGTAAAAGTAAATTGAAAATATGTTGTAAAATTTTTAATAGATATTCAGAAAATAGAGCAAAGACTTAGAAAGTGAGTGAAATTTAAGTGGGTAGGTGAAACCTAAAAGACAAAAATAATTTAGCACTTTTTATTTCTTAGTAAGAGTTATCATTGGAGATGTTTAAATGCCTGTTGTTCAGTAGCCTAAGAAAAGATGAAGCTGGATTATCTCTAAGAGTCTCTTTAAGTTTGAAGTTATAGACATTTTAAAATCATTTTCACATGCATTTTGTACGAAGTAGAATTAACAAACCAAACAGTTCCCTGGGATCTATAAATATTAAGTAAATATATATTGAATGAGTAAATTATTCCTTAGACTTTATCACCCTTTCCTCTTAAATAGCAGATATTCTTTTCTTAATGCCAGGCAGCAATAAAGCTGAATTTTGTTCTTTTTGATCTTGATGCCAATGTTCTTTTGCTCATCACCTGCAGATATTCATTAGCAAAACCTGGATTTGCATGCTGAGCTGATGACCAAAATAAGAGTTGTAACAGAATGTGCTCAACTCTGACATTTTCTCAACAAGGACATGATATTAACCTCCCACACTATATAAGAGTTCCACCCAATTTCCCAGAATGAGTTCTTAATTTAATTGGTCATTTGAAGTGCATTTATGTATAAAGAGAGAATAGCTTTATCTAAAAGGAGGAAACCAATTATAGATTAAAATTTCTAATGTCAAACAGAGAAGTGAAAAAAATGATGTAACTAATGAAAGTTTGAATAAAAATGCTCCCTGAGAAAAAAGTATTTGAAATGCTTCACGACAACCAAAAAAGAGATCATGAATGGAATTTGTACAAATGATCAGTAGGTGAACATGCAAATGTTTAAATATATAACCAGGTAAATATTAAGGAAATATTTTCTGAGAACAAAATCTAGATAGAATGAGAATATTTTATTGGGAGATTTTTGCAATGTTTTTCACGAAATGACTTTAATATGGAATAATGGATTTGTATAATAATCAGTAAAAAAGCAGGATAAAAGGAAACAAGTCAAAAGTAAACAAAAACTTCAGTGCTTTAGTATCCATGGGAGGGAGTCCAGGTGGCACAGCGATTAAACACTTGCTGTTAAGCAAAAGGTCAGTGGAACAGACCCACTGGCCTCTCCAGGGGAGAAAGCGGTAGCAATCTGCCTTCATAAAGACTTACACTCTTGGAAACACGGTAGGACAATTCTAGCCTATATATATGGCTCTCTGTGTTGAAACTGACCCAACTTCAATGGACTATTACAATACTAGGCAGTATTACTATGCATTGTATATGAGATATCAAGAAATATGTTCGTTTCTCACTGACGTTGATTTCAATGTATAGGATGAAATCCATTATATCAGAGACACATTTGTTTTCCTCGGTTTTTAAGAACTGACTTTAGAAACACCTTTACAAACATGTATAGAAAACATGTTAGGATGCCACATGACTATTGTTCTAGGTACATAGTTATATTTAATATAGCTTATGGATCATATATGCATTCTGCTATTAATTGCTTTTGTCTCTATTATTTCCCACCTGATTTTGCAATGTTCTTAAAATACATACTTATAAGGTGTTATTACATATACTTCTATAATATATAAGAACTGTTAGGTTGTTTTTAATAGACCTTTCAAACACTAATGTATGAATCACTTATAATGTGAAGTTGAAGTAAAGACTTAATTCATTAAAAGAATAAACATATATTTCAGTAGTACTTTTTAATGATTAGATACACCTGATTAGAAAGTTGTTCCAATCTAGAAAATATTGAAGTACTTTAAATAGATAATAAATAAACTCATAAAATTGTGCTGTGCATCTGCATTCCATAATAATGGACTGTAGTATGAATCACATTTCTATTACAAAAATAAATATCACTAAAATTCATATAATTTTTAATTAATTAACTTGGCCTTGAAACAAGAATACAATACAAAGAAAACAATAATACAAATATGTCATCCAATTCCCTAATTGGTGATAAAACAATATAGATTTGCAAAACATAAATGTGTCTTACAAAAACTCTTGAACAATCAATAAAACATGCCAATCAAATTAGATATGACAACACATTGGTTAAATAAATCCATGGATATCTGCTCATTTATAGAGAAGTCAGAAACAAAAGGTCTCTGCCTCCCTCTGAAGACTGAGAAGCTTCCCAAATAGGACCCACCACAGGAAATCTCAGATCCTTTGTGCAGACCAAGTCCCCTGAAATCCATTGAAGATCAAGGATCTGCCCTGTAAACATTTGTTAAAGGTAAAACCTAAAGTCTAAAAGTTCGGGTTACCTCTGAAGTAATATTGGAATTGTTCATTCTTATGTTTCTACTGATAATTGAATGTGAAGTCTAACTTCCATGACTTGCATGACAACCGTGCAATAAACTAAATAAGTTTATATATGAGAGACCTGAGCAGTATTCTAATTATTTTTAAGATAACATTCTCTAGTATTTTCATATGATATATTGCATTTCAATAAAGAAATCAAGTATGGAGTTCTTTGACATTAAACTCCTCAAAGTATTAATGGTTTTAATGTATTGAAACATTGTTGAAGAATAACAACAAAATAAAACAAACCCAAAACCCAGCTATCAGTTGGATTCAACTCATAGTGATATTCTGTGAGCTTCCAAGACTGTAAATCTTTATGAAAATGTGTATAGTTTTATTTATTATTTTTTTCTTTAATGTTTTTTTAATTATTAATTGCTGTTTCTTTTTTCTTTAATTTTATTTAGCCAGTCCCTCAAAATTAACTCATATAAACATAGGCACATGTTTCTGCAGCAGATCCACTACGGGCTTGAACCAATGTTGCAGCTAGCAGCCTACACCATAATCTATGATGGGTCTGCCATAATATGTTTCATTATTATTGATAAATTTAAATAAAATATTCATGATATTTCTTCAAGCTGTTGATTGAATGACAAGAAGAATGCAATCAATGCCATTGGATCCACACAAAGGTCATTGAACTGATGAATGCTTTGCTGTGTGTGTTTCACCATAGCAAGAAAATAAATGCATTTAGCTTAATTATTTTATAATTATTATGGTAGAAATAATTAGTTATCATCTTGGGGCTATTTTGTATTTGTAATGGTAAAAGTCCTGTTTACAGTTTTACTTCTTATTCTTTTTTCTTTAATTTTATTTAGCCAGTTCCTCAAAATTAACTCACATAGTGCATGTGTCAGACAGATAAAAAATTAATTTTTAAAATGTCTCGAAATGAAGATTCACTAAAATGAAACTTTTTTAAACTCAAGAGTTGGTCTTTTATTTTTCTTCCAAGAACCACATCTCTGTTAATTAAGTAACTGCCATGCTCTGAAAAATCAAAATCACACCAAAGCAACTTATTTTCATTGCACTAAGAAGAATTTTATAAAAAAGAGATAAGGTCTTTGGTATGAATGATAATTTTCCTGAAATCTATGTCCCCAACTTTTAATTTCATTTCATAGTAGTTTACAGGCACTCTAGAAATGTTCAGAGTTTTCAAACTGATTACACAGTCCACTTGTCCTTCCTTCCTGGCTTCTACATATCTTTTTCACATAAACTCCAAGTTCCTGCTGACTTGGCAGGCTCTTCTTCCCAGAATAGATATGCAATGATGCAGAGAAAATGACAGGCGGGCCTGGCTCCCTTTTTCACAAGAATCATAATTTGTACTTAGTATACCTGGGGAAGTCAGGGTGGAGAGTGTCATTTACAATGATGTGACACATTGTTTGGGTGTGAGTTCTAAATTATAATATTGTTCTGTACAATATTTGTCACCTGTTACCTATTTTTTCTACTCTCGAAAAACTGTACTCAACAGACATTTTTGACGAGCTAATTTAGATCAAATTTTTTCTCTCTTGAGTCTTCTTTCATAGTGTGATTGATCTTGGTTTCTCTCTTCTTTCAAATTAATCTAACTTTTTATGTGGTTCCGACAGAAACCAGTTTCTTCAACAGTCACGATAAGAATCCATCTAAAAACTCTCTAAATATGTAAATAATGGAATTTGCTACAGACTTGAGCATATTCTGGTAAGTCCCAGGTGGTACTTTTAGTCCAGCACTGCTATTTTAAATAAGATTACACTTCCCTTTTAGAAATGTTTCTCTTATTTCTAACCACATTGTAATCATCTCTACAGAGAATTTTTTGTTTATAAGTACTAAGCATATTTATTTTGTTTATAATTATTAATTTGATTTAATTTCTTATTTAGATGGCATTCAACTCACTCCTCTAAGTACAATAGGAAAACAAGTGAGATTCAGTCAATATTGACTGAACAGGTACTTTAAAACAAAGAAGAATCAATTCTTATTCAATATTCTAGCTTATGTGTCAAACATATCATTCTTATATTTTAAACTATCTTTTGCACCTTTATATCATATGTATAACATATGTGCCTTTTGTTTTTAGTACGTCCATTTTCTAAAAACATGAAGCAAATGTCCAGGACCACGCTGACGTTATTGCTGTTCTTGTTGCTGTAATTGTTAGGTATCATCAGTGGGTTTCAACACGGTGAAAACAGGACAAAATATGACCTAGCTGTGTGCCCTCCTCACAAGCATTCTTGTTTGAGCCCACACATGCAGTCACTCTAGCACTCTGTCTATTGGCAGGTCTTTCTCTTTTCCAGCGTCCCTCTATTTTACTAAGTGTGAAGTCAATCTCCAAGTACTGGTCTTTCCTGACGACATGCCAAAAGTAGGTGAGATGAAATCTCTTTATCCTTGCCTCTCGAGACCATTCTGCTACTTCCTCCTAAGTAAATGTGTTTGTTCTTTGGGGGTCTACAGTACTTCATAGTCTTTGCCAGTACAGCAATTCAAATGCATTGATTCTTCTTTCATTTTCCTTATTCACTGTTCAAATGCCACATACATACACATTGACTGAAAATACTGAGACTTGGGCCAGGCACACCTTAGTCCTCAGAGTTACTTCTTTGCTTTTCAATATTTTGAAGAAATCTAATGCAGCATATTTCACCATAAAATGCACAGTTTGATCTCTTGTCTGCTGCTTTCATGAGTATTGGTTGTAGAGACAAACAAGACCAAATCCTTGACAACTGCAATTGTTTGAAAAGAACCTATCTCTTCTGTTCTCTAGTTGCTATGATGTCACCTACCAGTTGTTTGGATTTTGGTTTTCTTGACATTTAGTTGTAATCCATGCTGCAAATTTCAGTCCTTGATCTTCAACAGTGCTTCAAGTCCTCCACACTTTCAACAAAACAGGTTGTGTCATTTGTCATTTGCAAATAAAGGAGTGTTAGCAAGTCTTCCGCCAATCCTGATACCATATTCTTTCTATATATATATATACATATATATAGAGATAGTATAGAATTTGAAAAAGCATAATGAGAGGATGCACCTCTGGTAAGCAACTTTCCTAATTTTAAACCACGCAATAGTCCCTTATATTGCCTCTTGATCCATGTTGAGGTTCCACATGATTATGCTGTAGCATTGTGGAATTCTCATTCTCCTCAAGCTTAAACATAATTTGTATGATTCATTTGCCCAAATATCTTGGCAGAGTAAAATGCATACAGGTGAGCATATTTATGGAATTTTCTGCTTTCAGGTAAAATCCATATCACAACAGGGATTATATTTCTTGTTCTATGCCCTCTTCTGAATCTCACTGGAACTTCTGGCAGCTCCCTGTCTATGTATTGCTGCAATTGTTGAATAGTATTCAGCTGTATTTTACTTGCATGCAGTATCAATGACATAGTTCTAGAATTTTCACACAGTTGGGTCACCTCTCTTCTAAATGGATGCAAATACAGAACTCATCCCATCTATTGGCCAAGAAGTTTTCTTCCACATTTCTCATTATGTTTTTTTTTTTTTTTTGGGGGGGGGGTTCTGTTGTTGTTTTAGGCATCAGTGTCCTCTGGTGGTGGGAGTAGGAGGCCCAGCCTTTGCTCCTATGGAGCTAGAATTGAACCTCCATCCCAGTGGGCAGCAGTCCTGCACACAACCACTACGCCACCGGGGCTCTGCCTTCAAATTTCTCATTATGAACAAGTAAGTACTTCCAGTACCTTACCAGCACATTGAAACACATTGGCATTCTATCAATTCCTAGGGCCTTAATTTAGACTAAAGTTTTCAGTGCAGCTTGGACTTTTTCTTCGATATCATTTGTTCTTGCTCATAGGCTATTTTTTCAAATTGTTGTTTGTCAACTAGTCCTTTTTTTGTATAGTGACTATATTTTTCCCATTATCATTTATTTATTTATTTTTAAATCATTTTATTGGGGGCTGGTACAACTCATCACAATCCATACATCAACTGAATCAGGCATGTTTGTATATACATTGCCTTCATTCTTTTCTAGATGTCTACTTTCTATTGAGACCTTGATATCAGCTCTTCTTCCCCCTCCCCCTCATAAACTCCTGATAGATTGTACATTGTTATTATTTTCATTTCTCACACTGACTGCTGTCTCCCCCCTCTCATGGTTTCTGCTGTTCTTTCCCCTGTTGTAGAAGGATGTATGGTTATGTGTTGATCATTGTGATCAGTTCCTCTTTTCTCCCTTCCTCTCCCCACTTCCCCCTATCCTTCTGGTATAACTATTCTCACACCTGTTCCTGGGTCCTGTGTGCTTCCATCTCTTACTGATATCTGTGCAGATATTCCAGTCCAGTCTGAATTGGGAAACAGCACTGGGGGAGTGAGGAAGCCTCAAGGAACAAGGGGAATACAGTGTGCTTCATCAATGCTTTACTGCAGCCTAGTGACTCATCCCTTCCCTGTGGTCCCTCTGTGGGGAGACTGTTCCATTGTCTCCAGATAGACTTTAGGTCGTTGCTCCAATCATCCTCTTCTGAATAGTATATTTTTGTTTGCTATGTGTCTGCTGATGCCTATTTTTCCCATCTTCTTTTGTTGCTTCCTATATCGCTCAATATTTTGCCGATAATCTTTAAATGCTTCATTCAAAAGTTGAAATGTTCCTTCAGGTCTTCTAGTTCAAGATATACTGTGTGCACTCTCTTCATTTTTCCCCAACTATAGGTAATTGCATGTTCCACTATAATATTTTACCTTTCCTTCTTAAACTGCCCTAGAAATTTTCTGTTCAGTTCTTTTACTTCTTCATTTCTTCCATTTGCCTTACAAAAAAATTGGAGTAAGTTTTAGAGTCTGCTGTTACATCTACTTTAATATTTTATTTCTTTTTAAAGACCTATGCTCTCTTCATGTATATTTTTCCAGACATCACCCCAGACTCCTTCGGTCTTTGATATCAGTGTTCTGTTCAATGAATCACATCTGTTTTTGAAATGTTCTTAAAACTCAGGTGGAATATACTTATGGTCATGTTTGGCTATTGTGGACTTGCTTTAATTTTCTTCAAAGTCAAACTGAATTTACATATGAGCAGTTGATGGTCTGTTTCCCGGTCTGGATTTTGCTACAAATATTGAACTAATATTTTCCATTTTCATCTTTCCCCACAGATATATTTGATTTCATTTCTTTGTATTCACTTGGAAAAGTTCATGTGTGTCTTTTTGTCTTTTTGTTATTTTTTTGTTATTTTTAAAAGGTATCTGCAATAAACAAGTTGTTGTTCTTGCAAAATTCTCTCATGGTCTCAAATTTCCTTTCTTTCATCCAGGCAAGATTTTCCTATGATTGTGCCTTCCCCTTTATTTCTAATTTTATCATTCTACTCTCTAATCAATTATAGTGAATATTGATTGCACATTTGTTCAATTTCAAACTGAAATACCTGATAAAATTCTTCCAACTCTGCAACAGGAGCCTTAATGGTTGATGCATAAATTTAAATGATAGTTGTATTTACTGGATTTCTACATATAGAAATAATATCTATATAGTAAGAGATACTATCCTATCACAGACAGTATTGCCTTTCCAACTAGATCTTAAAAGGTTATTTTTGAAGATGAATGCTATCCACTTCTTCTTGAATCTATCATTTCTGGCTTAGCAAACCATATGGTATTTTCATTTAAGATGACTATGCCACTCCAGTTAAGCTTACTAACAACACCCAGGATAGTGATCTTTTGAATTCATTTAAATTTTGACATCTTTTAATTTTCCTAGATGCATATGTTGTCCTTTCTATGTTACAATTATTTATAGATGTTTTCAGCTGTCCTATTCTCATTTGCATTGTGCTCCATAGGCAAATGCAGGGTCGATGGCTTTGCCTCAGAAGCTTTTACTTCATCCCCACTGTCATGGTGGACTCTACCCACTAATAAACATAACATTATATGCTCATTTTCCTGATATGATCGCAGATGACAAATATGTGCTTAAGCAAATGTGGTGAAGAAAGCTGATGGTTCCTGGCTATCAAAGGATATAGCATCTGGGGACTTAAAGACTTGAAAGTAAACCAGCAGCCATCCAGCTCAGAAGCAAGTCCACATAGAAGAAGCACACCAACCAGCCTGTGTGAACACAAGGTGTTAAAGGGATCTGGTATCAAGCATCAAAGAACTAAAAAGTATATCATTATAAATGAGGGGGAGTGTAGATCGGAGACCCAAAGCCCACCCATACATGAAGTGACATCCTCTTACAGAGGGGTTTCAGCAAGGAGATGAGCCAGTCAGGGTACAGTGTAGTAACAATGAAATGTGCAACTTTCCTATGCTTCTCAAATGCTTCCTCCCACCCATTATCATGATCCCACTTCTACCACACAGATCCAGCTACACCAGGGGAGGTACACTGGAGTCGGAAACATGGGCAATTTAAGATAGATGATCCCTCAGGATCCAGAGAGTTGTGATATTGGGAGCATGGAGGGATGGTGGAGTAGAAAGTGGGAACTAATTTCAGAAATCTACATATAACCTCCTCTCTGGGGTACAGACAACAGGGAAGTAAGTGAAGGGACACATTGGACAGCATACAATATGAAAAGGTAATCAAAATTTGTAAATTATTATGGGTTCATGGGTGAGGAAGAGGGAGGGGGAGGGGAAATATACAGAGCTGGTACTGGGGGCCTAGGTGGAGGGAGGATGTTTTGAGAGCAATGATGGCAATGTGCAAATGTGGCGTGCAAACAATTGATGTGTTATGGATCATGATGGGAGTTGTATGAACCCCCAATAAAATGATCTATAAAAAAATTGGTCTAATGGAGCAACACAAATTTTCACAAAGCACAAAAAGAGTATGTAATATATTTATTTTAATTTTAAAATGACATGGGACGAAGGTGAACAGAAGTACTGCTTTAACAATGTGTCTCGCATCCTGTAAAATTTTAAAATTAAATAAATATACTATTATACTATTTTTGCATTCGATGAACACTTTTGTTGCTCCATAGAGACAAAATTTTTAATCAAGGAACCCCCTTCCCTACAACCTGGACAATGGTGTCCCGCTTAAAATCTGGTCACTGATCTTGACAAGAGTAGAGGGGCTCTCTTTAACTGTACCCATTTTGATTGTTTCTGAAATGGCAGCTTTACCAGAATATTAAATTGATGGCAAGGTATGGGTGTGAGACTACTGTCAGAGAACTTTCCATCAGGGGATTTCCCATCCAGCTCTCAGAGAAAAGTAACAAATGAACAAATGAGCCTCACTGCTTTGGATTCTTGTCCAACTCCCGGTGACCCTGGAGAAGACGGCGGAATTGCCACCTAGAGCTTCTCAGGTTGTAAGTCTTTACAAGAGCAGAAATCTGTATCATTTCTCCAGGAGTGGCTGGTCAGTTCGAACAGCTGACCAACTCATACCCACTACAGCGCTCTCAGCTTCAATGCAATTAATTTGGGATAGAGGAAGGAGGGGAAGGTGAAAAGATCACAGAGACATGCCATGATAATGATTAAAAACAAACGAAAACTTGAAAACACTTGGATAAGTTCTTCAAAGTGTTATTCAAATAGGAAATGCCCTCAAGCCAGGTAGATTGAATACGAAGTGGTTCTGGACACAGAGTGGGCTAAGCAGTGGGTTGCTCACCACGAGGTTGGTGTTGGGTCCTGCCACAAAGGAGGTGAAGACTCTCTCTCCTCCCTTGGAATATCAAAGGGACTTGTCTCATAATGATGCTATCAATTGGAATAGATTTGATGGCAGGGAGACTTTTTGTTGTTTGTGTTTTTTAAGTTTACATCATCAGGGAGCTGTAAAACCACATTGGACAGCCAAATGAACATTAAAATAATAACTCGATTTCCGAAGCAAGCAGTGTTCTGAAAAGGGCTGTAGTAATGGATCCCCTGTGCAGTCCAGTGAGAAGCTCACTATAGCCTGTCAAGTCACACTTCCCATCACTGCTCCTGAATGACCGAGGGGCCCCATGGAGGTGAGGTACACTTCACCTTTTTCTTATGACGCAGGCTAAGAGAAAGTGGATGAAAGGTGTTAACAGATTATAGGATTAAGTTGTCAGTGGTTGTTATCAGGGTTAATTGTGATTGTTAAGAAAAAGGAATATTAAACCAGAATCTTGTCAATTTTACCCTCTTTTTCAGTTTAGAATGAATTATCTGAATCTGGGTATGATAATATCTTAGTACCACTGAAAGAAAAGTTCCAGGAGGGGAGCATGTCCTTTGGATCCCATGATTCTTAGGCATCTGGAGACAGAAAGCTTAGCATTAAACAAATGGCTGAAGAGGGGCAAAGGAATTGCAATAGCAGAACCAAGGCCTAGAGAAAGGCCTACCCATGAACATGACAGCTATTTGCCTGTCCTGAGCAAAAAGCTACATCTTAAGCATTTCTGAGGCTAATTTGTAACTTAATGACTTCTATAATAATACCCACACTCATGAGTATGGGGTGTGCATTCAGTGAGGACTCCTGCAAATACAGGTTGGACATAACTGAGTAATAGAGTGTGTTATAGACGTTATGGTTGGTATCAGAATTGAGAAAGAGATCTGGAGGGTAAAGGGATGTCACACTTCATCCTCATGAAAATTTGCTTGGACTGATATTGTTTGATTCTCTTCCTCTCTCCTTGTGAAATTGGACATGGACTCACAACACACACAGATGCCATTTTTTTTTGTTTGGTTTAGTTTTCAACATACTTGAAGAATATGCTGTAAAGCCATTCAGCTGTCAGCAGTGAAGAAGAATGAACATTCCAGAAGGCTAGGGTATCAGTCCTGGAGGGACATTGTCAAGGGAGTCCCTTAAGCAAATTACAAACACAGGCTTCAAATTATACTAAGAGGAATTATCTCCCAGATGGAACCTTCAACAAGAGGACTTAATTAAAATTAACAACTGTAGTTTCATATTATTCTCTTCAAATGAGATTGTTCATTGGGATCATTTTATTCCTAATGTGTCATTTATATTAGGTATGCTACAAACATATAGAATATTCAGATTTCATGAATACAATACAGACATTTTGGCACTGTGACTAATTTAGAAAGTGAGTGTAAACTGTAGTATTTGTGGTTTTTTAAACGTTGGAGAGGGAGCCTTGGTGGTGCAGTGCTCAAAGTACTAGGTTGCTAATTGAAAGAGTGCTAGTTTGAACCCACCAATCACCAAGTTGTAAACAAGCCAACTGTGGCAGTTACTAATCTGTCAATTTCAGAACTGAGAGTATAGAGGAGGAGTCTAGCCTGTCAATCTGGAGACAACCAATGAGACCTCCATGTGGCATGGCTTTCTCCTGAGAATTATGGGAAGTTTCTGGGTATTTTCCAAGTGAGAGACCATGGACTCAGGTCCTTGGAGACAAACTACAGACAAGATGAAGTGACAGCATGCTGATAGATCCTGATTCCCGGAAACTGGAGGAGCCAGAGGAGAAGCCACATGGGCTTACTCTGGTACAACCAAACCTCTGGGGCCAGAGAAACCACATGGAGACCCCTACCAGCGCTGAGATGCTTCTCCTGCCAATGGATACTGCTGATGGGACCTGAGCCCTGGAAACAAGGAGCTATGGGGAGACCCCTGCCAGCACCGAGATGCTTTGACCGCCACTGGATACACAAGACTCTGCACCCACTAGTTGTGATTGTCATGGTGCCGTTACACATGCTTTGTGAGTCAGAAGGAGACTTTGTAGATTGGTATTAGACATATGAGCTGATATGCCTTGGACTGGACTGGGTTGGATGCTTTTTCAATGTTCCATTACTCTTGTAGAGAAACTTCTCCCTCCCTTATCTACACCTGCATGTTTATGCATTTGTTTCTCTGGTCTACCTGGACTAATACACCAGCAAGCAAAAGCAATACAAAAAACTGCTTCTATAAAGATTACACTTGGAAACCCTATGGAAAATTCTGCTCTGTACTATAGGGTTGATGGCAATGGATTTTTTTTATTTACTTGGAGAGGTGATTAGTCTGCTGTCCTTCTAAGAACACAGGGAAATGTGGTTTTCGACTTAACCAAATATGTAACCATGGGAGAATCGTCTAAGTTTCTTCCCGTAGTCTGTTGCTCCCTTTTAGCTGTCCCACTGTCATGGTCAATGCCAATGCATAGTCACCCAAAACAAAGAGTACAACTTCTCTCGAGGGTTCCTAAGATTAAACATTTATAAGAGCAGATAGCCTTATATTTTCTGAGGAGCACTGGTGAATTTGAACCACTGACTTTGCCAGTAGCAGCCTGTAACTGACTCTACTGCACCACAATTTGAATGCATCATTCATAAAACTCCTTTACATAGGGTAGGTGGCCACCCAGTATCAACATGCCCAGGCTCCATTTCAGGCAACATATAATCAGTGGCTAAAGTCTGACCCATAAAATGCAAACAAAAGCATATGTGCGTGTATATGCGTGAGTCACTCTGTTTAATTTTTTTTGGGGGGGGAGCATCACTGCTCTCCGGTGGTGGGAGTAGGAGGCCCAGCCCCACTGCTGGAATTGAACCTCCATCCCAGTGGGCTGCAGTCCCGCGTACAACCACTAGGCCACCGGGGCTCAGCCCCTCTGTTTAATTTTTTTAATAAGAGTTCAGACAAAATCAATACTATTTGTATCCATTCAGACCCCAACCTAAAAGTCGCAAACACAGCGAAAGCATATCAGAAAATTACAAAGGAATCTGCATATTTAATAAATTTATGGAATTACCATATCAATTATGGACTTCAGGTATGTGTGGGATTTCTTGTTTTTGTTACATTTTAATGTCTTTGATAATCCTTTTTTATGTAAGAGAATTAGACATTGTATTAGTAAGTTATTGCTACATGGGGGTTTCAAATGTGTGAAACTGAGCCTAATCTCTTCTAATATCATTATTCAAAAAAATAGCATCATGTTTGAGGATAAATACTGGAAGCATTAAAAAACATTAGTTATACTAAAAAAGAAAATTCCTGCTAAATTTCTATTATTTAATATTGATTTAGAAATATTAGATAACACTATCGGGTAAGAATGTGGGGTCAAGTAGAATTTAGCTATTGTAAATGAATGATAAGAAACGATTTTGCAGGTAACCCATTTGAATATCTATTAGGAGCTGAAAGCCAAGAAAATGTAAACATTAAGGTAAAAACTCAGAAGAAAACCACTGCCACTGTGTCAATTTTGACACATAGCACCCATAGCACCCTATCAGATAGGGCAGAACTGCACTTGTGGAGTTCCAGTACTGTACATTTTTATAGGAATAGAAATCTTCACATTTTTCTCAGAAGTTACAAAGTAAATGGATATGTATTAACAGTTTATTTGTAAACTAATGAAAATCACACATAAGTAAAATGTTTCTAAATTATAATAGCAATTATAAGTTTCATAAGCAATTATAATAGCAAATTAACTTTTTGATACATGTTGCGCATAGATTTCACAAAGCATTTATGTAGGTACTAATAAGAAATGTGAAAAATTAAAGCATTTCTAGCAGAAAAATGGGAAATATCTCTAAGATAAAGAAAGGCATTTTAATAAGTACTATCTAAGGCAAAAATAAATTTAAAAAATTAATTTCACATTTAGTAAGTGTGTTAGTCCGAGTAGGCTAGAGGAACAAATTTCATAGACACATATATAGATATAGGGAAAAGTTTTATATACAAGTGGAACAGGATATTGAGCCCAGTCCAGTTCAAAGTCATAAGTCTGATATTAACCCATATGCCCTAAATTAGTCTATAAAGTCTCCTTCCAACTCACAAAGTCGCAGGTCAGTGGGTGCAGAATCCTGGAGCTGGCAGGGTTCTCCACGTGGCTTCTCACTTCATGGGCTCAGGGTCCATCAACAGCAAAAGCAATTCATTGCTGGCAGAGGTCTCCATGTGGCTGCCCCAGCTTCAGAGGTCTGGCTCCATCAGGGCAAAGCCATGTGGTCTCTCCGCCAGCTCCTCCAACTTCTCAGATGCTGCCATCTTGTCTTGTCTGTGATTCATCATCTCTCAGACTAAATCCCAACAACTGGGGAAGATAGCTTCTCATCTTCACAAGGGAAATATCACGAGAATTCCCAAAAGTCTCAGGAGAAAGCCATGCCCACATAGCGGCCTCCTTGGCTACTCAATGGCTATCTCCAGATTAACAGGCTAGACTCCACCCCTACATTTCTATCATAAAATTGACATAAGCACATGACTGCCACAGTAAGATATGGCTTGGCATTATTTATATCTCAAATAATTGGGGAAAATCCACTTTTAAAAGAGTCATAATAGTCATCTCTGAAAGGTTATTAGTTGAACACATGTATATTCTTATTTTATCATTATTTTAAATTTTTAACTCATTAATATGAAAGCACATTGTCATGGTGCCAATATATTTTTTCTGTTGAACCATATGAATATGTTAAAAATAAGCATACTAAGATATATCCTTTTTTTTTTTTTTTTGGTGGTCGTGGGCGCTACCCAGTGCTGCTCCTGAGAGTTGCGATATATCCTCTTTTATACTCTAACTTAAAAGACCTTACAAATTTGACAAAATAGCTTTATATTTTTTAACCTATAGTAAAAAATACACAAGGAAGCAAGGTGTTGAATTATTACAGTGCACCAAGAGACCCCTCCCACTCCCACTAAATGAAAGGAAGAACTATCTCTTAAAATTAATAACTAGCCTGTCTCTAATTTCATAGACTTAATAAAAGAAATTAATTATTCCACGTAACAGAAAATGAAAATAGACGTTTGACCCATTAAATATGCTTTGCCAGATTGTCTAGAATCCTTTAATGTCAACAGATGATTTTGGAAAGACTGGTTATTCCAGCAAAATTAAGGAACCTTAATTATATCACAGAACATAAACTTAGATGTAGTTAGAAAGTTGGAGATTCCGTCTATTGTCAACAAACTGATTACAAAGAAGTCTCAAAAAAAAAAAAAAAGCCCGCAAGATGTGCATCCATATTGCAAATGTTTACAAGAAAGTGACACAATATTTTTTGAAAATGACACAAAATTTAAGAAAATGTCATCATATGAAAAATACGTTTTGGACATTGGTAATTTCCAAGAATATTTTTGACTGAATTACTAAATTAGTAGAAGTGTTGAAGTCATTAGTAAAGGATTACATTTTCTTTACTATCATATTTACTTAATTCTCCCCATGATACTTAGTGTAATGTAGTTAACCAGAACAACAGAAGTTTCTTCACTACAGGAGTCTTCATTTAGACTTGAAATGCTTTCGGCTAGTTACCAAAGATAACTTATTAGAGTTAGGCTAACATGTCTCTTCTCAGAACCCATTCTCCTCTTTCCTGAAAAGCTTATAAAAGTAAGTATCTGAACGGGAAAGACTTAATGCATATTTTTGATTATGCCTGTTTTTTACCACCTGGGATATACAGCAGGAGCCCTGGTGATGTAGTGGTAAAGCTTTGGGCTGCTATTTGAAAGGTCTGCAGTTCAAAACCACTAGACTTTTCGGAAGAGAAAGATAGGCCTTCCACAGTCACAGTCTTGGAAACTCAAGGAGCAGTTCTAACTCTTCTTATTGGGTCGCTAAGAATCGATATTGACCCAATGTTACTGAGGTTGGCTTCATCTGGGCATGAACAAGGTCAGTGGTTCAAGTCCACCAGCAGTGCTACTGCAGAATAATGAAGTTACCTGCTCCCATAAATATGATTTACGATCTTGATACCTGCTCCCATAAATATGATTTACGGTCTTGGAATTCCTGAGAGAGTCGCTGTAAGTCATAATCAACTCAATAGCAGCACAATTGTTCCCTTCTCAAGCTGAAAGTAAATGATTTAACAATGTTCCCAATATGTATATTGAATATATATATTCAGAGCAGGAAAATTCTCTAAGGTTTCCTGGAAATGGGGTGTCTTATCTTTGGTCCTTGTGTATAGCAATAGATTAAAATAAATAAACTGATAGGAATTCTTTATTGTTGTGTGCAAGTTTTACCTGTGGCAAATCAAGACATAATCTTATCCCATTTATTATAAAATGTAAATTTTAAGGAGCCCTATTTTAACACACCAATTACAAAACTAGAATATTGAATCACTACATTAGTAGTGAACTAAAGAGATCAGGAAGCATATTCCTATTCAGTATTTTACTGTTTATTTTTCAATGATGCATAATATATGGAATATGTACTAGACTGCAACTTTGTATAGACATAAGCTTTGGCAGATATTTCCCTACCTACAAATTTAGCTTTTAAATCATATCTGTGATCTGACAATCTGTTGGATAGCTGTATTTAAAAATTCACTTGTTAATTGACAAAGAGGTACAAAATATGATGTGAGCTTCAAAAAAGTAAGCTCTTTTGCTTTTGCTTTTTAAAGTCAAAGGGCAAACCAGGTAATTCCACCTAGGTTGGTTGGGAAATCTAAAGTTTTTATGGCAAAGGAGTATGCTAATCCAAGTTCTGTGGCCTCTATGGAAAGATATCATTCACACATGTGTAGTGTTTTCAGCAACGCAGAGAGAGGAAACAGCATGGTCATCTTCAATATGGGGTGTCAGATCCTCATGTCCAGCAAGCTTTTGATAAAGAGCTGGTAGTCTTCCTGCACCCCTTCTTTTGTGCTGCAATTGTGCAATAGTGTTTGATGTAGCTGAGCTATGAATGATATGACATCTCTATTAACTCCCAATAAAATGATTTTGAAAGAAAAGAAATAAAATAAAACAAAATAAAAAAAGAAAAACAACATTGGTCAGCTACATGTTATGCACATATAAAAGCTTAAGAGAGAAAGCATTTGCTGTGGACTGATAATAGGGAGGATATTTTCCCAATAAGAAGAAAGGTGGAGCAAGAAAGAAAGGTTCCTTTCCCAGGTTACATTATCAGAGATTGTTCTGGGTCCCATATATTAGCGTCTTTTTTTTTCATAGTGACTATAAGGACAAACATATTCTAAATTAATTTGTAGTCACCATTAGGAATACTTCCTTTGAGAGCACTTGCTTGTGTCATACATTACTTAGGAAGGACTTCCCCACTCTAATTCACTGTTATTTGATTTCCCCCCTACTTCTCATAGAGAATGAAATTTTTTTTTGCCTTAGCAAAAATATCTTGTGCTGAATTATTGGAATTGTCATCATAGAGAAAGAATTGTGCTGAACTCTTCTTTTTCTTTTAGAAAATAAGTGAGAACATAGTCCAATATATGTATGCAGTGAATTTAGGTGAATAGAGGATAAAATATATTCTAAGACTATGGTAAGGTACTAAGCAAACTAAATAGCTCATTTCTTTGGAAATAAGATAAATAATAATAGATAATAAAATATGTATAATAATTTGGGATGGTGTACTGCCTCATTCTTAAAAGTAATTATGAGTATATTTTACGTAGATGTCCAGCAGCAGTAAAAGGTGCTTTCTAACACTAACACATCCTTGCATCTGATTCTCACAATTCCTGATAAGTCAACAGCAAAAAACAGACTTGAGATCAGTTCCATCCAATGTGTCTTTCTACACTGTGATTCACAAAAGCTTAATTTTTAATTATCTTACAAATTTTGGATGAATTATAATGCAAGGAATAAAGAAAAGAAAATACCAAGAAAAATACTTGAGGTTAGCAATTTGACTGGAAACAAATGGACAAACTGAGAACTCAAAGAATATAATCAGCTTTATTGGAAAATTCAAAATAAAACAATCCCAAAACATTTTCATTCAAGAATCTGTATTCAACTCATTCCATTCTCTTTATAAAAATATCTTCAGTGAAATTATGGCTAAAGTGAAGCAATTACACCTCATTAACTGAACTTCATACTAATTTCTGTTAACTTTGAACCAAATTAGTGTATGTACCAGTTGATGTATTAGAAGAAATGTCACCAGAATGACTTTCATCAGACTTGACTGTAGAAAACCTAGCCACCACTACCGACCGAAGGGTCCCTTTTTGTCTGTGGCTGGGATTCAAATAATCATCTTCACACCACTTTCACATCATTCTCCATAGTTTTCCATGTACTTTCTTCTTTTGTCTATATAAATATGTTATTTCCTTCAGAAATAATGTAATTTATATTTTGTTGAAAACATTATTCAAAATATCTGTAGTTAAATTCATGAGAAGAATTTCTACTTCTGCCAACTAAACATTACTAAAGATCTTCCAGACATGCCATCTCTTAGATCAGAAATCCTTGAAACACCAAAGTTATAACCTAGGCTACTTACTACCCTGATGGTCTTATTTGTTATCTAGGAACTTTCAAATAGCTCTAAATTGAACCTCTTCAAATAGAATGACAGCAGCCTTCCACATTCAAAGGGATGGTTCAAAATGATTTAAACATACTAAACTTAGTGAGCACACTTTGTTGTGCTAATTCAAAAAGTGTACAGTAGGACTCTGGTACTCAACCACACCAAGCGATCAGATTTCAATGTGACATGTTGAGAAATTTTTACATTGGAATTTGAAGAAAACATTAGAATCCAACCTGATGGACGTGATTTTTGTAAACAAAAGCAGTTTGTGTTTCAGTCACTAAGTTAGTTGGCGTTATTACGATGCATTGTTTAAATCTTTTGTGGCTGTTCCAAACTTTTTGCTATAATTTTCTCAGTTTTTCTGGATTTTAAAAATCTGTTTTTAGATAAAAGCACATGGGTTTTGGGAATAGGTGTGTTTGTTTGTTTTAAAGAATCATCATGATAAGGAATTGACTGTGTTATCGATATTGTTGATGCTATTTTAGTAAACTCTTTTAGAAATACTTAAAGGAATGTCAAGGGCAGACCACATTAGACAGATTTTTTTTTAGGACAGAGATAGCAGGTCCTAGTGAAGAACAGCAGAGAAGGGAGAATCACTCCTAAAAAGCAGATACCAGTGGATTTGGGGAAGGAGATTCCCCTTGCAAACAGTGACTCTCTCTCCATACCTCCTCTCCACATCCGTGCCCACAGATCCAGATCCCCATCAATCTCAAGGTAAGGACCATACTGTAGTTGATACAAACTTTTAAAATGTTGCTTTTCTTCCTTAAATGATATTATTTAACTCTGGAGTTATTTTCAGATTTCTGATTTCTGTGTAATTTTTTGTATAAAAAGGCAAGCTTTGGGTAAAACTTGGTGGTCGAGAATGAACTTATTTTTTATGCGAAAAAATTAATTTGGAACTTGACTACATTACATCTTGATCCTCATTTTAGAATAGATTCACTTCAAAGTCCAAGGTTCTAGTGTACATGGATCAAGAGGCAGTTGTGTAAACAGAACACAAGGATACCGCATGGCTTAAAATCAGAAAAGATATGTGCCACGGTCATATCCTCTTTCCATATTTGTTCAATCTATATGCTAAACAAATCGGAGATGCTGGGAGCTATGAAGAAATGTCCAGCATCAGGATTAGAGAAAGACTTATTAACCTGCAGTAAGCAGATGATACATCCTTGCTTGCTAAATGTCTGGAGGAATCTCAGTCCTTCCTATTAAGGATCAAGGATTGTAGCCTCCTGTATGGTTCATAACTCAATGTAAGGAAGACCAAAATCTTCACAATTAAATGGGTGACATCACAATAAATGGAGAAAAGGTTGACTTACTTTTTTGTCTTACTTGGATTTTGTCTTACTTGGATCCACAAGCAATGCTCATGGAAGCAGCAGCGAAGAGATCAAAGAAAATATTGTACTAGGTAACTATGCTGCACAAGAGCAAGGACCTTGCTTTGAGGACTGACCCAAGCCAGGTTACTCTCCATCACCTCACCTGCATGTGAGAGCTGGGCATTGAATACGGAAGACCATCAAAGAATAGATGCATTTGACTTGTGATGCTGGAAAATAATATTGAAAGTAACATGGACTGGTATAAAAACAAACTGATCTGTATTGGAAGAAGTAAGATTAGAAGGCTCCTTAAAGTTAAGGAAAGAAAGACTTAGTCTTAAAGGCTTTGGACACTCTCACTCGTCCTTGGAGAGGGGCATCCTGTGCTGGAAGTATTGGGCTTGAGGAAGGCCCTTAACCAGATGGATACACACAGTGGCTGCTCAGTGGGCTCAGGAAGGTGCGGCACCATTCAGGTTTTCTTTTTGTTGTGTATGAAGACAATGTGGTGCAACAATAAACTTTTGTAATTTATTTTGCTGAGAATACTTTGGCCCAAACTTCCATCAATTCAACAGCTTCCACAAGTATTTTCAGGGATCTTTTGTTGTGTTGTAAAAGTATTCTCATCTTTCATTTCTGTTATTCCTCTTCTATTAATGAAAACTCATTGTCCTCTAAAGTTCCTGTTACTTGTATTGTTTTTGTCCTTCAAGCAAAGAAAAGAATTACTGTGGTCAATCATAGAGGCTACGTAGAGAATTTGATTAGAGGGTTCTTCAATGGGGACACATAACTACGGGTTCTTCTTTTAGCATGCAATAAGTGCTGTTGTTTTTTTTAAGTTCCCTCCTGGCATGAGAGATTCTGGGAAAGTCAGTTCCAAATGCTCTGTACCTACTAACATGAGGCTCAAGGGGAATGGAGTGAGGAGGGTGAAATATAGTCTCTACCATGGATCTCACTCTCTGTCTCTCAGGCAACAACTTGGTAAAATAGCCTACAGATTTGTGAAATGAGGTGGCCTGACTCTAGGACCTTCTAGGAGTTCTCATTCCCCTAGAGAACTGCTGTCTCCCCTATGTCCTGTATGACTGTCTGTACTTCCATTGCTCTGCTGAGTTCATCCCCCACTGAAAGATTTTAGATGCATATTTCTTTATGAGACCAGAGATGAGTGTCCCTCCCTCTGTTCCTGCTCCCTTTCTATAGGGTATCAATAGAAATCTTTTTAAATCTGCTCTGCATTTAGGAGAACAAACTTTTCCAGGTGAAGAGATGCTTGACCTGGGGTGCTAAGTCATTCACTGGCATAGACCGGTTTATGGCCTTGGTTCTTAAATCCAGGAATATGGGGTGTAATTATATTTGAATCAGAAGATAGATCCCTCTTTTACCAGTTGATGCTCTGCAGTCTTAAGGATTTACTGGGTCTGAGGTTTCAGAAAACCCAGTCATGCTTATCCTAAAGGCTGTCCTAGGAGAGAATTCTCACAGTGTAATAATGAAACAAAAGAAAAGGCATGGGAAATGGATTGGCTTCCCATATATGAGTAGCTTCATGTTTGGATTAATGTGTTCACAGAGTAATTTGGGAACTACAGGATTAGTTGTAGATGCATACAGGAGAGATATCAGTAAAAACTGAAAGACTTATGCCAAAATATAGCAGATTCTGAAATGAGAGTCAGATGGAAACTCCTGACTTAAGTTGGCATTGGCCATTTTTGAGAGCTTTACTACTTAGCTACAGTACAGTTGAATTAAATCTGTCTTTGAGAAACTTATCACTCACCAAAGGACAAGAAACAAATGAACTTACTGAAGGGTAGGTGTGCAGCAGCACTCATGTTCTTTCGTCAATGTGTCACTGGACCGGGTGCTTTGGACTCTACTAGCACAGCAAGGTGAAATCTGTTTGGTAATCCACACTTTTTCCCACAGTGGTTAAAGTTATCTCTTGTAGAGTCACTTCTAAAATTCCATAATTCATCTTTAATGCTTAAGTCCTGCATGAAGAATGGGCCCTGGACCCTATATCATCTGGCCTGGAAGTTTCTCATAAAAGTTGAGGTTTCTTGATCGTGGGTTTCCTCTTCCTCATCACATTTCTGTCATTGATGCTCAACATAGCTGACCAACAAAGTGTTGGCCCAGTGGCTGAAGGAATTTTGTTTCCTGGGGTCCCCTGTGTAGAGATTTCAGTAGTGTGAGAACTCATGATCACAGTGTCATGACTTTTCAGAATGCATCCCACAGCTATTTCTGAAGGCCCTAGAAAGAGTAAAAGAGACCATGGGATGTGGATGTCTCCTAATCTTATGTTCTTGTTATTTCCCCTTTATCAATGATATTCTCCTATTTACCAGGCTTCCAGATTTAAATAGTCTTTATCGCATAACCCTTAACTATCTCAACCTTTCTCTGATAACTGTCTTTACTCTTCAGTCAATCCTTGCTTTTTTTCTTCCAATACCTTCAATGATGGGGTTCCCCAGGGATTTTGTGAACCATCCTGGTAGCCCTCCCCTACCTCACAAAGAAGGTTGGTGACTATCCTCTGCCCACTGCCAGAGTTGTGTGAATATAAGAATGGCAACAGCAACCATCAGCTGAAGTGTCTTACATGAATTCTAGACCCTGAAAAAAATCACTTACCCAATCAAGATGATCAGTAGAGGCTCAGAAATTTCTCACAAGATTCCCCCAAATAAACTGCTTTGGCTCTATTTGTCCCCAAAATGCTGGAATAATTTGTCAATCAAAGGGATAGAGATGTGATGCCTTACAGAACCCCTCCTCATCAGCTTCTAGACAGGAGAGCTATCCCAGCCTAAAACACAAGCCCCTTCAGGAGGCCTTAGAAAAGCTTTAGAAGGGTCTATAGAATCTGAGTTCTCCAAACTCCTCTGTCATCTTTCAGATGGACCCAAGCAGGGACTTATATTGGCTTTAGATTAGTACCACAGGAGATAATAAACAGAGAAATCAGACCAAACTGAAAAAGAGAGAAAGATAAGAAAAAAATTCTATCAAAAGTTCACTCACCCCTGGCCAAATACCCATTGAAGGCATTGAGACAAAGAGGTAAAATGAATTCTGGGGAACACATGTCTTCTTGCCTGGGTAAGATTCTGATCAATATCCCTCACACACAACCCCCCCCCCAACCTTATTTCTCTTGGCTGATCTCACCAAATTATATGTTATCAGAATTATGTTCTCATCTTTTACAATGAGAAAAAAATTACTTTTTAGAAAAAAAAACAACACTGGAAAATTTTATTAGAAATTCCTAGCAGGGAGATCCATAATTAATGCAGTCAAGATTTGGGCTTCTTCTCCAAGAACATGTCCTTGGAGGATTTTTAAAAATCATTTTATAGGAGATCATACATCTCTTATCATAATACATACATAAATACACACATACATACATACATCATACACACATACATTGTATGTCAAGCATGTTTGTACATTTGTTGTCCTCGTTATTCTCAAACCATCTGTTTTCTATTTAAGCCCTTGGTATCAGACCCTCATTTTCCCCTCCCTCACTGCTCCCCCCATCTCATGAAACCTTTGTAATTTATAAGTTATTATTACTTTGTTATATGTTACACTGCCTAATGTCTCCCCTCACCCACTACCCTGTTGTCCGTACTCTAGGGAAGAGGTTATATGTAGATCCTTATAATCAGTTCCCCCTTTCTACCCTACCTTCCCTCCACCCTCCTGATATCGCTTGGAGGATTTTCAGATTCTCTTATTCTAGAAATTTCAGCCCAAGTACATTGTGCTTCCACTAGATGATGTCAGGTACAAGAGATTCTGGGTAATGTAGTCCACAAGATGACAGTGTTTCTTGGTCTCTGAGGCAGTATATCTGTAAGATCTTTTTTAAGAGAGAGACTGTGTTAGTCCAGGTCGACTAGTGGAACAAATTTCAAAGACATGCAGATGGATATAAGGAAAGGGTGTATACACAAAAGGAATGTGATACTGAGAAGGCATCCTAGCCCACTCCAGCTCAAAGTCATAACCCCAACATTAACCCATATGCCCAAAACCAGTCTATGAAGTCTCTTTCTGAGTCTCTTTTCTGTGACTCAGGAAGTCATAGGTCAGTGGGTGCAGACTTCCGGCGCTGGCAGGGGTCTCCCCATGGCTCCCCGCTTCCAGGGCTCAGGGTCCATCAGCAGCATGCCGCTCTAGCTTCAGAGATCTGGGTCAATCAGGGCAAAGCTGTGTGGTCTCTGCACCGGCTCCTCCAGCTTCTCAGTTGCTTCCATCTTGTCTTTTCCATGATTCAGCATCTCTGAGACTAACTCCCAACAACTAGGAAGAAAGCTTCTCATCTTCACGAGGGAAATATCGTGAGATTTCCCAGACATTTCAAGAGAAAGCCATGCCCACACGAAGGCTTCATTGGCTACCCAATGGCTACCTCATTGACTACCTAACAAGCTAGACTCCTCCCCTACATGTCAAACATGAAATTAACATAAGCACAAAACCACCACAGAGACCCTGATTCTTGAAGCTTCTCAGAGATGTTCTAGTTCCATAAACATGTATGCTCTCAGAAACTCAGAGGGAAAATGCTGCTTTGTCCCACATGGCTGCTATGAGTCAAGTTAAAAAAAAATAAATGAAGGTTCATCCATATCTATTTAGCTATTGATGTCAATATATCATATAGATAATTAAAACATCACAAAAGATAATTAAAGTGATTTAAAAAAAAATAGTTATGCCTCCAACTCCCACCACCGGAGAGCAGCGATCCCCCCCCCCAAAAAAAAGCTATGCTACTGTTATTTTTATAATTTTTTCAAGTGATATTTTCGAATTCAGTTTAATGATTATTTCTGGGCATTAATTTCAAAGGTCTCTTCAATCTCAATGGCTCCAAAAGTTATAGAGTACAGGAGAATTTGAAATAACAATCTGTATTTTTCTCTTATTGGAATTAATCTACACAATTTTGAAATGTTCAGTAATGGTAGCCAGGTATCACCCCTCCTCTCCTGGACTTATGGTAGTGGAGACAATTGGTCACTAATTCTATACCCTCTTTCTATACTCTATAACTTCCATGTCCACATAAATATAAAAAAAAACTACTGTTTCTTTTATGAGTTTTTACAAACTTTTAAAATCCCAGCTACATCACAATGAATGCAGAGCTCAAACAGAGGCAGTCTAGACATTATTAAGACAGCAAACTGGAAAGTCCCATGAAAACATTATCAAAATCTCCAAACTAAATAATCAAAGCTCATGCAATGTTCACTTGTATCTAAGCAGCATCAGTATTTTTCCTTTTTCTTAGTTTTGGTATTACAAATATATCAACCACGTAACTTTTGCCAATTCAACATTTTACAGATGCACAACATCATGATATTAATGATGATAATTACCCATTCAAACCTATCATTGATTTTTATATCAATGTTAACTTGTCTACTCCTTTCTCCCATTCCCAGAAAACATGATTAAACTTTGATATCACTACAACCGCCTTTTCTTGTCTTTTAAAATGAGTGAACTCATCTAATATCTGCCTTCTTGTGATTGAATCATTTTGCTTTGTATGATGTCTTTTTTGGGGTGAGGGGGGCATCACTGATCTCCAGCGGTGGGAGTAGGAGGCCCAGCCCCACTGCTGGAATTGAACCTCCGTCCCAGTGGGCCACAGTCCCACGCACAACCACTACACCACTGGGGCTCAGCCCTGTATGATGTCTTAACGCTCAATACATATTGTTGTGTGGTTCAAAATTTCATTTCTCCTACTGTATATACTAATTTTTTTCTGCATTAAACTCTTAGGTAACATTTAGGTTGTTTTCACCTTTTGGTTAAATTGAATGATGCTGCAATGAATATAAGAGTTCACATTTTTGAATTTGATTCTCTGCTTCCAAATATCCTAAATATATACCCAAGAAAGAGTCCTAGTCATATGGTGGTTAGCATTGGGCTGCAAGCCACAATGTCAACCATCAGAAACCAGCATTTGTTTCATGGAAGACAGACAGAGCTTTCATTGTAAAACTATGAAGAGTTACAGTCTCAGACATAAATGGACACATAGCTACTTTGTCCCTATTTGCTCATTATGCATTGGCATCCGCTAGATGGCAGGAAGTGGAGTTGAGTGTAGACTTGCTGGGTCAAGGAAAGTTCCACATTTTGTTTTGAGGAACCACCACCACCACAGCTATAGTATTTTGCAGCCACAACTGAAGTTTTCAATTTCACCACACCTTCGCCAACATTTTCTATTTTCTTTCTTTTGTTTTTAGAACTTAGCCACACAAGTGGTATGAGATGGCATCTCACTGTGATATGTGTTTGCATTTCTCTTAAGGCTAATGGTCCTGACAATTTTTCATGGGTCTGGTCATAATTTGAATGGCCTCTGATACAATGTTTGTGTAAATCCTTTGCCCATTTTACAAACATGTTGTCATTTTATTGTTTTATTGTTGAAGTATTATATACATTTTAGTCACTAGACTTTTTCCCAATAAATAGAAAATGTCTCAAGAAGATTTTAGAAGAATTTCTATCCTTAGATTACAGTGTTAGTGGAGACGAGTGAAGGTAACATGGAATTCCAGAAGGACAAATACATCTACCTTGGCAGTACAGCCAGAATGCTTCTCAAAATCAAGATTGGGTAGATATCATCTAATGTACTATGGACTTGTTTCAGGATAGGTCAGTTCTTGGAAAGGATTAAATGGGTGAAGTAGAGAGTAAGCAAAAGAGAGAGAGAGAGAGAGAGAGAGAGAGAGAGAGAGAGAGAGAGAGAGAGAGAGGGAGAGAGCTGTGATGAGATGCATTGACATTGACACAGTGGCTATAAAATAGGTTCAAATTCAACAGCAATTGTGTGGCTGGCGCAGAACTGGGCCAAGTTTCCTTCTATTGTACACAGAACTGTTTTAAGTCAGCACTGACTTCATAATACTGAACAGCAGCAACATGTTGTCAAAGATATTCTTCCAGTGGGTACCCTGCCTTTATACTTTTGGCAAAGTTTTTAACCAAACAAGCATTTTTAGTATTCATGTTTCGCTGTCCAGGTTTTTATTGTTACATTAGGTAAACCATCATTGAAAAGCTAGACCTGATAACGCAGTCCCGGCTTCTTGTCCTTCCAAGAATTTTGATATTTTTAAATTGTAAATTTACATCCTTACCCCATTTTGAATGTTCTTTGTTTACTTTTTCAATGTTATGAGATGTAGACACTTTCACATTGTTTTCTGCATATAAAATCCAACTTTTCTAACAGCAATGATGAAAGAGCTTCTTTCCACATTGGAGAGATCCTTCTTGCCAGTCTTGCACAAATCTGTTGACCATAGACATGCAGGATTATTTCTGGATTCTCCAGACTATTTGATAATACTATGTTTCCATGACTAGACCAGTGCAAAGTTGTTTGGGTAACAGTAACTTACTAGTCTGTTGTTCTTAGTGGGTGCCTTTGAGCCATTTCTGTGCTGTGCAAAACAGCAGGAAACCCGTCCAAGTCCTGTGCCTTTCTCACTTGTGTTCCTATGCATGAACCCATTGTCACAGCCTCAGTGTCAATCTACCTTGCTGCAGGGCTCCTCTCTTTGGATGCTTTGGCACCGTACGAATTATAATGTCCTACTCGAAGGATCGGTCTCCTCAAGGATTGTTTTCTGTTTTGGTAGTCTGTGACTCTTTCCATAGTTCGCACCAGCATCATAATGCAAACATGTTGATTCATCAGTCTTTCTTATCCAATGTTCAACTTTTTTTGGTGAGGGAGAAATCACTGCCCTCTGGTGAGGCTGGGAGACCCAGTCTTGCTCCTGGAGAGCTGCTGCTGGATTTGAATCGCCAAGTCTGTGGGCTGCAGTCCCACACTCTACCACTGCGCCACTGGGGCTCAGTCCTCAATGTTCAACTTTAGCATGCATATGCGGCCATTGGAAATACCATGGCTCGGGACAGGAACACTTGGTCCGCAAAGGATCCTCCCTGTTTTTCAACACTCTACTGAGTTCTTCTGCTGCAGATTCACCCTATGCACGGTGTCACTTGATCTCTTAGCTGCTGCTTTCATGAGCAAAGATTTGGGATTCAAGTAAGACCACATCCTTGACAACTACACTTTTTTCACCATTTATCATGATGTTACCTGTTGTTCCACTTGTGAAGATTTTGGTCCCCTTTACATTGTGTGGTGATTCATACTGAATGCTGAAATCCTTGATTTTCATAGCAAATATGTCAACCTGTCCTCACTTTCAGCAAGCAAGGTTGTGTTATCTGCATATTGCAGCTTGTTAATAAGCCTTCCTCCAATTCTTATGCCACATTCCTCTTCATATAATCCGCTTTTTATAATATCATATCTAAAAATAAAAAGTCTGAATCATCTTAGTTCATCTTTTCATTCAAAATGTTTTAGCTGTCCAGACATGATTTATCAAAGGGGCACGAGTCACCTTTTGTAGCTACACCAGGGAAAAGGAGAACCAATCTCCACAAAAGCTAAAGGCTGATTGCCACCAGCCAAAAGTCAGAAATTCCTACTCCTCCATCACCCCAGATTTTGACACCAGCCTGTCCTCCTCCCACAACACACTGCTTTTCTGTTGGTTTTGAAAATGCATTGCAATGGTGACAAAAACTCACAAAAATCAGAGTTGTGGGCATTTATTATGGACGTTAACAGGTAATCACATGCCAGAGTCAGAATGCATTAAGGATATCATCTCGGATACACAGGAAAATCTCTCTTATGCAAGCAGCCTTGGATCTTTTTCTGATCTTCAGTCTTTCAGCCACATAACCCTTCGACCTCTGCCTTCACAGTCGCATAATCTCATCTCTGCACCTTGGCTCTCTCATGTTCCCTTGCCGAGTCATCTGGTCTCAGCATAGCATGGACAATGGTGCTACTTAATGTAGCCCTCTAAATGTGCTCCACCGGTAGCTCTTCTTCTTTGCTGGGGCAGGGACTCCCTCTTCCTGCTTCTGGGATACTTCCTTGTTATTACCAGGGGACCAATCCCTGAGTCTTTTGCACTTTATTTGCATGGACTTATAATTTTAGGGAAATGGGTAGAAGGGACATAGTAATTGACTTAATTTCACCACAGTGGTCCTTTGCCATTCCATAGAAAGTTAAAGATTTGTTTCCCTATTTCTGTAAAGAAGGCTGTTGGAATTTTGATCAGGCTTGAGTTAAATTTATAGGTTATTTGGGTAGTATTGATGTCTGAGCAATATTAAATCTTCTAATCCATGAAGATGAATAGAAATGAATGAATTGAACATGAATTGAATGTGAACATGAAATAAATCTTTCCATTTATTCAAATATTCTTTAAAATCTTTCAGCAGTATTTTATGGTTTTAAAAATAAGCCTTTTGTATAAACAGCATGTGAAATTTTAAATAATTATAAATTAAGCATATTCACACACAATGCTTTTGAGATCTGATCTTTATTTTCTGTTATCAAACCCATATAGGTAAACCTATAAAATGCTACAGAAATGTTTCCTGAGGCTATAAATATTTAGAAGAGCAGACAAGGAAATATATTTGTGCCTTGTGATACAATACAGAAGGATATATATATATATATACATATATATGTATACACACACATATATGATTTTTTTCATTCAGCAAAACATATTGAGCACAGTCTGTGAGTGTGATGGACTATGTTGGACATACTGTGCCAACGGAAATAAATAACAAACTTAAATATCCGTGCAAAAACAATGATTTCTCTCATTGAGCAGCTGTTAAGTTTGAATTGCAGATCTCACTCAAAGTTAGCAACCCAATGTTTATTTCACAATCCCATCAGAGCTCTTTGTCTTCATGAGCCTGATATAGTTAATCTAACAATTCTGTTTAAATTTTCTTTGATACGTGCAACTTGAATTTTAGCCCTGTGTTAGTCTGGATAGACTAGAGAAAAATCCACAGAAACTCCTATGTATATAAGAGAAAGTTTTATATAAAAGGTAAGTGTACATAAAGAAAGCATCCCAAACCAGTGTTGTCCAAGCCCATAAGTTCAACCTTGGCCAATATGTCCAACACCAATCTACAAAGTCCTCTCCAATCTCACAAAAGAGTGCAACAATGCCGATTGCATGAGAAAAGCCAGATCAGTGAGCGTACATGCATCTCAGCACTGCCAGGGTTCTTCACACAGCTGTGCCAGCACCGAGGGCCTCCTCAGGGTAGATCCATGTGGCTTCATATTCAGGGATGTCTCCCAGGAAGTGAGCCTTGCAAGCTGAGACAGAGAACTGGCTAAGGCAGCAGCACCCTGGTCTGCCCATCAGAGAGCAAGAGACTTAAGAACTAGAAATTTGAAGCTTTGCTCTCTGCCCTTCAATTAATCCCATATGTGTTTACCAGCCAGGGTGGTACGATCAACCTTAACTATATTAGCCCTCATTCTTTGACTTAATTGATTTTAAAAAGTTGACAGGACAAAGTTTTAAACAAAATTTGAATTAGCAATCACATTTTTCTTTTCTTTTTTAACATTTCTGTAAAATTAAGGAGAATAAGGAATTCTCTTTTGAAGATAATGACTTTTGTTGTGGACTGTCCAATAATATCTTTGTAGGATATGAGTTGGAGTATTTGTGAATTATTTTTTCTTCTATCAACTTTATATTTTGACTTTACCCCATTATTAGTTTTCTTTGACCTCCTCCCACCTTTTTCCTAGGAGCTATATATAAATGTATTTCTCTCTTCATGAGTCATAGATTTTACTCTTTTACTGAGCGTAGAGAAGTCAAAATTTCATCAGCACTAAGTAGTGAGCGATAAAAGCTCAAAAGAACACAACTTCACTATTGAAGGAGATCATTTTATATTCTGGTGGTATAAGTTGTTTACTCTTTCCTATTATCCCAACTACTAGTTTCAGGTGTGAGATTTAGGAATAGAAGTAAGGAATTGTTTGCCTCTTTATTAATGGTGTGGGTTACAATGATTTTCTGGAAAACATAAAAAATACAAAGATCACTTTTTAAAGATGTAGAAGTCAATAAAAAGTATTTTGTGCATACATTTAAGAGTATTTATAAAAGTATTTATAATACCTGTCATAAAAAGAAATGTTGCATCTTAATTTCTCAAGGGATTATGTTTTTGCCTTAATGTGAGGCAATATATAATAGCATAGCAAAATATATTGAGCACTTACTTATTCTATGAGGGTAATAAGGATATATATTGATCCTACTACACAAAATTAATCAAATAACAGGCTTGGATATCAGTAGAAAAATAATAATTATAGACATTTACTTTATAACATGATCTTCCTATGTGATTTTGATGTTCCTCATAAAGCGTTAAATTTGATGAGAAAGTTCTAATTATACTGATTATTTAGGAATTAGCTCTTTAAGTGAATGATTCTTAAGAATAAGACCTATTACTTTCTTCCTGTATTGGGACACAAAGCTATGAATAGAGGTATTAATATATGTGTGTTCATATGTCAATGTGTTAATTCACAAAGGAGAAATATAGGCCTATGTACATATATTTATATGGCAATAAATTGGGAAAGTAGGCACACTATGGGACTCTGCTGAAGCCCACTTTGCAAGGACACTTTGTTCTAACAAACTGGCATTCTGTGATGCTCACCCTCCTGACATGATTGTTGAAGAATAAGCAACTTTGGTGAAGATAGCTTGTGGTGTCCAGATAACACGAAATGTAGTATCTGCAGTCTTAAAGGTTTGATGCTAAACCAGTGGCCATCTAGGAGAGAATCAGCAAGACCACGTGGAAGAAATACACTAGTCTGTGTGATCATTATGTGCCAATGGAATCAGGTATCAGGCATCAGAAGATCCCAAACCAATCCAAACCAAACCATATTGCTGAGAATGAGGTGGGAGCTGAAGCAGAGATCACCAAACCTATCTGTATTTTATATATATATATATATATATATATATATAAACTTTATTATCAACTTCAACTTTATCAAATTTATATATATATATATATATATATATATATATATATATATATATATATATAATATACCCTCACAGAAGGGTCACAAGGATGAGACAACCAGGGTGAAGTCTAACACTGATTAAAGACACACTATTTTCTCTGGTTCTTTGAGGCTTCCTTATCCCCATTATCATGACCCCAGTCATGCCTTTCAGTTCCGGCTAGACTGGACCACGTACACTTCTGGTACAGATAAGAGCTCAGCTCACAACACATGAAATTCAGGTCAGATAAACCCCTCGGGGACAGAAATGGAAGTAGCAATATCAGGAGGGTAGCGGGAAGATGGGAGTGGAGGGTGGGAATGGACAGAGGGGATGAAGGGGTAAAGGATTTCAGTGATTGATGCATAACTCCTCTCCCATCCCCAGGGGAACAAACACCAGAAATGTGGATCAAGGGAGACAGCGCTCGATGTAAGATATGAAAGTAATAATCATTTATCAAGGGGTCATGGGGGAGCAGACAGGATCGGATATCAATGGCTCAAATAGAAATAAATGTTTTGAAAATGAATACTTCAACATACGTAAAATATGCTTGAAAAATTGTATGATCATTATGAAAAATATATGAGCCCTGAATAAAATTATCTTAAAAATCCTAAAAGATCACTACCAGCCATTCCTACTAAAAATAAGTGGAGATTATTGGAAACAGAAGAGATAACATATGGAAAGATTCTGACCTGACAGCTTTCCAGGCAAAAACATTCAGTGAAAATCATCAGAAATTTTTCAGAAATTCATGGAATAAATGTACAAAAATATGTATAATTAAGAAATTATCAAAATTGGTACTGTGATACCCAAATATTAGGCAAAAATTAGAAAATAATAAAAATAAGATACATATCTGTACAGCTCATAATTTTAAAGTATGTATTATGCAGAAAATAAAGATAAATTTTGTAGAAATTAGAACAAATTATTTCCCTCTTCTAGTCCCTAAGGTGCTACAGTTTAGATTTCTGAGCACTAGGTTTGCAGAATACTTATTTGCTGTGCTAAGAAATTTAGAGGCCAGATCTTGGCAAATCAACTGGGAGATATACAGTTGTATCTATTTCAAAGAAATAAGATTCAAAAGAATACAAAAATTATCAAAGACTATCATAAATATTAAATGAAAATGAAATTTTACTGAAGATCACTCAACAATGACTGTCACATTGGCAGGGAGATGTCAGAAGTCCAGACCTAGTTCAAAAGAGGACTTGAAACAAGGAACTGCTTGTTGTCAGATGGACCTGGGTAAAAGCGGAGAACACCAGAAAAATGTTTGTGTTTTATTGAGTATGCAAAGACATTTGACTATGTGAAGCATGACAAATTATGCATAATCTGGAATAAAATGTGAATTCCAGAACCCTTCAATATGGATTTGAACAAAATCATGGAACACGGCAATGCTTGAATCAGTAAAGGCATTATGGTTGAATTTTCTTACCACAGTTATTCAATCTGAATGCTAAGCAGATAATCTAAGGAACTGGATGATATGAAAATTACAGCATTAGCATTGGACTAAGTTTAACAACCAACAATATGTGATGACACAACCCTGCTTACTGAAAGATGGAAACTTGATGCAATTAGTTATGAATATCAAAGATTGCAGCATTCAATCTGAATTATAACTTAATGTTAAGAAAACAAAATCTTCACAGGTGGAACAGTAAGTCTGCATAATAAATGGATAAACACCATTATAAATGGAATAAAGGTCGGTACTGTCAAGGATTTCAACTTGCTTGGATCCACAATCAATGCTCATTGAAGCAGCAGACAAGAAACCAATGGAATTTTTGAATTGGAGAAATCTTCCGTACAGAATTTTTTTAAAGAGTAAGGATCAAGGGTTCTTCTTTAACGATACAGGTGTCCCTGACCCAAGCCATGTCTTTTTTCATAACCCCACATGCATGTGAAAGAAGGACATTTAATTTGGAAGTCTGAATACCAATTAAGGCATTTGAATTATGGTACCAGAAAGGAAGATCAAATGAAGCCTGTCCTTGCAGAAGGATAAACAAATATGTCTTACGGAAAATATAGGCAGAATCCTCTTTTGAAGCAAGGATGGCGAGATTTCCTCTCATGTACTTTGGACATGTTATCAAGAGAGACAAATGCCTGGAAAAGAAGATGGTGTAAGAAAAGTAGAAGGGTAAGAAAGAAGAGAAAGTCCCTTAATGAATGGTTTGACACAGTGGCCGCAACAATGGGTGCACACTTAACAATTGTGAGAATGACTCTAGATGAGGCAGAATCGTTTGCTGTATAGAGAGTCTCTATAAACAGGAACTGATTTAATGATCCTAATAACACCAGGGCTGTAAATAGAAGCCTGAAATCCCTTTTTAGTGTCCACATAGATCAAGTCTCCATTGAATTCTTTCTTTCTTTTAAGAATATCATTTTATTGGGGGCTCATACAACTCATCAGAATCTGTACATTTCTTAATAGTCTTTCCTGCAGGCAATGTGCATGTGTCATTACTACTTTAGCCAATCCAGGGAGGGAAAATTTAACTTATGGGGTTTTCTTGGATGTGCCCTTGGTGAAATTGATTTACATTAGAGTTTCAATTCTGAGCACCTATTTTGCAGAAAGTTGTGAATGGCAGTGAAAGTCTGAAGCTCATTTGCAGAGTAACTATGTGGATTAAGACTCCCTGGAATTTCATCTGACCTTATCTTGAGATGAGAACTGTCACCTTTTCAGACAGAGTGCATTAGAATGGAAATTAGTACCACTCCTCAATAGCCAGCATGGGGAGGAACAGTCTCCCATAGGGGCTTGTCTAGTTGTGTGTTTTTTCATTTATTAATCAATTTTATTAGCTTATAATTTGCACATACAATAGTTCAAATGCATCATGAAGAGTTGTACAAGTTTCACCATACTCAGCTTTAGAACATTTCCTCTTCTTCTTCTTCTTCTTCTTCTTCTTCTTCTTCTTCTTCTTCTTCTTCTTCTTCTTCTTCTTCTGGTGCAATTATTACCACAGGCAATTTTATTTGTTTTGTTTTCCACAATAGTTTTATTGGCACATAATTTATATATCATTCAATTGACTAAATCATCCATTCAATCATGTCAAGGGGAGTTGCATAATCATGACCTCATCTTTTAGAGCATTCCCTCCCTCCATGGTTCAAGGACCTTTAAAATGAGTTGTGCAATCATGGTCAGTTTTAGTGCCCTTACTCCCCAAATCCTCTTTCCATCCACATCACCCATCCCTCACCCCTGAATTCCCCCTAACATGTTGTATCAGTTATTACAATTATTCATTCACTCTTTTTGTTCCTCAGAGCTGGGAAACCCCACAGAAATCAATGAAAAGGTAGTTGCACCCAAGTGATAAGGACAAGATGTTATTAGTATAAAGACACAATTTCAAATAATGTGTCTGTGGGAGGAGACCTCTATTAATATTCAAAAGGTCATGGAATAAATTTCTGTCATGGAACAACTAAGAGATGCTTTTACCCTGTACACATTCAGATCATGTCTATAGGGAAGCCAGCTAGCCAAATATCAAGTTCAACCTAGCATAATCAAGATCATAATGGTCTCTGCCTGCTTTTAAGGCAGTTTGAGATATATCTGAAATTCAAATATGGTGAAGAGAAAGGTATCAGAGTGGAAATTATGAAGACCCAATTTGTAGAGGGTTATGGAGGACAGTGGGAGCCCCAAACCCATCAGCAAAGTATGTAGTCACCCCATGCCACAGGATAAGTTTTTGATGGCGATCACCATCCTGAGCATTGCATAGCCATGAGTCCTGCCATGACTGCTTGGAATGACCTGGGTCAATCTCATAAACACTTCTGTCAATGTAATGCATAGGTCCCAACCATGGTCCCCTACCTGTTTCTATAGTCCTACATGTAACCATCATCAATTGAGATGCCATCAACTGTGATTTTGTGATAGCTCCTTATTTAAGCAGCTGGTTGACTACAACTCCTTGGGCACCATTATTACTTTGTGCTGGTGGCCTCTCATGTCCAGATGTTGTGTCATGAACCTTTTTTGTTTTTCTGCCACATGTAGGAATTATATTTAATATTGGGGTATTTTTTGTACCCTAAAACTGGGTACTATAGTCACAGAACTATGAGCCAGACATATCATCTTGCCTTTCTCCTGGGTAAGATTTAATAAATGTGTCTCTATAAATTATATTGCAGCCTAAAATAGGGATTATGACAATATAAAGAAAACAAAATTACTCACAACAGGTCCAATAGGTAACATGAAAAATGGAGAAAGGACTGAAGTTGACAAGTGTCTTGCTTGGATTCACAAGACATGCTCATGAAAGCAGTGGTCAGAAGATCAAATGATGCGCCCCTACTGTGTACATCTGCTGTACAAGCTTTCTTCAAAGTGCTGAAAAGCAAGGAGGGTACGCTGGTAATTAAAATGTCCCTTACTCAAGTCAGGCATGGTGTTCTCAATTGCCTCCTATGTTTGTGAAACTTGGACATTGGATAATAAAGACAGAAAAATAATCCACACATTTGAAAGACAGTGCTGCTGATGAGTATTGAAAGTTCCACAGACTGCCAAAATAACCAACAAATCTGCCTTGGAAGAAGTACCGGGGAATGTTGCTTCATGAAAAGGTTGGGGAGACTTTGTCTTCCTTATTTGGGGCATGAGGACTGGAGTGACCAGTCCTTGGGGCAGGGCATCATGCTTTATAAAGTAGATGGACAGTGATCAATATGGGTTGACACAGTGGCTGGACACATTGGCTCAAACATAAAAACAATGACTGTGTGCAATCTTGTCCAGGTTGTCTTGAACAGCAAGACAACATAGGTCAGTTGTTCAAAGACCTCCTGCAACACTTTGAAAGACAGACCTGTGAATCGGCTTTTGAAAAAGGTCATAACCTAGACAACCTTGTGGAGCTGTTCCACACTATGCACACAGGATCCTCAAGAATCCCAGCTGATTCTAGGGCAGTGCAAATGAGATATAAACTGGTAAATTACTCTGGTGACAACAGGGGAAGAAGGTTCTCTCTTCCGTTGCTTTCATTTGAATCCATTTCAGGTAAGTTGTCATGGATGACTATTTGTTTATAAAATCTATGTTAATGTGATGTCATGTAATTCTCCTCTTTTTTCCTGTTTGCTTTTTTTCTGAAATAATCATACATGCTATTATCCCACCCCTATCTCCCAGTCAGGATAAAACTAAAACATATCTTTAAAATACAGATCTAATAATTGTACACCCCCCCCATAATGGTTAAGATTTCTTTCTGCTTTTGCACTCTCTTAAACTGCCTGTTAAATCACAATCAATTTAATACTTATTTAATATTAAATCTCTCCCCTTTTTGTAGAGGGGTTTTATTATTGTAAGATTATTATTTATTTTGACAACTTTTGCCCAATAACAACTAACAGGCAACTAATAACAATGATTCATCTCATAATTATAGCAAAATAATTCTGGTAAGTGCTGGATATGAAACATTTCCAGGTATATTAGCTAAATTTTTTTGGCAGCACCATCAAGTAAGCGTTAGATTGCTAACCATAAGTTCAGCAGTTCAAACTTCCTCATTGTTTTGTAGAGACAAATGAAACAATCTCTATCCATAAAAATCTATAGTTTCAAAAACCCTATTGAGTGTCAGCATTGGACAGAATCAACTCAGTATCACTAAGTATGGATTTTAGGGATATATTATCAGTGATGTATGATTCTAGTGGCAAAGGACTCCAACTCAAATGTATTTTACAGAAACATCTTTTCTAAGTCTCTGTTGGGATAGAACTCATGACTATAGTTTCCTGGTATTCCAATTTCCATTAAGGCAATGCTTGGGCAAATCCTTGAAGGTAAGAAAGGCCCTCTCAGGGTTAGCTAAAAACAAAACAAAGTAAACAAAAGCATTGCTACCCTGTTGATAGCACCTCATAGAAATCCTGTATTGACAATACAGCTTTAGGAAAACTAGTAATTTCACCTTTCTCCTGCTGATTGATTTGTGGTTTGAATCACCAACTTTACAGTTAGTCATCCAACATGGCTAGGCAAGTTTCTACTTTCAAACATACTCTGCCTGAAGCCTGAAGCTGTTTATATTGCTTGGTAATGGTCAGCATGAATTAAATGATGGCTGAATTTAATCTAAGATTCAAAATTGAGTTAGGGTTACCACTATAAACTGTAATTCTTCACAGTCTATATGCTTGGAAAGTAAGCGCTAGTAGATCATATATTTCTTTAATTCAAGTATTCATTTTATGTATTATTTTATATAAGGAAAATTAAAATCAATCTTATATTACCTTTTTTAACTGAACAGTTCTATATAAAATTGATTAAAGAAAGTTATTAAAAATAAGCTATAGTTATTGAAGTACTAGGAATTGCAAATGACCTATCGAACTATAATTACATGTAACACACACATTTATCTCCTTTCAGTGTTTAATTAGACATGAAGTGAATAAAAGTACTTTAGAGTCTGGAAATCATAATATTTAATTTAGTCATTTAAATTTTTTATCACCATGTGTTGAAAGTGTTATCATTTCTGACTATCTTTCTCCATCAAATAATTAAGTGGGCAGATTCCAGCATTCCCTAGGGTATCAGTGTCATCCAAGATGCCAGCTCAATGGAGCTGCATCTATATGCAGCTCAATTGCTGTATCTAGTTCCCATTATCCAGTAGATCCTGGATTCATTTAATGTTGATCATTTCCATTTTTAAGGTATGGATCAGAATATTAAAATACATAAAGTTTTAAACAATTTCTTACATTTGAACTGAATGAATATGAATATTTTTCATGACTGAAATTTTTTAAGTAGGCAGAAAAACATTTCTTCACAAGTAATTTTTTTAGAACTAAGCACCCTCTCCCCAACTTTTGAGCCCCAGAACCTGCCGTGCCACCTTTGTGCCACATTATTAAATAGGCATATGTATGTAATGAAATGTGTCATTTACATTAAAATAATTAATGCTACTTTTAGCACTTTATTTTGGAGATAGTTGATATATTTATCATAGCCTTGCATTGTGCTCAGTCACTACTGACTCATATCTAGCCTATATAAAGTATAGAGTAGAATTGACATGCCGAGTTTCAGAGATTGCAAATCTTAAGAGAGTAGACGTCTTCATCTTTATCCTCTGTGATTGTGACGCTGAGTCATTTATTTGAATATTCTCATTAACTTTTAAAAACTGTTCCAAGTTTTAAAAACTGTTACATAAATGTGCTTGTTCGAGTATTCAGTCACAATGTGGGAATATTTTAACAAACAGGATAAACACACTCAAGTTTTGGTCTTATTATGTACATACATATTTATCTCTGGCACATAAAGCCCAATTTTCTTGAAAATGTTAAATTTTGCATTCTCACCCTGCTAGATTACTCATTCTCCCTTGATCCGGAAATGAGGGGGAGTTCTGATATCAAAACATTTTAAATCTTAAAACAGTTATTTTTGGTAAAAGGGGGACATTTAAAATGAATGTTATAAGGCATTGATAGTTTAGTAGCGGAATTTGTCTACTCTATGAAGGGCCAATGACATTCCTGACCCTCCTGCACCCTGGTTTGTTACCCTAGCATCTGCACAATTCAGGATAAGCCTCCAGCTGAACATCTGTCCCATGCCCTTGAACTGAACTGAACTTACCCCCTTCCATAATCAAGTACCATTTTCTTGACATATTTTTATTTATGTACATAGATAAGTATCACAAGATTTGCTTTACCCAAATTTAATGAAAACATTATAGATCATGATGGTCCAATTGGTAATCAGGCATGGAAATGCACAGGACCACGCGGTGTCTTATTATCTGTGCCTGAGGGTAACCATGGGCCAGAGACTAATTGAGTGGTCATTAACTACAAAAGTCGAAGTGCTTATTTTAGGTTCTATTGTTTTCACTATCAGTGACGTTGAGAACCTTAAAATGTTCACCATTTAAATTATTCTGAATTGCTGGTTGATAATACTTAACCACTATTTTCAATGGGACCATTATTATTATCTAGATGAATTTTAGGAATGATTCATTCCTTAGTATAATTACCATTTCATGACTTTGTTTGTTTATTTGTTTGTTTGTTCGTTTTGGGCATCACTGCTCTCCGGAGGTGGGAGTAGGAGGTCCAGCCCCACTCCTGGAAATGAACCTCCGTCCCAGTGGGCCACAGTCCCGTGCACAACCACTATGCCACCGGGGCTCAGCCCCATTTCATGAATTTGTTGTAGATATTTTCTTGCTCTTATTTGTTATTTTAGCTATATCTTTGCCTTAAAGAAGTTTGGCATTATGTAATACTTTATCACAGGAGTATACTTTGGGAATCCTAAGATTAAGCATAGATAGATAGATGATAGATATATATAAACACACATGTGTGTGTTTTTAAGCATATATATAGATGTACATATACATACACATCTATTCATATATATGTACAGAATTTTTTCCATTTATTAAATTCATGATCATGAGAGTGCTCAGATTGGTGCTTGGGGCTGGGCATGAGTCTGCCAGGTTAGGGTCTGCTGTTTAAACCCACCAACTACTCTGCAGGATAAAGATGAAGCTGTCTTCCACCTTAATTATTTATAGTGTTAACAATACTTAAAATGGTTGCTTTGACTTATGAGTCAACTTGATGACCAGGGGTTTTGTTGGAGTAGTGATTATGTAGGCTGTTGTTGGAAATGTAGTTGGAGCCCTCAGAAAGTAGGAAGTTTAGGAAAAAGATAAAAAGTATGTATACATTAATATAATATTGACAATATCTTATAAGTACCATGTGGAGGATTTCACATTCCATTTTTCACAATAGGGGATTTCAGAGCTGTTACTTTTAAGAGAGTGACTAGGGAGTTCACATGGTATTAATACTTCAACAAAATTTATTAAGCATCATAGATGTGGTTACATTCAAAGTAAGAGAAGAAGACTAGAACAGGGCTCCTCAAACTTAAAACAGGGGCCAGTTCACTGTCCCTCAGACCGTTGGAGGGTTGGACTATAGTTTAAAAAAAAACTATAAACAAATTCCTACGCACATATCTTATTTTGAAGTAAAAAAATGGGAACAAATACAATATTTGAAATGGAGAACAAGTAAAGTTAAATCAACAAGTTTACCAGTATTTCAATTGGAACTATGGGTCTGCTTTTGGCTAATGAATTGGTCAGTGTCCGGTTGTCCCTGCTCGTGGTAACATGTGATGCAAGTGTGCACCAGTTAGTCAAGATCTGGTTGGAGATTTCATCATTCTGGAAAAAGTCTGTTGACAGACATAAGTGCTCCCAACCATGATTACCATTTTGAGTGCATCGTTCCTGAGATTAGGATATGTCTCAGAGGGCAGAGATGCATAAATAGTAGGAAGTCTGCTTGACTTGAATGCCTCTTTCAGAGAATCACAATTCTGCAGTTCAGCTAGTTCCATTTGGTAAATTTTATCCACATTTTCAATGTCATTATAAAATGGGTCAAGGAAAAGCTGCATGTCCTGTTCATGGAGATGAAGCCTTTTAAATCAAAATTGGAACTCCTTTGGCAACTTTTCCAATGAATCCACACATATTTTGTTTAAGAATGCAACCAATAGTTTTTCTGCAAACAGATTTTGAGTTGTGGAGAGATGGCAGGAATTTTCCTCCTTCACTTGTTTGATGAGGAGGTCTAATTTCACTTCAAATGCTTTCACATGTGACTGCATGTCACAGATGAGCTTCCCCTTCTCTTGAAGTTGCACATTGAAACTGTTGAGTAGCTCTGTTACATCTGTCAGAAAGGCAAGGTGCCATGTCCATTCTGCATCATTGAGCTCTGGTACTTCTTTGTTTTTTAAAAGCAGAAAAGCTCTAATCCATGGAAGTAAGTCATAGAAATGTTTTAAAACTTTTCCTTGACTCAGCCAATGAACTTCTGTGTGGTACAGAACATCTTCATAGGCAACACTTAGCTCAGAGAGAAATTCCTCTTTTTGTCTGTGGTTTAGTGCATTAGCTCCAATGATGTTTACACAAGATACCACCATTTTCATAACAGAGTCCCACTTCAGTGATTTACTACACGGCACTTGTTGGTGGATGAGGCAGTGTATAGCTATTGGATGAGAATGGTTATATCTGTCTGTCTCTTGAGCATTTACTCCTTTCTTTGACCTCACCATGCTAGAAGCACCATCAGTTGTCACACTGGTTAGATTAGCCCAGTTCAGCTCCAAACCATTCACAGTTTGGCAAAACTTTTCTTAGATATCCTCTCTTATAGTTCATCCTTTGATGCTTTGCAGTGCAGCAAGCTCTTTTGTGACTTCAAAATAGCCATTCACCCCATGAATAAAAATTAGAAGTTGTGCAGAATCATGAACATCATTACTTTCTTCCAGTGCCAAGGAAAAATATGCTGATGCAATGCAAATTATTTTCCATTTCTTTAATCCTTCGTGTAATTGTAGGACCTAAGAAAACTCACTATACTAAATAAGTCAGCTTTCTTTGAACACATCTCTTTGGCAACAGAAAGAAGGCAATCCTTCACAAATTTGCCCTCCAAGAATGGTCTTTCAGTGCACACTCTTAGCTTGCAACTTGAAAGTTTGCTCACAGTGATGAAATATTCTGCTTCACAAAAACATTTTGCTGAGTTGTCAATGTATTTTTCAGTTTTAATGTTTTATCTTTTCTCACTTCTCTGACCAAAAAAAATCATGTTTATCTTTATGTTGAGTTTGATAGTGTCAACAGAAATGTATTCTTTGAACACAGACACTATATTCTGGCATATCAAACACACAGCTCTTTCTTTGTACTGCATAAAAAAGTCATCATAAGTCCACTGTTCTTTGAATATCCTACACTCCGTGTCAATTTCTCTCTTTCTTGATATTGTTTCCTAGGGATTCCAAATTGCTATTAGTAAAATACCAATATAAATATGCAGTGCTACATAAACAATATACCCGCAATAACTTTGCCCACACAGAGACATCTAGATTACACTGTCCATCAATACAGTCTGATCAGTGTCCTCAATGCAGGCTTGCCAGTCCACATCATTCCAGCCGCACCGGTGCCCATTTGGTGGAACTCCCCTTTTACCTAGGGTTCACACTGGTGCGGTGAGGGAACCAGCACGGTTATAGATCAGGTTCCTTCACCACCTTCCCAGTTCAAACGATCCTGTGCCAACCCTACCGTGATGTGTGACCTCGCACAGGAATCTTTGACTGCACAGGGAGAAGACCCATGCCATAAGATTCCACTGCGGGAAAAATGAAGGCACATATGGCTTTTTTCTTCCAAATCTAAAGTGAGGTGAGCCATACAAGCATATGACTGAACTCACACTGCTCAGAAATCGCAACAGTGTGAACCGGGGCTTGCACAGCACACAACATACAACATCATACACACAATTGAATAGCAATCAGAACATAAATGCACTTACTGTCAGTTACATTGAATTCCTCACTCCTCGGCGGTCTCCAGAGCTGGATGAAGTTCCCATGGGACCCTAGGCAGACTACCAGTTTGGGGCCTCCATGGGATAACACTGAGCACTATCCATTTGCATTAACACTGAGCACTTCCAATTACCATCATCACTTAGTTCTGATCATTTATTTGTATTACCCCTGAGCACAGACAGTTTGCATTAGCACTGAGCGCCATTTGCATTATCATTCTGAAGCAGCTCCCGGAGAAACCACCCCCAAATAGCTAACCAACTTTTTTTTAAAAAAAGACTCTCCTAACTTCAAAAAAATAAGAAGTCCCCTATCTACCAAAAAAAAAAAAATAGACCTCTTCAAGGAGGACCCCCACCACCCGGCCACAAAAAAGACCCTATTAACTGCAAAATAGACCTCCTAACTTCAAAAGAAAATATCCTAACTTGTTTTTACCTTGGTCCTCAAACAGCATCTGCACAGGCAAGCTGGTGACCCATCTGATCACACCAGAGACTTAGAGGTGTAGTTGAGAGACTGCGAGAAGGAGGGGGGTTGGAGAGTGCTGAGCACCTGCCCTGGAGGATTCTGCTGCTGAGAAGGACAGGCAGCTGCGGCAGAAACACCAGCGGGCCGCATAAATGTCTCCTATGGTTTTAACTTCTACTTCTCCATCTCCCTGAATGAAAGATGGGCCTTTACTCCCCCTGTCAAGAGTCACAGTCTCTGAGACCTTCAGGGAAGCACCAGGGTCAGCATTGCTTTGATGACAGTTAGTTTGTTCTTCTCCTGACACCGGTTTCTCCAGCTAATCTGCCCTAAGTATATGAGACACAGTATCACCATCCTTTCCTCTAAGCTGTCTGCTGACTGTACTACTTCCAAGGCAGATTTGTTTGTTCTTCTGGCAGTACACAGTGCATTCAATAGTCTATGACAGTACCGTGATTTCAATGTATTAGTGAACATTGGGGAAATATGAAATAGTAACACAGAAAAAAATTAACTTATAATTTAGCTTTGCTATTCAGGAATATTTTGTAAATAGAAGAAGAAAAGAATAATTACCCACCACAAACCAAATTAAACACAGGTCTTTAAAACATTCAAGAATATAACCTACAGAATTATTTTTTCAAGAAATTTTCCTTGTGATCTCTATAGGAATTATAATTTATAATTGAGTAAGTAGAATTCAGGTAAATTTTTTCCACACAATTTTTCTATTTGTTCATGCATTGATATTTTCTTAAAAGAATTCTAAACATGTTGAAGTTGGAATCATGCCACTACCCTATGTGGATCAGTTTTTGATGCTATTACCATGTCAAAGAGTCTGTACAAGTGATCTGTGCTCATAGAATGAGACTGCAGAATATTTCATTATTTCTTAAACCACTAAAATATAATATCTAATATCAAGTACTCAGTAAAAGTGTACTTGTTGTTTGACATAGATCTCATTTCTTCACATTAAGAAACATCAAAATGTGTAAACTTCTGAAATATTTTCTCTTTGACATTTTAATAATGCAACTTCAAAATGTAAATGAAGAGATATAGAGGTCTTTGGCATTTCTATTTAAAAGGCATCTTTTGACAAAGGTGTTACATTCAAGGCTGTAAAAAATTATTTTTCATGTGCTATAAGTTGGAGTTCTTTAGTTTTCTTTGTATAGGTGGATTTTTAACCCTAAAGCTAATGTTTGTGGTTACAAAATGTATACCAAAAGTACAGATATGTGTATTTAAAAGAGACATATTAAAATCTAAAAGCTGAAGGCATTCTTCCAAACTGTTAAATTTGTTTAAATGATTTGTTGATTCTAGTAAATATACAATTAATATTAAATATTCTGAGTTGATTTAGGTAGTTGCATTCTATATAGCTTTTGAACATGCACAATAGTCAATGGAAGGTTCCATAAAGTTGCTGCAGACTCATAGTGAGTACACACAGCAGAGTGAATGCTGGCTCCTGTTGCACCGTCCCCACAATTGTTGTTATGCATATGTCTGTGGTTGCACTTATTGTGTCAATCCAATGCACCAAATGTCTTCTACTTTCTCGATGTCCTTCTACTTTATTTTCTACATCTGCCACGTCGCACCCACATCTCTCTGGATGAAAGACGAACCTCTCTACTTCTGTCAAGAGTCACAGTCTCCAAAGCTTACAAGGGAGCACCAGGTGTCAGCATTGCTTTGATGACAGTTTGCCCTTCTGCAGACATGAGTCTCTCCAGATAATATGTCCTAAATATATGAGACACGGTATCACCATCCTTTCCTCTAAGCTGTCTGCTGACTGTACTTCTTCCAAGGCATATTTGTTTGTTCTTCTGGCAGTACACAGTGCATTCAATAGTCTATGACAGCACTGTGATTTCAATGCATTGATTTTTCATCTGTCTTCCTTACTCAATGTCCAACTTTTACATGAATATTGGGTGATTTAATACACTATGGCATGGTCTCAAAGTGACATCCTGTAAATAATAGAAATATTTCCTCACAGATCTTTCTCTTTTTCACTGACCCTCAGCTTTAATAAATACTATATCCTTTTGCAGAAAATTATTCTTTTGGATAGCAGCCCTTGGGTACTTGAGTTTGAGTCTTGACATCCTTGATTTTTAAGAAGAACTTTGCTTATTTTTTTCCCAAGACAAATTTATTCCTTCTCTGGAAGTCCATGATATGATTAATATCTTTCACCAACACTATAATTTACATGCAACGGATTTTTTGTTCTTTCTTACTTACTGTCCACCTTTTCTATTCAAATGAGGTGATTAAACCTAGTAGCGAGTGGGTCAGCTGTGCTCAGTCAAAGTGACATGTCTGCTCTTCAACATAGTACTGTCTTTTGCAACAGATTTTCCCAATATAATATTTCATTTGATTTTTAATTTTTATATCTGTGGAAATTCATAATTGTTCCAAATAAAATGAAATCCTTGATCACTTCCATATGTTTTCACCTCTTTAATTCTGCTTATCATTCCAGATTTAAGAGCATTTTTGTTCTATGTTGATGTGTAATCCATACCAAAGGTGCCGATCTTTATTATGCTCATTATTCTGTGCACTGCGACTTTGTTTTGTGAGCTGAGTTTTGCCTCAGCTGTCCACAAAATACAAGTTCGTAACAACTCTTGCTCCCATTCTGATGCCAGATATTTTGTGAAAATTCCTGATTTTGAGATATTTATTTGATCTTAAAATTTGCAGTAAAATATAATACATATTAAATAATCATTGCTAAATTTTTTAGACAAGATGAAGCCATTTGTAGTAAGGTGTTGCATTGAGTTAATATACTGCAAATGATCCTTTAATGAATGGAGAGACACAATATAACATCCTATAAATAATATAGGGAATTTATAAGGATAATGATGAGGTCACAAAGCCTAGCATGGACTAATCTATATGACATTGTGCTATGTGAAGTAAGTCAATCACAAAAGCACACATATTATATAATTCTGCTTTTTTATACAGGCAAAATTAAATACTCATTTTAAAGAGCATGTGTTCTTCAGTGTTGATCAGGAATTTCAGAAGGAGGAGGAATTATATTCTAGATAATGGATACTTGTTATTTTGCTGATAGGAAAGACAATATCAATGTTGATGAATTGAACATAACTGGACTATTGTTAATGATGAAACATGAGAATAAGGGAATAGTTGCAGATGCGCTAAGGTATAAAATTCTAAAACAATAACACTAGCAATGCAAAATATGTATAGGAGTACATACATAGATGTGTATGAATAATCACATCTAGCAAACCATGTGTATGCATATACATGGGCATAATTTCCACATATAAGCTATGGCACTTCAAATGGGGGCCTGTCATGATTCAGGGAGGCTGAAAAAAGAGATACCTATAGTTTGTCCTGGATTATGGGATATAATAAAAGAATTCTAATTTCCAGAAATATATTGGGCTTCCCCCCTCCTAAAATCGAAGTAGTAGACCAAAGCATGGTTATATAGATCAAGAGAGAGAGGCAATCATGAATACATTTGATACATAAGCAAAATTTATATAACAGGATTTATCAAAGATTTTGAAGGTTCAGCACCAGTCTTGTGTGACATATAGGTTGTTGGTCACAACATAGTCCAAAGACTTTATGTTCTATCTTCTATATTGATAAGTCCTGCATAGTGTCTTGAAACTTGTGAATGCTATATAAGATATAAATCACTCCTAAATAGCAGAATGGCTCAAAAATAAAGTTTTGCCTGTGACTGCTATGCTTCTCAAAAAATAATCAAACCAAAAATACTAAATTATATCAGATAGTTAATAGTTTCCCTATAGAAAAGATAAGAATTTCAGAGGGTGCCAGGAAGCTACATCGAAGAAAGCAGTGAGAATAGACATTAATAGGATGCTAGCACAATGGGAAAAAGAAAACCAGTGACACTGGTCTGTATATGTAGAAGTGATTAAACGAAAACTCAATTTGCCTTGTAAGCTTTCAGCAAAGACATATAATATTTAAAGAAAAGGAAAGAGCACAAACCTATCTTTGAAAGACTAACCGTCAAAAGTGATATTTTTGATTCTCAGAGTCTGCGTGACCCAGACGATGGTACTGTGAGTCACTCCTGGGGAGGAGAATGATGACGCATGAGGAAGTTCAAAAACAACAACAGCAACAAAAAAATAATACATGCAAACTGCAGTATTGATTAAGAACATCGAATATACCACTGACTGCTACAAGAAAGACTAAGTCAATCTTAGGAGAGATATGTCAGAAAATTCCTTATGATCAAGGATGGCAAGGCTTTTTCTTGTTTACTTGAAACATCTTCAGGCAAATTCAATCAACTGAAAAAATGCTTAGAAAAGTAAACAGTTGGGGGGAAAACACACACCCACAAAACTATGTGGATTCTCAGTGAAAAAGATTGACACACTCTTCTCAGCCGTGGGCTCAAACATATCAAGGTTCATGGAGATGTCAGAGACCAGGAACTATTGTTATGTTCCACATATGTCACCAGGATGTGAGTAACAGCAGCAGTAATGCCATGGCATTATATTTAAAGCACGCATACTTAAAGAACTAGATATACAGATATTTTCAGTAAAAGTAAAGATGTCTCGGATTTGCTTCAAAGTACATAGTCATAGACAGCGGCTAGGAGCCCTGATGGTGTAGTAGTCATGAGTTGGGCTGAGATCCGCATAGTGGGTAGTTCCAAACCACCAACTGGTCTGAGGGAGAAATACTGAACTTGCTGCTCCCATATACGGAGACAGTCGTGGCAACGCACACGCTGAGATGTGTTGGGGTAAAGGGAAGGGGCTCGCTATGGGTCAGTATTGACTCTCTGGCAGCGAGTTTGGGTTTTTGTTTTTGAGAGGGGCCATAGAATGATTCTACATCTGGCCTCAGGTTACTGGATGACAGTGATATTGGTTTCTTTATAGTAACCTGTCTACTACTCTTCATGATTCCAAAATCTCTACTATCCTATTAGACTATCCATAATAAAATTATTCATCGCTATTGACATGCTTATGTCATAGAAATTTGTAAGACAGACTAGAACTTTCCCAAAGGGATTCCAAGGCTCTAAGTCTTATGGAAGCAAATTGACACATTTTTCTTCCATTGAGAAATTGGTAGATTCAAACCATCAAGCTTTCTGTAAGCAGCACAGCACTTAACTACTGAGCTCCCAAAGTTCTTTGGAAAAACATGGCACCTCCCCTTAAAAGAAAATTTCACATCTATAACTTAAAATGATTGAACAGTGTGGCAATAATGTAATTGTGTCAATTATTGGGAGTGTACGGATGGTGTCTAGCCTGTCGATCTGGAGGTAGACCTTTGTGTGGACATGGCTTTCTCCTAAGAATTCTGGGAAATCTTGTGGTATTTCCTAATTGGAGGTGAGAGACTTGATGACTCAGTCCCTTGGAGCCATTCTACTGACAAGATGCATGGCTGACTCCTCTGAGACATCCATCCAGGAGGGGAAGCCACATGGGCTTACCCTGATGGATCCAGACCGCTGAAAGCTGGAAAAGCTCCATGGAGATTCCTGGCAGTGTTAAGAAGCTTGAGAAGCCTCTGAGAGGTTCCTATCAGTGTTAAGATACTTCTACCACTACTGGATTCAGAGGCTCTGCACCCACTGGCCAATGATTGTCCTGGTGTTAATTGCATGTGCCTCATGAATCTGAGGAAGACGTTATAGACCTGTATCAGACATAGGAGCTAATATCAGACTTGTGGGATTGGGTTGGGATGCTTTCTCAATGTTTCATTCCTTTTGTATATAAACCTTTCCATTATGTGTGTGTCTATGACTTTTGTTTCTCTAGTCTACCTGAACTAACACAAATGTTAAGAAAGTTTCTATAATCTCCTATTTATTTGATGAGAATACTTATTGTTTTTAAAGACCAAGATGTTTTATTATACTGGAAAATGAATATATCTATTACATCCATTTTAAAAAATAAATCATACTTAATCTTATTGATAGAAGAAAATCATACTTAATCTTTCTGAGAAGAAAAAATGAGAATATTTATCTTTATGCTGAAATTTTTTAGTGGACACTAAATTTGCTCACTCATTACTAAACATTAATGTTTCTATGCTATTTAGTATGGAGCAAGCAACCAAAAGTTATAAAGAAAATAATTACTATCCAACCAGCATCCTGAACAATTCAATATGGTATATGAGAATATTTTCCTCCCGTTTTAATAGCTAGCAGTAATTATAATCAAGAAGCTTAAACATCTTTATAAACCCTTACAGAAGTGTTCACTTAAAAAACAAATGGCATCTGAAGATTTATGAAGACGTGTATACCCCAAAAGGTAGTTTGGTCTAAAATAGATGACACTCAACTACTTCCTGTTAGAAGTAAGGAAATGTGTTAATTGCATTTAATATACTTTATTACACTGTAGTCAACATAGACCATCTGCCCACAACAACTGCCTTCTGGTGGTTTTAGCAAAATGAGTGAGTGAATGTATTTTAAGAAGAAGCACAACTGAAAAGAACAAATCAGCACACATTGTTGAGTTAGCTTTATGATTATATGGTAAATTGGAAATACATATTTATCTTTGTCTAGAAGGTTATGGATAGAAAAATATGTAGATAGATAAATAGATATTGATAGATAAACAATTAAGGAATAGCTATGATGGTTTTAAAGGAGCCTTGATGGTGCTGTGAACTAGACATGAACTACTTACTTAAGGTCAATGGTTCAAACTCACCTACCTACTCCACAAGAAAAAGATGAGGTTGTCTACTCCCCTAAATATTAGTAGACTCTAAAACTTTATATAGGGTTACTATGACCCAGAAGCAATTTAAAGGTCTTATGGTGGTTTGCATAGAATAGAACAGAATTGAGATGAATGGGACAAAGAAGATATTAGTACGAACTGTGCCCCCAGGAAGAAGGCAAGTAAGCCTCACTTCATCAGGAACTGCATGGTAAGGATGAACATGAATGCAATTCTATCTGGAAATGGAGGCAGGGTTCTCTTTCTCACAGTTCTGTGATGCTTGCCACCATCTATTCCATGGCACATTTTCTCTGACATTACCTACTCAGATTTCATCCTTGATCACCCTGGGCCAAGCCAAAATAATCTGGCCCCCATAGTCCAAACCATTGGAGACCATTCCATTTAACTCTCTACTTCACCCAGATGCCCTTTTACTCTCTAGACCCTTGAGCTCTAACAGGAGTTAGAAGGACTCTTCAGCTGTTTCCAAAGTTCTCTCTGTACCAATAGTCACACATAACAGGATCTTTTCAAGATAGGACTGTGTCCTGCCAGTACCTGCTAGCTCATTGATCACTAGGTGGTTATTAACTCTGTAGAAACTACCAAAATTCATGCAGACTGTTTTGTGCTTTTTACACTTATACATTTATTATAAAATCTTATGAAAAAAGACCCACATCAGCAAAATGTGTCTGGGAGAGGTCTTGGCTTCCATTGTCTCTAGGAATACACTATGCCCATGCATACTGCAATGATGGATGTTATAGCATATCACAGGAAACCCAAAAGGGATAAGTTTCAAGATCTCATATAATAGCAGTTGGGTCTTCATGCAAATTTCTGATTGGAACACAATCACATTCCTTTCTGATGCTTGTTGCCACTGTAGAGCTAGTGTAGTCATTATACATTTTATTCATTTATATGGGCTGTCTGGCTGTTTTAAGGAGAGAAAAGACACATTGATTTCTAAAGAAAATGCAAAATCTATTTTTCAAAAAACTAAGAAAATGGGCACACTGAATTCTTTGTCCCACTCAAGGTACTTTTAAGAACAAGAATGTTAAATATTTAATAATAGTAATTAGCATTGCTGTGATATATTCTAGTTCATTAAAAATTTAGTAAAGTCTACTAGCTATACAAAAGTTTGTTGTGGATATTGTGCTTTTTCAAGATTAAGTTCAAGGACAAAGCTATTTTCCTGGCTACACAGCAAGTAAGCATGAACAACACTAACAACAAAAAAATAAGGAAAGATTTGGACTGCTAACCTGAACAAACTATAAGTAAGTACTCTAATAAAGAGAGAAATAACAAATGAAACATCATCCTCAGAAAAAGTTATAGATATAGAAGCAAGAATACAGTTTCCTGTAATGGAGTTAAAATTCTAAAGTGCTGAGTTTGTGGAAACTGAGGTCTACAGCGGGAGCCCTTCTTCTATTTTGGATCAGCAGAAATTCAGAGGCCATTTGAGTTCTTTCTGCGCATTAGATCAGCATTGTGATGAATGCCGAGACCAATCCGGAGTCAATCTAGAGCGGGGCGTTTTGTCCTCAGGCTTGCAAAGACGGTGGAATTTGCTTAGCTGCAGCCTTAATGATTTACTGGAAATAGCTCTATGTTACCTAGTTAAGCTAAAATTGGTTTCCTGATGGCTAGGGTTCAGCTAGTCTAATCATGGTCCTTTCCCCACATTAGTCCCTACACCTGAGACAGTCATCAGTTGTCTTAGCATCAGTCGGGAGTTTGTGAAGATTGTCTTAGTTTTTCCATCATAGTCTTTTAGCTCTGCAGCTAAGAGTAAATGGAAATCCATTTTGTTCTCTGTAATGTGCATGCAAAGAGTCCTGGTGGTGTAGTGCATATACTTAAGCTGTGATCCTTAAGGTTGGCAGTTCAAAGCCACTAGGTGCTTTGTGGGAGCAAAGTGGGGCTTTTCTACTCCAGTAAACAGCTACAGTCTCAGAAACCCAGACCAGATGATGATTATTCTGTTGTGCCTAGGGCTGCTTGGAACCCACTCAGTAACAATGGGCAACAAGCAGGTTTAATCCTTTGTTGCAATGGCCACATAGAACACATACTCAGCCTTCAGAATTGTGGTGGCTTCTAAGGGAAAGTGAATCTCACTCATCACATGGAGTTCATTCTAAGTCACAGCAACCATACTGCTCCTGTGGGTTTCTGAGATCTCAGCTCCTTATGGGGGGAGATAGCTTCGTTTTTCTCCCTCCATTCTGCCCAGGGCATAATCACTATGCCACCAAACTCCAGGAAAAATTCATGGGTTATCACAAATTGGAATCAGGAAATATTAAGGTTAGAGTTCTCTTATCCACAGTTCTTTTTAGCGGTGGCCACAGGCATATCTCTCTCTGGTTCAGTCTTTTGTCTTTCCACACCTTGGGCTCTGCCCTGCTGGGACCAGTGCTCTAGTTCCTTTATCAAGGACTAAATGGCCCCAGGCAACCCCTCTGCAAGTCAGCCTCCTTCCCCAAAGCGCTCAGCTTGAGTCGGAGTCATACTGTGCACCAGGAAGCCTGCTGCTTTGCCTCGCAGTCTTGGACTTGCTCCTCGGCGCTGTCTTGTGGTGCCTCGCAGGCTCCTTGTCTCTGATTCAGGGTCTTGACATTGCAGTCTCTAATGACTTTGCTGGCCCTGCCACTTCAGACAGGGATCTCATATCCCCCTGTGTCTGGTTCTTCTTCATCGGCAGCCACAGGATTCCTCCCCTGGCTTCTGAGATGGGTGATTTGTATACCTGATAGAATGGCAAAACTTTCCAGCCCTCACGAATTCCACACATCTTATCTGCATGATCTCATGGGCATGTGTGGGAGTTATGAAGACTATGGATAAAAGAGCTTCATCAAGTAAGTTCCCTTCACCACAAGAATAAAAATCGTGACTCTGATAAAATAGTCGGGATATTCAGTGATTTTTTTTAATAAATCATTTTATTGGGGGTCCTTATAGCTCTTAGAATAATCCGTACCTTAGTTGTATCAAGCACATTTGTACATATGTTGCCATCATCACTGACTGATTCCTAGGTTCAAAGTGGGGTCTATATTTATACTTTTGTAAGATTATAAACTAATGAAAAATGAAAAAGAATATAGAACATAGGGCATTGAGAGGGGTTAAAGGCTCAAGTGGTTTTCTTATATAGATGAAAGAGGAAAAAAATTCACCTTAGGAAAAAAGCAAGAGTTATTTATCCAAAGGGCAGAATATATTGCTTTAATGTTGGTAGGTTTATGTATGTTGGGGAGTAAATAATTATTCCTCCAATTTCTTCAATTTTCTCAGTGAGGTAAAAGGGAGGGGAGAATTATCAGCTAAGAATGGTAATTGGGGCTGAGCCCCAGTGGCAGTAAGTTGAGCGCGAGACTGCGGCCCGTGGGCTTGGCGGTTCAAATTCAGCAGTGGCTCTCAGGAACGGCACTGGTTAGCGCCCACGACCACCAGAGTCAGTGATGCCTCCAAACAAAACAAAACAAAAACAAACAAACAAAAGAATGGGAATGAGAGATCACTTTTAGTGATTTGAAAAGAGAAATGTGAAAGTGTTGCTGAAATGAATGGGGTGCTTCGAATTAATGGCCCTGAATGTAAAATAAAACATGTTAGGTTAAAGTGTACAGAGGCTGGGCTGCAAGGAGTATTTGGTATGTTACATTAAACTAAATAAAGCCACATTGTTAGGTGAATATGGTGAAGAAGGAGAGTTGTAAGAAAATATTAGAAAAAAGAGAAAATAGCAGAGTAAGGTAGCATCATGGACCACAGAATTCAAATTGTGTAAAGAGATAAATAAGGATATTGTGGTTGAATCAATGGCAAGAGATCCTAAGGATATTTAACTGTTATTTAAAGGAATGAGATTGAAAGATAAGAGGTGGTTTAGATAATAGGAGGTTTAAGCAGATCATTATTGGTATCATTATTGGTGGTATTAGTGGTATCATTATTGGTGCTATAAGGATTAAGAAATAACATGGGGATGTGTCTGTGAATGGGTGAGTGACCAAACCTATACATGAGAGGTGGTCAGTGAATTACTGAATTGCAGTATGAGATGGAGCATCTGTGTCCATTTTAAAACATTAATTAAGAGTTATTATAGGATTATTGTCAGCTGCCACTAAATGACTCCGTTTTGTGGTGATTCCATGTGCAACATACCTAAATCTAGCCCGTATGTGTGCCACCTTCAAAGCCATTGTTTCTCTGTTGATTTTGTTTTGTTTTGTTTTGAAATAACTTTCAGGCTAGAGGGTTCATCTACCAGCAATATATTGAGCAGTCTAATTTTGTAGATTTTTGGAAGTAGATAGCTAGGATTCTTTCCTTATTTATCTTAGTCTGCAACCTACACTGAAGTCTGTTTACCACTAGTGACCATGATGAGACTTTAAATATTTCATTAGTAATTCCTATCCATAAGCATATAGAAAAGCTGATATCGTCATATGATATATTAAAATCTTTTACTCTGACTCTGGCTTTGCTCTGCACAGGCAAACTTTGGCACTTTTGTTTGCTAAAGACAGTGTTACTTGTGTTTAGAATTTCTGAGTGGTGCCATGGCGAATAATTTGACTGCTTACCAACAGATTAGAGGATATAATTTAGACAAGGTAATTTAAGAGAAAGGCATTCCAAACCCTTTTTAAAAATCACTATGGAACACATTCTATCTGACACATATCGGGATTTCGTGAGTTGAATCAACTTGCTAGCAACTGGTGGTGATAGTACTTTTTTGATGAGGAAAAATTCTTCATACGTGTAGTTTTTTTTGGGGGGGGGCATCACTGCCCTCTGGTGGGTGTAAAAGGCCCAACCTTGCTCCTAGAGAGCGGCTGCTGGATTTGAACTGCCAACTCAGTGGGTCGCAGGCCTGCACACAACCTATATGTAGCTTTATAGAAGTCAATTTAACTGAAACTTTACTGTAATTCTTGTAGTCTCTTGGCTTTAAATTATATTTGAAGTCTCTAACTCCCATCTGTTAATATTGACCACTCTGTTTTTCTTCTTTTTAGAACATACTTGAGTTGGGTTGGAGGAAGGATGGCAGCACATCTTGGAGAACACAATTGTTTTCTTGTCGGTGGGTAAAATGGAAAGAACTATACCCTGATAGGAAGAAATGCTTAGCAATCCTTATTTTAGAATCCAGAGGGAGAGCATACCCAATACTGTGTGCCTGGGTGAAAATTTTAGACCTAGACCTAGATTTCACCCAGCTCCTGGTGAACCAGACTGGGTCGTATAGATGACTTGGACTTCAGACACTGCCATTCTGAGATACACAACATTCTTCACAGGCCACAGCAGAAGGATTTGATGTGAAAACTCCACTAAGGGAACCAGGCTTGACTTCAAACAAACTCACACTTAGCAGATTTAAGGAACCATCCTAACTCTCTAGGATTTAAGGCCTTTCAAGGTGCTAGTGTGCAAAGAAGCAGATGACTGCTATCCCCAAGCTACTAGCTACACCAAAGATATGGGACTTTATTTTAAAATTACTGCTTAGAGGGCCCTCAATGAAGCATGGCCTTGAACTACCTACCATAGTTACTATTTTCACAGCCTTCTTTCTTTCTCAGTACAGGTATTATTCTGGTAGACATGGTATATCTTTTGTGAATGAATGTAATTGAACATTTCTCCCTGACTGGTATCGTCTTGACTAAGATGGCAGGCTGGTGACGATCATGCTTCGCTGGAAAAGGATGCGGGCCTGGTCTGTGCCAAAGGGTGACTCCAGCGCTGCACTCGCCAACCCCCTGCGTCCACCACCTGAAGCCACTTGTCCTCTTTAGCATCAATGGCTCCGCCCATGCAGATCACCACATCCTGGTACCAGACTCACTACCTGCCCGATAAACACACGCTTTGGCAGGAAGGACAGACATATCCAGGAACCAACTGCCTCTCGTGGAGGCAAGGGAAGCTCTGTGTAAGAGCAGGGAGGGGAGGGCCACCTGCCAGGAACCAGTCCATGTTTACACGGGAATGGCTGACACACAGACAGGCTGGCTGGCTGACTGCAGGGTAATGGGACAGACCCTGCCCTGCTCCCCTTGGAAGTGCTATCCAGGGTCCCTCATCCCTCGTTGCTCTTGAAGCTTTCTATTTGATGTTGAGATAGGGCCCCTCTGGAGTGTGACCATCTTTTACATGCTCATGGATTCCCAGGGTGGTGTGGGTTTTTTTTTCTCCCCCAAGAAGCAAAAGCAAGGGCCTCAGGTGGTGGGGGTGGGAGTCTCTGGAAGGGCAGGAACCCCCCCCCCCCTTCTCTTTGTAACTAGTATTTTCATATAACACCTCACAATCTCAGGAGTGATGATACATGGACTCTGGAGAATGGAAGATGTGGCAGTCATGTACTCATTTTAATTTTATGATTGAAATGTAGGGGTGGAATTGAGCCTGCTAATCTGGAGATAGCCATTGAGTAGCCAATGAGGCCTCTGTGTGGGCATGACTTTCTCCTGAGACTTCTGGGAAATCTCGCAGTATTTCCTTCATGAAGATGAGAAGCTATCTTCCCCAGTTGTTGGGAGTTAGTCTCGGAGATGATTAATCACAGGCAACACAGAATGGTGGCGTCTGGGAGGCTGGAGTAGCCGGCGGAGAGACCATACAGCTTTGCCCTGATGAAGTCGGACCTCTGAGGCTGGGGAAGCCACATGGAGGCCTCTGCCAGCGATGAGTTGCTTCTGCCACCACTGGATGCTGTTGATGGACTCTGAGCCCTGGAAGCAAGGAGCCATGGGGAGACCCCTGTCGGTGCCGGGACTCTATAGCCACTGACCTGTGACTTCGTGAGTCAGAAGGAGACTTTATGGACTGATTTCGGCCATATGGGTTAATATCAGACTTGTGACTTTGAGCTGGACTGGGATGGGATGTTTTCTCAATGTCCTGTTCCTCTTGAATATAAACCCATTCCTTATATCCATATGCGTGTCTATTGAATTTGTTCCTGTAGTGTACTCAGATTGACACAGAAGGGTTTTAGGGTGGTAGTGGAGGAGGAGGCTTCCATTCCTCCCCAGGGTGAGGGACAATGGGCAAAGTGTATGTATTTAAAGAAAATTAAATTTAATAACTTTGTCTAAAGAAAATGGTACCTGGCTCTCAAAAAGAAGCATGTGTAGGGTCTTAAAGGTTTGTATTAAAACAAATAGAAATTGAAATGAGGTTTCTTTCAACCAAGTCCACTTGGAAGGATCATGCCAGCCTGAATAATTCAAAATCTAAACCAGAAGAGGAAACGGTGTTGGAGTTTAAATTGTTAACACTGGTCTGCCCAAAGCTAGGGAATGACAGTGGAAGCTCAAGACTCCTTTGCAGACTCTCCCCATGTATGTAGCGTTTGGTGAGTCCCCCGTGACCATAGTCAAGGGTGTGACTAACCTGGCTGTCAGAGAGGAACATTGTAAATTTAATTATAGCAGATGTGGGCAGGTAATTATGTAATATTATTTGTGTTCCTTTTATATCTATTTTGAAGTGTGTCCACTTTTAATATAGTATGCTTTCTTTTGGAATGTGATTTTTCAAAGTTTTGCCTACTTATTGTTGCTAAGGAGATTTTTCTTTGTGTGTCTGTGTGCTTGTTGGATTGTTTATATTAGATATGCTTTTCAATATATGAAGTCTAGGACAAGTAGAACTACAAACAGTAAGCGGACTCATAATCACCAAGGGACATGCCAGTGGGAATGGCTGGTGGGAAGGTAATAGAGAGCTAATGACAGTAAGTAAAAGAAGAAAATATTCTGAAATTGATTGTGGCCAATGATCACAAAATCCATAAAATAAAACAACTCTGTGGGCTTTTCCCCCCAATTTCTTTGACTAAACTCATTGATCATAATGATGGTGACAAGAATGTGCATAGTTTCATCCTCCTTGATTTGTCGTAAATGTTTTCAGGGACTCACTTATACACAAAATCTTAAAATAATCTTGCTATCAGGTTGAGAGCTGCAGATAATGAGGCAATATAAATTCTGTACAAGGGGGTATCAAAAAAGAAACCAATCCAGAATTGTTTCTCCCAAAACTATGTATTTCATTTTTTACAATACAACCTTATCAACTTTAAAGTACTCTCCATTACACTTAATATATTTGTCAAATCTGAGTGAAAAAGTGATTCCACTCATTGAAACACTTTTTTCTAATTCATCTGTTTGGATGACTCCAGGCACCTCCCTCGGCTTCTGGATCACTTCCTGTACTTTGTCAAATCACTGTCCTTTCATGTCCCTCTGCATTCAAGGAAATAAAAAGAAGTCGCAGGGAATGAGGGTAGGTGAGTCAGGTACATGGGACAAGAGAGGCCTGTTGTTTTTGTCCAAATTGGCATGCTGGCTGTGTGAGCAGGTGCTTTGTCACGGTGGTAAACTCAGTCCCCCATATGCTACAAATCAGGCCTATTTTGTCACACCTGGTTAAACAACCTTTTCATAACCTGTAAACAGAAAACTTGATTAAGGGTCTGACCTGATAGAATGAAATCCAAATACACTTTGACACTAACATCAAAAAAAAGAAAGAAAGAAAGCAGTGCCTTCAGCACCCTTACTAAAACTACTGGGGTAGCTTGTGGGAAAACTGTAAAAGTTGTTCTGAAGTGATAGAAGGAAAAGTTTGTAGCAGGGAATGATTAGATGGTTGTCCTACAGAGTACCATGTTGGAACTGTGAATGCAGAAACACAGAACGAGGATATAAGCAGAAAGTAATGTTAGAAGAGTAGGCTATCAAAACTCACCATTGGTACTCCATAGTGAATGACTTACCTAACTCCTTCTCACCCTGGTCTCCCACCCCACGCCATTGCTGTTTACTCATAGAATTGAAAATATTAGACTCAGGAGAGGAAAGTTCTTGGAAGCATGGAAACAGGAATAAAAGGAAGCAAGAGAACCTTGATATTGAAATCAGAGCTCATGTTACAATTAAATTTAATTGCATAATAAAATCACTAGATAATACTAAATTTACTAGAAACCAGATGAGATGTGTTGATTGGAAACTTAGAATTTTTACACAACTATCAAACCATATGGTCCTAACACAGAATGTTGATATCAATTATTAGCAAATACAAAAATATTGTATGTTTATATAAAATTTACACCTGATACATATGTTGTACTCTAGATTCTGCAGTCTAATCTGTACAACATATTCAAATATTTTTGATGCCTGTGAGCTATTTTATTCTGATTTAATCAAACCATAATTTGGGAAGGATCTTTTCATTGTGGTTCATTTCTTTCTTTTCTAGCCCTCTGGTGAGTCCATTGTGCTAACAAAACAGCACCACATAAGACTTCTCATAATTCTATGTGCATATTAATTACCAATAAAATAGTTAGTGCTTACCTACTATCTCCCAATAAAGTGAAATAAATTCATGTTATAATTTTCCACTTATGTGTTTTGACAAGTTTATTATCTGTAATTATTTTCTTTGCCAGATATAACTTTTAGCTTTTAATCTATGCTTATGAGACCATTAGACTTTTCTTTTCCTACATCACGCTTTCCACATTGGATTTTTTATTCCTTTTAGGAAAGTATGTTAATTATTATTCACACTTACTCAAAACAATTATTTTTCTGGTTGAATCTTGCCATTGTACATTCATCTTTATTCACATGTTATATTTATGTATATATTATTAAGATGTATGTTAATTATTATTCACTCTTACTCAAGACAATTATTTTTCTGGATGAATCTTGCCATTGTACATCATCTTTATTCACATGTTATATTTATATATATATTATTAAGATGACAGGTCAAATAGAAAATTAGTAAAATGCAGATATGAAGTTATTACTGTAATATAAAGAAAGCATCATAGCTTCCTCACTCATTATCATCCAGTCGATGCCAACTCATAATGACCTGATACTACAGGAAGAAATGTCCCCATGAGCTCTGAGATTATTATTTTTAATTAAAAGATTATTTAATTGGGAAGTCTTACAGCTCTTATTACAATCCATACTTAATTATATTAAGCAAATGTGTACGTATGTTGACATCAGTATTTTCTAGAATTTCTTTTGTATTTGAGCTCTTTGTATCAGCTCCTCTTTTTTCCTTACCCCATCCCACTCTTGTGAGCCCTTGATAAGTTATAAATTATTACTTTCATATAGTACATCAACCATTGTATCCCTTTCACCGTGGTTTCTATTGTTCATCCTGGTGTGTGTGTGTGTGTGTGTTTATGTGTCCTTCATTGCAGTTGGTTCCCCTTTTCTCCTTTACTCTCATCTTCCCCATGTCCTCCTGGGGCATCACTACTCCCCTTCCTGTTCCTGGATTTTAGGTACTGTTAGTTCTTATCATTTATCTGTCCTATGTGCATGCTCCAGTCTACAAGAAATGAAAGGCAGGACTAGGAATCTGATTAAGGGTGGGGGTGGGCAGTTAGGAAGGTTCAAGGAACCAGAGTAATATTGTGTATTTCATTGGAGCTACACTGCACCCAGCTATACTGTGTAGACACATCCTTTCTTTGTAACCACTGGCCTACACACATATACTTATAGGACAATACATTGAGGTAGTAGATGGGCTCTGGGCCTCTGCTCAATTCCTCCCTCACTGAAAAAACACTTTGTTCTAACAATTCTATGATTGTGTTAGTCTGGGTTGACAAGAGAAACAAGTTCATGGACACTTATATGTGTATAAGAAAGAGTTTCATGCACAAAAGCAATTTAATATCAAGAAAACATCTCAGCCCAGAACAGATCAAATCCATAAGCCAATTATTAGCCCATATGTCCAATACTACTTAATAAATTCCTCTTTAGACTCACAAAACACATGCAACTATGCTGAATGCAGGACTATCACAGGCCAGTTAGTGGAAATTCTTGTAAGATCCAATATTGGTTGCAGGATCTCAGTGCTAGCGTGAGTATCTATGTATCACTTCTCCAACATCAGGACGCTAGCTGCCATCAGCACACATCCATCAGACTCTTCATCAATAGTGTCTATCACGGAGTGAGCCTGTCTCCTATTTTCAATGAGTTATTTATCTTCTTATGCCTCCAAATGAGGTCATCAAAGGGTGACCTGATTGACAGGCTAAATTCCACCCTTCACTCTTAAGTCTCAAACTGACAGAGGTTATGTAATTACTAGAGTGATGCTCAGTCTCCAGGCATAATCGCCAAAGCAAATGTGGTGAAGAAAGCTCCCAGGCTAAAAAAAGATACAGCACCTGGCGACTTAAAGGTTTGAAGTTAAACATGGAAGCAACAAGCCCACACGGAAGAAGCATACCATCCTGTGCAATCACGAGATGTTGACAGGATTGGGTACCAGCCATAAGAAGACCCAAAACAAACAAACAAAAACGTTGAGAATGTGGGGGCTTAGCTCAAGATAGGTCATTTGGCAATGGAAAGAAAGAAAAATGACAAAGGCAGAAAATAGATTTAAAGGTTTATTTCAGAGCTCCTGAGCACGCTTAACAGGTATCTATCGGGGGCCCAAGAAATCAGGCTGTCAGGACAAGAGGAGAAGAGTTTTATAGCCTGGGTCCTGGGGAAGGAGTAACCTGGGAATTTTCCATTGCAATTTGGCTATCTGCAAAGTTGAGACTAAGCAACAATGGTCAATGTTATCTGCAAGGGTTAGCCTCCTGCATTTGGGTTTGGAAGTTCCCTGCATGGAGAGTGGGAGACTTGGTTTTTCACAATGTACTTGGAATGTTCTTCACTTGCCCAGGACATTTTTCCACTTACTGGCCCCAACTCCTGTTTCTGCAAAACATTCCAGCCTATTTGATGATAAGGAAGTTGTAGTCTGTCTGGTAGGGGGTGTTGTGGGATTTAGACGGCAGAGCAGGCAGAAGGGAGACTGGTGGGGAAGTAGGTGTACCAGTGGAGAAGAAGCTGATTTATTCTGACCCTGGACAGTTCTTGTATGTGCTGCTGAATAAATCTGAGAAAACATGAAACTAAGAGAAAAAAAAAAAGAGATAAAGATTAGTGGACCTAGAGGCATAATAGCCAGGTGACTTAGGGGAATTGTAACTAGTCAAACAGGAAGTGTTTTTTCCCTCCATGACCACAGAAGTCTTCGCTTAGGGATGCCAGTGTTTCTACATTTTGCTCTAGTAGGCCTGATTCATTGATGTCATAGGAGGACTCTTCCCTGAGGAAGAGGCAAATGCCCCATTTGTCAGTGGTGAGAAATCTAAGGTCCATCTGTTTTGTAGGGCAACTTGGGACAGAGAGGTGAGCAGGCTCTCTAATGAGGTTAAGCAGACTGCGGTGAACTCCAAAGCGGTCTGCAATTGGTCTTTCATATCTTGTGCTGGTAGAATGGAGTGGCCAAGTACACCTCCAGATATTCCAGATGTTGCAACTGAAGAGAGTAGTCTTATACCTGCCATTATAGGAAAGAAAGCTGCTCTCTTTGACTTTCAGACAGAGAGTAACCATAGTGGAACCTCACTCAGTGGAGTGGTTCATTTGCGCATGCTTTTTTGGGAACTAGTCCACCAAAGTTGATGGGGACTGTGGCCAATAGAGGTTTTTGGAGGGAGTCACACAGGAAGCAATGAGTGACATCCTTAAGCACACAGGTTTTATTAAAGGAAAGTAGAGTGTTTGGGAAGAAAGGGTGGTAGACTGAGGTTTATGAGGTATTCGATCTTGAAGTGTTTGTTCTTCCTAGAGAATCTTGGCAGGGATTTGTACCTGGGCTTGAGAATCTACAACGCATATCCTGTAAATATTCATGTTGCCCGAGGGGAGTGTGCTGTATCCAGTATTGTATCTTTTGCCTGTGATTCCCTCTAACCATCTATGATCCTAAGGGTCGCTGATACTGAGGTGGAATGTCCTCTGCCAAATAAAAGATTATTTTTCATCGTATACATCATGTATTCTGCATGATCAGTATGGGCACCTACCATACTGCTCAGGTCACTACTGACTGTGGGCCTGTTTTTGGTTGTGTAGGAATCAGACAAATGGTCTATAATAAGTTGTGACTGCTTTAGGCTTGAGGTGAGTGGACAAGCTCACGCTGGAAACCTTGGATAGAACAGTCTTTGTGTCCAATAAGATGAGTTATTTCAGTTCACTGTGGAGTGCAGGTTTCTTTGACTATGATTAAGGTAATTCAAGTGGGTTCCCAAACCTTACAAACATAGGGAACCTCATGAGCATTAACGGGGTGTGGATGGGATTGCCTTGGCTGAGTTGGGAAAGAGGGAGAAAATAAGGGTCACAGAGGTTTGTGGTCCCAATGTCGAGTGACTCCAAGTTTGGTGGGGCAGGAGGGCATGTCTGAGAGGCAATGCATAACTGGCTTGTTATCCAGACCTATGAGAGTCCCACTGGACAATGGGTGAGAGGGACAGCCATCAGTTCCCATGTCAGAGACTTGGGAAGGGTGTAAAGGACAAGCTAAGGTAGGAAAAACAGAGAAGGTAGCTCCTGTATCAACCAGAAAGGACAAAACCTTGGGCTCAGCAAGGGTGAGTGGGGTCACTGGGTCTGGGCTCCATCAGTCCTCAACAGCTGGGCCCAGTCATGTCAGTCGTGGCTCAGGGCTTGGAGAGACTGATTTTTCACAACTGGGCTCCTTCAGGGGCTGCTGACTACGTGCTAGATAAGACTTTGTGTGTGGACGAAGCTGTGGGCAGTGGCCGGCTCAGTGATCTTGCTGACCACACTTGAAGCAGGCTCCTGGATGTGATACTCCAGGTGTTACTGCTGTTGTCAGGGTCTGGGAAAGATGTTGATGTCTTCCTGATTGCAGAGGGTCCCAGAGGCTGCCATTGCGCTTGGGTTTGTAAATTTATCCTTTGATGATTTCGGGATTCTCTGCCTGCCTCTGCCTGCTCCTCTCTGGTATTAAAGACTTTAAAAGCAATATTTACCAGGGCCCAGATAGGCTCTGAAGGCCATCCTCAGCCTTGTTTAATGTCTCCCTAATGTCTGGAGCTGACTGAATAATGAAACGTGTGGCTAGGACAGTGGCCTCTGATAGTGGTTTGGGACTAGGCAGATATATTGGATAAGACCTTCAGTTAGGCAATTTAAGAATAATCTGGTTTGGTTGAGGCTACGGGAAACTGTAGTAGTGTGAGTATTGGGTAGTAGTGTGAGTCTCACCCTAGCTTAAGCTAGAAAATAAACTCCTTTTGTTCCTTTGCAAAAAAAAAAAGAGGAAGAAGAAGAAGAATCTGGTTTGGGGACAATTTCCCTAAGCTTATCAAAGTTGATTGCTTATCAAAGAGATTGTCTGGAGGTTGGCCAATGTGCACTGGAGCATTTTATCTCTGTGAACCCCAACAGCATAATTGACTTGGTTAGGTGAACCTGGCCTGAAGTTTGCTGAGCCGTGATAAAAACAAGCTCTTTTTCTTCTGAGGTGAGAGTGGATGCTAGGACTACAAAAATACCATGCCACGATAAATCATAGACTGGAGACAAATAGCAAAACTCTTTGATGTAGGTGGTAAGATCACTGGAAGAGGAACCTAAGTGCTTTTCAATTTGGGACAAGTGAAAGAAAAGGGAACATGAACACAGATGATGCCTTCAATGCCCTCAACTTCCTGTAGAGGGCAGAGGAGGGGTTGGTGGGAGCAGGTGTGATGACTCACAGCGGAAGAGAAAAGAGAGGGCTGAGAAATTTGTGTGGAGGGATTAGCAGAGGCATAGCTAGGAGTTGATGGGTGGCTGAGGGGGTCGTAATGAGGGGTTCAGAATATGGAGGAGGGCTACTGGGGTTGCAGACAAGAAGTCAGGGGATTCAGAAAAAAAGGAAGGGGGGGGGGGGTAGTGACAGGGTCCCCATTGAGGAGCGGCGGGTCTGTCTGAGCTGGTGGGTGTTTCTGCTTAGGAAAGTGTTGGGCTAAAGAAACTTAAGTGGGGTGACAGGTAGTCAGAGAGAGGAATGGGAATGGGAAAAAGGAAGAAAGCTTGGATGTATGGGATCTCAGACCATCTGTCAACTCACTGGCAAAAGTTACTAAGATTAGTAATGGCACTGAAATTAAAGGTACTGTTTTCTGGCCAGCAGGACTCACTGTCTAATTTGTGTTTGTACCAGAGGTATGGTGTTAAGCTGAGAGGTTAGCAAGGAGACACCCTAAGGATGTGGAATGATTGGGCTTGGAATTTTTTCTCCCCGTGTGTGTTAGTCCAGGTAGACTAGAGAAAAAAAAACCTTGAAGACACTCATATGTGTATAAGAAAGAGTTTTATATACAAGAACAACTATGCATTAAGAAACATCCCAACTCAGTCCAGTCCAAAGTCATAAGTCTGCCGTTAGCACCATTAACACATATGTCTGACAGCAATCTTTGAAGTCCTCTTCAGACTCACAGGCACATGCAATGATGTTGTCAAATGCAGGACAATCACAGGCCAGTGGGTAGAAAGTCTTGGGATCCAGTGGTGGTTTAAGGATCCCAGCACTGGCAGGAGTCTCCATGTGGCTTTTCCAGCTTCAGAAGTCTGGTTCCAACAAGGTGTGTCCATGTAACTTCTCCTCTGGGATGTCCCACAGGGAGCCAACCTTGTCAGTCGAGTGTCTGCAAGGAAGTGAACTGAGAAGATAGTGTCTTCTGCCTCTAAGAAGAAATTACCACATTAATTCTAAGGAAAAGGCCATGCCCACACAGAGGTCTCATTGGCTACCTCCAGATTGGCTGGCTAGACCACCCCTATATTCTTAGTCCTCAAATTGACACCAGATTATGTGACTGCCACAGACTACTTTTTGTCAGTTTGACACTGTCACATAACTCTGCAACCATGTATAATTTTCCAACGATCAATAATGAAACCATATGTGTACCTAATAGGACTCTTCCTGGATTTCATGCACCAAATTTAGGGAAATTTGGTGATGAAAAGAAAGAAAAGGGGAAAAGGCAGAAATTAGTTTTAGATTTATTTTTTTTCAGAGCTCCCTGGTGAGGTTCACAGGTATCTAGTTGGCGCCAGAGAAGTCACTCTTTCTGGGCAAAGGGAGAAAAGTTTTAAAGCCCAGGTCTTGGAGATGGAGTAGCTGGGGAATTTTCCATTGAGATTTGGCTGTCATCAAAGCCTGGACTAAGAATCAATATTCAAAGTTATTTGCAACAGTTAGTCTCCTGCATCTGGGTTTGGAAGGTCACTGAAGGGGAGGGGGAGGTTTGTTTTTTCACAATGTGCTTGTAGTGTTTCTCACTTGCCCAGGATCTTTTCCCGCATCCTTGCCCTACAACTCCAGTTTCTGCCTGCCAGAGCAGAGACCTAAAACCCTTCTGTAGCCGATACTAACTCTTTAGAGAACTAGAAAGCCCCATCACTCTCCCACTGAACAGCTGGCAAGTTTGATCTGCTGGCCTTACAGGCAGAACCGCAACTCATAGCCACACCACCCTGGCTCCTGCTAAGCATCACGCTAAGTGAAATTAAGGGTGGAAGTGTTAAAAATCAATAGAAAATTTCTCACATAATTGTAGCTATAATGTTTCATATAAAATCATGTTTGAATATAATATCTAAAAGCATTTTAAAATGTATTTTGCAATTTGAGGCTGTGGTAACGACATTTTTCTTCTATTACATGATCTATTTATTTAATTGGGTGGGCAACATCAGCAAGGATTCATGTTAGACAGAAAAGAAAAAACAACTTATATAGCAGTTATTTCACAAGATTCGAGAAATGAAGGAAAGGATTGTTTTCATGGGAGATATGAGTTGCAGACTTTAACAATAACTTCTGGAATCTCACCAATGCAAGTTTTCTCTACATCTGGTCTCAGGCCCAAGGACCTGCTGTGTTTTCAGATTCTAGAAAAGAAGCCCAGCATCTCTTCCCTGCATCTCTCTTTGTCTTTCTAAGAAAAATGTAGGAAATATTTTTTTCTATCCTCCAATGTCCATGTTCTCTCATTAGCTATTGTGGAACCAAAGAGTTTGCCTTTCATTGCAGGTCACTTATCACCCTCCTTCCCTGCTGTGCCACCAGGGTCTTGCTCAGTGACTTAGGATCTTGCAGCCACCCATTGTTGGTGTCACAAGCCAGCTGTACAGGCCACACTGGAGATCATGGACACAATTGTCTGTGCTGGTACCACAAACTTCTCTTTGTGTCCCAAGAAGTCACCCTCCTGAGTTCCACCAAAGGGCCCAATAGGCTTTAGTTGCCTGCTCACTGTCCCATGATGCATTTTCAATTATTCATGAAATCAAAGTTATACTAACTTTATTAAATGTATCGGATAGCATATGCATGCATATGCAGGGATTTTATTTTGTCTATGACTTTGTACATCATTAGAATAATTTTTTTCCATTAAGATATTCTCTAGTAAAGTCAAATTGATTTATAGTATTTCTTTGTTATTTCTCACAGCTTTGCTTAGGCATACTGTTTTCTCTAACTGCAGATTAGGTACTGGTGTTAATGGCAGCACATTAGAGTACATTAAGATAGCTAGGTATTTGAGAATTAAATCTCAGTATCTCTATTCTTCACAAAACACATATCAATTTTGTGCAGATGTCAAATTTGACACTATATTTTTTTTTGTTTTAAGAGGAATGTTGATGCAGTGGTCATAGACTCAACTGCTAACCAAAAGGTTAACAGTTCAAGCCAGCCAGCTGATCAGTGGGCAATAAATGTACTGTTTCTGTTTTGTTTCTCATAAAGTATGTTTTTATAAAGATTTACAGACACAGAATTCCTACGGGGACATTCTCTCATACTTTAGAGCAGTGATTCTCAACCTTCCTAATGTCATAGCCTTTTAATACAGTTTCTCATGCTGTAGTGACCCCCAACTAGAAAATTATATTTGTCATTACTTCATAACTGCAATTTTGCTACTGTTATGAATCATGCAACCACGTGAAAGGCTGGTTTGGCCCCAGATTGAGAACTGCTGTCCTGGAGCTTACTGAGATCGGGATTAACTTAACCCAATGGGTGTAGGCAGGGTGCATTCTCAGTTATCACATTGGTGTTGTCTGATACCATCAAGTAAGTCCAAGAAAAGTGACCTCATGACAACGGAATGAGACACTGTGTGAGCCCAAAATTGTAGTCATTTCTCTGTTGGTCGTGATGTTACCCATTGTTCCAATGAGAGCACTGGGGGTTCTTTATATGCATGTCAGTCTATACTAGAAGCTGCAATGCTGCTCTCCACCAGCAAGTGCTCCAATGCGTCTTTACTTTTAGCAAGGAAGCCAGTGCCCTCTGCATACCACAGATTGTTGATAGCATTGCTCTGCTCCTGGAGCTGTGCTGTTCTTCATATAATTTCTAAGATTATTTGCTCAACATACAGATGGAATGAATATGGTGAAACTTTTCACAAACCGTTTTTGATTTTAAAATTTGCAGTTTCACCTTGTTCTATTTACACGACTGTCCCTGATCCAGGTGAAGTTTCCATATGATGGTGACATAGTGTTCTAGGATTCCCATACTTCTCAATGCTATCTATCCTTTCTTATGTCCCATTGAACACCTCAGCTTAGCCAGTGGATGAGAAAGAGACATCTTTTAGTATTTTCTGGGTTGTGCCATTCATCTGGCATCAGCAATGACATCCTTTGTTTCTCATCCTCTTCTAAATCTAACCAGATCCTCTGACAATGCCCTGTCAATGAGCTTCAGCAAAATTTTCCTTGCATATGATATCAATAATATTGTAACCTGGGCTGAGCCCCGATGGCGTAAGTGGTTGAGTGTGGGACTGCAGCCCGTGGGCTTGGCAATTCAAATCTAGCAGTGGCTCTCAGAAGCAGCACTGGGTAGCGCCCATGACCACCAGAGGCCGTGATGCCCCACCCCCACCTCCCCAAAAAATATTGTAATCTACTTGACCATTCTGTTGGGCCTCTTTTTTTATTTGGTGGGGGGATGGGTACAAAAAAGGACATGTTTCGATCAGTTGGCCAAATACCTGTCTTCCCAATTTTCTGACTTAAAATAATAGTGAGTGTGCCGTTCATGTGCTTATGTTAATTTCATGATTGAGATGTAGGGGTGGAGTCTAGCCTGTTAATCTGGAAATAGCCCTTGAGTAGCCAATGAGAACTCTGTGAGGGCATGGCTTTCTCCTGAGACTTCTGGGAAATCTCGCGCTATTTCCCTCTTGGAGATGAGAAACTATTTCTCCTGTTGTTGGGTGTTAGTCTCAGAGAAGATGAATTACAGAGAAGACAAGATGGCAGCATCTGAGGAGCTGAAGGAGTCAGAGGAGAAGCCACACAGCCTTGCCCTGATGGAACCAGACCTCTGAAGTTGGAGAAGCCATGTGGAGATCCCTGCCAGCGCTGAGTTGTTGCTATCACCACTGGATGCTGTTGATGGACCCTGAGCCCTGGAAACGAAGAGGCATGAGGGTACCCCTGCCAGCGCCGAGACTCTGCACCCACTGGCCTGTGACTTCCTGAGTCGGAAGAAGACATTATAGACTGGTATCAGACATATGAGCTAATATCAGACTTAAGACTTTGAACTGGACTGGGTTGGGATGCTTTCTCAATGTCCTATTCCTCTTGTATATAAACCATACCCTTGTATCCATATACATGCCTATGAGTTTTTTCCTCTAGTTTACCCGGACTAACACAGAGAGTCCTTCCAGTGCTTTGTCAGCTTCCGGAAGCATTTCTATTGGTAGCTCATCAATTTTTGGAGCCTTGTTTTGGGCTGCCTTCAGTGCAGCTTGAACTTCTTTCAGTACATTGTTCTTGCTCACATGCTACCTCGTGAAAGCGTGGAGTGCCCATGTGTTCTTTCTGGTACAGTGACTTGTATTCTTTGGATACTTCTTGTATCACTCAATATTGTGTCAAGATAATATAACAATAGTACAATTCGAGGTTCAATTCATTTTTTTTAGTTCTTTCAGTTTAAGATATACTGAGTGTGTTCTTTGTAGTTTTCTAACTCGGTGTCTGTACACATTTCATTGCAATATTTTACTTTGTCTTTTTGAACTGCTCTTTGGAATTATGTGCAGTTTTTTAATTCATCATTTTGAACCATGTACCATAGATATTCTAAGATATACAACACGATTCAGAGTTTCTTCTGACACCCACTTTGATTTTTTTCTCTCTTTCTTGTCATTTTCATTACCTTTGATTTTCTTTATGAATGATTGCTGTGTTAGTCTGCGTAGACTAGAGAAACAAATCCATAGACATGCATATAGATCTAAGGGAAATGTTTATGTACAAGAGGAATGGAACATTGAGAAAACATCCCAACCCATTCCAGTTCAAAATCACAAGTCCAATATTAGCCCATATGTCTGATACCAGTCTATAATGTCTCCTTCTGACCACGAAGTCACAGGCCAGTGGGTGCAGAGTACTGGTGCTGGCAGGGGCCCCTCCTGGCTCTTTGTTTCCAGGGCTCAGGGTCTATCACCAGTATCCATTGGTAATAGAAACATTTCAGGGCTGGCAGGGGTCTCATTGTGGATGTACCAACTTCAGAGGTCTGATTCCATCAGGGTAAGGCCATGTAGCTTCTCCTCCACCTCCTCCAGCTCCCCGGACGCTGCCATCTTGCTAGCTGAGTGACTCCCAACAACTGAGAAGATGGTCTCTCATCTCCATGAGGGAAATACCACGAGACTCACCAGAATTATCAGGAGAAAGCCGTGCCCACACAGAGGCCTCATTGGCTACTCATTGGTTTATCTCCAGTTTGACAGGTTAGACTTCACCCCTACATCCCAATTATGAAATTGGCATCAAGTACATGACCACCACAATTGCCTTGATGTCCTCCTACTGCCATCAGGTTTTGTCATTGCTGTTCAATGTATTGAATCACTTTCTTAGGTGTGCTCCAATTCAGGAGTCATAGATCCAAGGTCACATTTTGGTTCATGTAAACTAGCTTGGATTTTCTTTGTTTTATCTTGAACTAACATATGCTCTATTCCATTTCAGACCCTGTCTGATTTCAGCCACTGACATTGAGTTTTTCCATTGTGTCTTCCCACAAATATAATCTATTTGATTATCTGTATATTCCATATGGTTAAGTTCACCTTTTGTGTTGTTGAAAAGTTATTTGCAACAAATAAGTGATTAGTTTTGCAAAATTCTGACATGCAGTCTCCAGCTTCATTTCTATCAAGTTGATATTGTCCAACTACTGTACCTCCCTCTTTGCTTCCAACTTTTGCATTCCAATCACCAATATTTATCAATGCATCTTGATTGCCTGTTTAATCAATTTCCAACTAAAATTACTAGTAGAATCCTTCAATTTCATTGCCAGTAGCATTTGTGGCTGGTAAATAAATTTGAATAATAGTTGTATTGGTTGGATTTCCTTGAAGGCAGGTAGATATAGTATTAAAAAAGACAATCTTGTACTTCATGATGGATTTAGCAAGCTCCTTTCTGACAATGAAAGCCATATTATTCCTCTTGATTATATAATTCCAGCCATAGTATATCATATGATTTCCTGATGGAAAATAGCTAGTACTAGTCAATTTCAGACCATTCATATCAGAACTAGAGATCATCATGTGCTCTATTTCATTTTTGGCCACTTTGAATTTCCCTAGATTCATACTTCACACATATCGAATTCTGATCATTAGGACATTTTTGTTGTCATTTTTTTTCTGTTTGTTTTACCGGGGGTCTTGTCCAATTAACAAATGAAGATCCTGAAGGCTCCTACTCCCACACGCTGTGTGGGACTCACCTCACTAAGGCCACCTCCTCTCCTAGAAAACAGCTCCTCTTCGGTCACATTTGAAGTGCCTTTGGATCTGACAAGCTCACCCTCCAGCAGTTTCTCCAACAATAATCTGTCCCCTGTGATTTGGCTTTCATTGCTGGACAACAATTCAAAGCTCTGTATCAAGTTTCCAGTGACATCTTCTCAAGTTGGACAGCAAAGTCCTTCTTACTAGTTTGTTCCAAATTGGGGAACTCCTCTGCAACCTGTTCTCTCTGACTGACTCCGTTGGCAGTTGAAATACTGGTGACATAGCTTCCCGAATCAACTCATCCCAGCAGAACAAAGTGATGGACAAGTGGTGGAGATATATACATCGGTTTGATTTCTGTTCTTTATTAAAAGACAAAACAAAACAGCACTTCTCATGTGTAAATGCAGTATTTATTAAGGGTTTTCCTTTCTAGTTGATATCTAAGTGGGCCCTTACAAATTTTAACTCAATGTAAATCCTCAGATTAAACTAGCTATTACATTTGCCAAAAAAAGAAGCTAATTAACTTTGTAGACCTTTTTATTTTCTTTCTCAGCAACTCAGAACTAGAGACGCTCATGTAACTTTCTTAAAACCCATTTTAGAATCTACCCATTTAATATTTTAACTAAGAATATATAGAGCTAGAGATAGACAGTGAGGTAATTTGTATAATGCAAATGCCTATGAAAGCGAAATTATAAGAGGAATCCATGACCAAGTTCATTGCCATTAATTTGAGTCCAGTTCATAGTGGCTCTGAAAGACAGAGTAGAACTGCCCCATTGGTTTTCTGATGCAGTAAATATCATGAAGTAGTTAATGAAATACAAATATTTTATTGAGATGGAATCTCCCAAAAAGTTTTTTCAAAGCTACGTACTTAATTTTTTTTTTAACAAAACAACCTTATTATCTTTAAAGTACACTTCATTACGCGTAATGTAGTTATCAAATCTGTGATTCCATTCTTGGAAACAGTTTTCAAATTCTGCTCTTTAGATAGTTGCCCACACTTCCCTCATTTTTCTTCTGTGTGAAGACATTAATATTTGTGGACCATAAGAAACTATGGATAACCTTTAGAAGAGTAGGAATTCCAGAACACTTCATTGTGGTCATTCAGAATTTATGCATGGATAATGGTGCAGTTTGCAAATAAAATAAGGGAATACTGTATGGTTTAAAATTAAGACACGTGTGGCAAAAGATTGTATTTTCTCATCACAGTTGTTCAGTCTCGACACTGAGCAAATCATCAGAGGATCTGGCTTATATGAATAATAATGTGCCATCAGAAATGAAGAAAAACTTATTATCCTGAGACATGTACATAACACAACATTGCTTGCTGTAAGTAAAGTGAATATGAGCATTTGCTGATGGATATCAAGGCTTACGACTCAATGTAAAGAAGACAAAAATCATCTCAGTAGAACCAATAAGTATTGTGATAGTTACATAATCTGTTGTCAATATGATACTTTAGAGTTAAGGGGTAGATTTTAGTCTGCCAATCAGGTTGCAGCTTGATGATCTCATTTGGAGGCACTAAGGAGATAAATAGCTTGCTGGAGCCAGAACACACACTCGCTTCCTATGAGACGTGCTTGCCGATAAGACACATGGAGCTCTTATAGAGCCTTGAAGATGAAGGAGCCACATGGAGACCCCTGCCAGGGCTAAGATGCTGACACCATCACTAGATCCACGAGACTTTCCCCCCACTGGCCTGTGATCTTCCTGCATTTGGCATCATTGCATGTGTTACATGTGTGTGAAGAGGAATTTGGATTGGTATCAGAAAAAAGGGCTAATATTACACTTATGGACTTGATCTGGACTGCGATGGGATGTTTTCTTAATAGTTGATTGTCCTCATATATAAAGCTCTTTCCTATACAGGTAGCATCAGGATCAATTTTGAAAATGTTGACTATGTCAAGGATTTTGTTTTGATTTGACTTATAATCAATGCTCATGGAAGCAACAGTCAAGAGAGCAAAAGACATGTTGCAGTAGGTAAATCTGCTGTACAAGACTACATTAGAACATGGATAAAGAAGGTCATTATTTTGATGTCTAAAGTAAGCCTAGGTATTTTCCAAAGCCTAATATGCATGAAGAAGTTGGACATAAATAAGAAAGACCGAGAAGAATTGATGTACTTATATTGTGATGCTGGAGAATAATGCTGAAAGTATCATGGGCTGATAAAAGAACAAACATCTCTCTTGGCAGAAGTACAGCCATAGAGTACTCTATAGAGGCAAGATCATCAAAATTTCATCTGTATACTTTAGACAAGAGATTCTCAACCTAATACCTTTGGGGGTCAAACAACTCTTTCACAGAACTTTCATATTCATAACAGTAGCAAAATTACTGTTATGAAGTAGCAACAAAAATAGTTTTATATTTTTTGGGGAGTCACCACAACATGAGGAACTGTATTGAAGGGTTGCAGCATTAAGAAGGTTGAGAACCACTGCTTTAGACATGAGAGACCAGTCCTTGGAGAAACACATCATACTTGGTGAAATGGAGGGGTAGCGAAAAAGAGGAAGGCCCTCAAGAAAATGGACTGACATCGTGGAGTCAACAAGAAGCTCATGCGCAAGGATCATTGTGGGATGGTGTGGGGCTAAGCAGGTTAATTCTGCTGTGCGCAGGATCATCACACTCAGAACCGACTGGATTGCACCTAACAAGGACAACAACAACAACAACCACAGAAGTAGGCTATTTTTCTAAATCTTTGTAACAGTCATGTGCTTATGTTAATTTCATGATTGAGATGTAGGGGTGGAGTCTAACCTGTTAATCTGGAGATAGCCATTGAGTAGCCAATGAGGCCTCTGTGTGGGCATGGCTTTCTTTTCATACGTCTGAGAAATCTCTCGATATTTCCCTTGTTAAGATGAGAAGCTTTCTCCCCAGTGGTTGGGAGTTAGTCTCAGAGACGATGAATCACGGACAAAAAAAGATGGCAGCACCGGAGAAGCTGGAGGAGCCGGCAGAGAGACCATATGGCGTTGCCCTGATGGAGCTCTGAAGCTGGGGCGGCCACATGGAGACCTCTGCCAGTCATGAGTTGCTTCTGCCACTACGGGATGCTGTTGATGGACCCTGAGTCCTGGAAGCGAGGAGCCATGTGGAGACCCCTGCCAGTGCCGGGATTCTGCACCCACTGACCTGTGACTTCATGAGTCGGAAGAAGACTTTATAGACTGATTTTGGGCATATGGGTTAATATCGGACTTATGGCTTTGAACTGGACTGGGCTGGGGTGTTTTCTCAATGTCCTGTTCCTCTTGTATATAAACCTTTTCCGTATATCCATATGTGTGTCTATGAACTTTGTTTCTCTAGTCTACCAGGACTAGCACAATCTTACTCACAATGACTCATGATCTCTACTGAGTTTTTGCCTTCAACTAGAGTTTCAGTGCATAGTATCAAGCTGCTTGAATTGCTTCCTTTATCAAAACACTCTATTTACTTCTAGTCACAGAATACTAGCACTGACATATAAATTTTGTTATTTCCTGTTCCAGAATATTTGAATATTTCCTGTGTTAAAAGTTGGAAGAAAAACTTGCCTATATACAAGAAAGATCACAGCCCCTCAATAGCTGATAGAAACTGTAGTTGTTTTTCAGGATAAAAAAGCAAAAATCTAGGGGCTATCAAGTGAGTATCTGAGAAGGCATACTTAAGAATGAACCTTGGGAATACAGGTATTTTTCTGAAGAAGTCAGGAGGAAATAGCCTTAAAGTAGGGTGGGTAATGGGTGGAGGCTAGAGAGATAAAGAAAATGAGGGCTGGGGATAAAAAATATATATGCCTTATTTTTGTCTACAGATCCCAAAGAAATGGTTTCTCAGTAGAAAAATGAAGAAAATATCAGAGAACAGAGTATAAAGAGAGTAAAAGACTAAGACATGTCTTCCATATTTATCCTCAGAACACTCACTAGTGATCTCTGGGAGGACAGAGTCTATGGCAAGTCATTATCAGAAAAACAGATAGAGTCAAAATGAATAATATATTTAGAGGTGGAAATTATAAGTGAAGTGTCTCTTTTTCACTAATTTGGCCCTGATTTTAAGGAAAGCTAGATTCACATAGAATCTAGGACTTGCATGAATGAAGAAACTCATATGTAAATTTCCACTGTGGCCTAATAGACAAGCTAGACTCCATCCTCCACTTTTGTATCTTCAAGAGAACATGAAATTACATAGCTACTACAGAGGAGAAGCGTGGTCTTGCTATAATATCAATAACCTATATGCTGCATTAATATATATATATATATATATATATATAATTCTGGCAAACCTATGACTGATATTCTCAAGGCATATTATTGTAGATTTTCCTGAAAATTAACCCCCATTGTTGTTGGTGTTGTTGTTTAAATAGTGTCTAGCAACAAAAGGACTAATCCTATAAAAGTGAATAATTCAGGTGATGAGATACGGAGTTAGTCTACATTGGCCCAATATTCCTCTCAACAGGACTTTAAAAATTAGTTAAAGGGGCTAGTCAAAGACAAATATTAATGGAGGACCACTATTCCCCAGAGGGGTGATTGATTTAGACTCTCTACCATAAATTAACAAGGAGATTTTGAAAGGGATACAAAGACAGATAAAAGCAAGCAAGCAAGCGCAAAAACAAACAAACTAAAACAGAGATCCAGTCATGAGTTTGGGTTCATACTAAATCCTAGCTCCAAAATAAGCACAATTAGCTCTTATATTATGTCTCTGCTTGATACTTACCCTTAGAAAGGGAGCATAGAAGATGTGGGTGCTATAGCAAAATGTAGCACATGAATTAGATGGTGGCGGGCTATCAGATAATATAAAGTCTGCGGTCTTAAAGTCTTGTCTGAAATCAAGTAGCCATTTTAGGGAGATGTCAACCAAGTCCACATGGAAGTAGCACAGCATCATCAGTCACCAAAGGATTGTAAATCGTAAAAACCAAAGTTGAAGGAGGGATTAGTATAAGAGCCTAAATTGTGAGAATCCAGGTTGCAGAAGGCTGCAGATGACAGCCCAAGACACATTTGTGGTAACTACACAAGAAATAAGCCTCCAGTGATCTCCCTCTATAGGTGAGGGATGGGCGGAAAGTGGTTACTAAACAGAGTCCATTGGAGAGCTAAGTATAGAAAATAAATGGAATAAACCTGACTTGAACAATTAAAATTTTGTCACTTGATCCCCCCTTTGATGCACCTTAGACCTGATCTGGTATTCAGCATTTTGTGTATTCTTGTTTTGTTTTATTCTATTTTTTGTTTGTTTGTATTGGGGTTTATCTCAGAGGTGTTACGTCATTGGGGGACACCCTCTTGAAGTTTGTTATATACTTTTATATTTTTCGGTATATGAAGCTCAGGATTGGTGAACCTATAGAGAAAGCAAGTAAAATAAAGATTTCAGGGGTGAGGGGACAGTGGTGGGGGTGGAGGGGGGCCGCTGACAAAGCTAAAAGGGAGATGATGCCAAGGAGTCCAAGAAGGAAAAGAAGATTTGGTAACATTGTGGTAGCCATTGTACAACAATCCTTGTTGTGATTGAACTATGGAATGATATGATACCTGTATTAACTTCCAATTAATAAATTTTTAAAAAATTTTGTCTGGAACAGCATTACTATCACATATAGATGATTGCAATCCTCTTTATGCTGGATCAAACTTTATACTTCATAGTTGGGTCCTGTGGATCCAACCAGAGTTTGTTTTAGGTGCAGTGATCTCTTTCTTGTTTCATGACAAACTTCTTCCTTAACTTTTTGAATCTTGATGTTGGCCCTTTTTCCTTACTATTGCTTACATTTTTATCTTTATGTTATGGCTATTTTAGTCTTAAAAATACTTGATGATTAAAAACATCAGATTTATAGATCAAGAACTAAATACATTGGTGAAGAATAAAAGAACAACAACAAAATAGCTTCCTTGGTAAGCATTGAATGCCAACAAGAGATCATCAGTCTTTGAAAACTATAAGAATGAATGCAACTTATAGTTAGAATAATGTTTTTCTCTTGGAAAATATTCAAACAACAAACTTACACTATCTCCCTAAAGTATTATTTCAATATTTTAACATCATATTCCAATATTATTAGAATGTATTATTCTGATTACATTATCTGCAAAATTATATTCTAAATTCTGAACAGCAACATTATACTAGCTTTTATTATTATGTCTACCAACTACTTATTATTCTTAGATTTTTTACCCATGTGAATATTATTCTTTGTTCTATCAAATTTTGATGAAAGTAGAAGTACTTTAAAAGTTTTGCATCAAGATATCTACTCTTAGTTTTTTGGAAGAGACCTTTATGTATCAGAAGGTAAATACCATCCTTTCATTCCAATTTTAAATATAGAGAGGATGTAAATAACTGTTTAAAACTACTTTGATTCTATACTGTAATATTTTCCATTGCCATGGCAATATAATATACAAATATTATAGTATTTGAATTGGAAATTATTTTTACAATACTTTAAATATTTTAAATAAAAATTAATTTATGCAAATAACTGTTGAATCATTTTATTGGGGCTCATACAACTTTTATCACAATCCATACATACATTCATTGTATGCAAAGCACATTTGTACATTTGTTGCCACCGTCATTCACAAAGTATTTGTTTTCTACTTATGCCCTTGTATCAGCTTTTCATTTTCCCCTCCCTTCCTGCTCCTCTTTCCCTCATAATCCCCTAATATTTATAAATTATTATTATCTTGTCATATAGTACACTGTCTGATGTCTCCCTTCTCCCACTTCCTTGTTGTCTGTATCCCAGGGAAGAGGTTAAATGTAGATCCTTGTAATTGGTTCCCCCTTTCTATCCCAACTTACCTTTCCCCTCCCAGTATCATCATCTTACCACTGGTCCTGACGAGATCATGTGTCCTGGATTCCCCATGTTTCCGGTTCCTAATTGTACCAGTGCACATGCTCTGATCTAGCTGGATTTGTAAGGTACAATTGGGATCATGATAGTTGGGAGAGGAAGCATTAAGAACAAGAGGAAAGTTGCATGTTTCATCATTGCTACCTTACCCTGACTGGCTCCTCCTCAGGACCCTTCTTAAAGGAGATGTCACTTCACCTAGAAATAGGCTTTGGTTCCCTTATCTGTACTCCCCATCATTTACAATGACAAAACTTTTAGACTGAACAATAAATTTGGAAGAAGGTCCCCGTTGCGTCTGAAACATGACAAGCCTTGGATGTCGGAGTGGAAGTGTGTTCTGTAAGGTTCTCATCAGTGGCTTCTCTTCTGATGTGTTTTCCGGTGAAGTCTAACTTCCATACTTTCAGGTAGCAGCTAAATACGCTCATCTTTGCACCACCCAAAGAATCCTGACTAACCAATGAGCCATGTATTGTGAGTGGTGCCTCTAATTATTTCAGCATGAAGAACATTGAAATATATATAATATTAACACAATTAAAAACCCATCACATTAAGATTTTCTGGGGAAAAAACTATTATCTTCTAGATATCACTCAGTTTACTTCTTGGGGAGTGGGGGAAATCCCTTCATGACAGAAGCAATGATGATTTAAAGACAAATGAAAACATAAACTTTATACCAGTTATTTACAGAAGATAAATCTTTGAAATTCCATAAATGTGAAGCACACAATGTCCATTAAAGAACCACAGTGCCTCTGGAAAGAGAAAAAAGTTTTCATTAGAAAGTAGTAAAAGTACAATTAATAGAGATATTTAGGTGTGGTTGAATGGAAATTTTACATTGAACTGTATTATATAAAAATCTTCTTGATCTAGTGAATGTACATTAATCTGTAGCATGCATGGTCATATAAAATAAATTGTAAATAAGGGTGTTAAGCTAGGGAATCAATAGTTCCTCAAGTTAGGTCATGGCAGTGACCATCCCTGATAGAAAATGCAAGAAATATTCAGTCATAGTTATTGAATTATTATGATTCAGTGGATAATCTTGTTTTACTGTTGATCCCTTTTAATTTGATAAATTAATTCTATTTTTATAAAATTTATAAACTTTTATAAACTTTAATTTTATAAAGAGAACTCTGAAGCGAAGGAAACTTTTGAAATCATTAAGGAGAAATGAACTTCAGCCTCCAGCTCATCACATAAGTACATAGATTCATGAGAAAGACAATATAAGGTCTCTATACTCTTAGACAAGCCCTCTTTGCCACTAAGAATAATAAATTCAAGCCAGGAAGATCAAACCTACAAAGGGGGCCGAGGGTACTGGAGAGACACTTCTTCCACACATCTCCTGCTGCACACGGGTTACCAAGTGTGGATGCACGCCTTCAAGCAGCGTCCATGTTACAGGGACTCTCTGCTCCATCACGTTCCCAAGATCGCCAAACTTTGCAGAAGTAATCAAAGTCTCCTGAAACGCACGTTAGTGGGTCTGGCCCACAGACTCTTCAGACAGTAGGCAGATATTGAACCGCGTGCCACCAGGGCTCTCACTCACAAGAACTGACGCTCAACCTGCATCATCAGAAAGCGTCGGAATAAACTTTAAAATTTCTGATAATAAAAACCCATGCAGTCTAAAATAGTTTTGTCTTACCCCAAGATCTTCTGTCGCATTTCATAATTCAGTTTGAATTAATTCAATTGAATAATTAAGGATATAAGATAGGCAAAACAGAGAACACACACATACAGTACAAAACCGTATCCATTAACCATCGGGTTAACAGAGTAGACTACGGCCCAGGGTAGAACAGTCCCAGGGGTTTCTGGGACTATAAATCCCCACAGGAAAGGAGAGCCTCAGCAAAGCCTAGAGCTGCTGGTGCTTTTGAAGCCTGAGTTTAGGGCTTGTGGTGAAGTCAAAAAGCCTACCCCAGCCGGCTTCCAATGACACAGGGGATTTTTCAATTCTCATAGGATAGTTACAATTCAAAGGACAATTGATTTTGTTTTTGTTACCTAGTTAAACAAAACAAAGCAAAACAAAAAACTTAGAGATAAACACGTCCTCGGCCTCTTTTCCAAACCTAATTAGTATTTTGTATCATTTAAAACATACAAAAATCTTGGGTTTTTAAAATTTCTATTTAAATTTTAAGTATTTTAAAGGGGTAGATATTTTCTCTTTGAGTTGGGTTCATTTAATTATGACCTCAACGTTATAAGGTCCAGAGATTTTAAATTTTTTTGAGTAATTAATTTGTGAATACTATGTGCCAGCTTTAACAATTTTTTTGTCCAAGACTATATAAGTAGATGTCTATAATTACACATGTAAATGATTCAAAAGTTATAGCGCAATGCTTTGTTTGGGAAACAGCCTTGTCATTAGAGACTTAGAGCATGTACTTCTAATTGGCTGGCTATGATCATCATCATCTACCCATTTTTACTCACACATATCACTTGCCAACCCCTCTTTTTTTTTGGGGGGGGGGAGACACATCCTGCTCTATACTTTTTCTTGGTCAAGTTCATATCTCATTTCTTTTGCAACTCCCATTCCTGCCGGGTTTGCTAATGGGTGGTTTTCTTTGTATATGATAACTAACATTAAGTTTTAGATGAATTTATTCAAAAGATTATTTTGATCTTTAATTTGTGAAAATGTCTTAGTTTCCTCTGTTCTCTAATTTCAACCAAGCAGCTTAGAGGTATAATTATGTAGTCATATGACCAGTTTTTAATGTTACTCAAGGTGCTTTTAAATTTTTGGCATTGATTATTAACCTGTTCTTTGTTTTCAACATGTGCATTAAAACTTTGCCCTTCATTCTCAAATGCCCATCTGTTCCTGCTGCCTATTTCTAGACTTCAAATAGCAAATGACATCATTATAATTTCTATGGCAACCAACAGCATTGACATTAAAAGATGATACAGCCTTCAAATAGTATAAAAACAGGAGAAGCTGGTGAACTGTTGAAAACAATATCTTATGTTCATGCAAATGTTTTTGATTAAAAAAAACAAGGAATGATTTATTGTAACTCCTTGAAGACACCCATTCTGAGGATCCAAAATTCCACTGGATTTTAAAAACTATTTGTGTACTAAATGTTCTGAAGTTTTCAAATTTGATAGTTTCTAAAATTATATGCCAGCACGCTATCATTCTAACTTTGGAGTAAGAAGTCATACATGGATAGTGTTTAAATTGCTATTGAAAAATTATAATAGTTTATAAGAATATTTAGGTATAAAATTCTTAATTTTAATATCATAGATATTTTCAAAAGTTATATTGAGTCAACTATGAACTACAGTGACCTTTTAGGACAGAACTGTGTCCTAGAATGAAATCTTCACAGGAGCCGTCACTGTCGCTCAGTTTCATTCTTCTTTCTGTCTCTTAATACTTTCTTCTTTCTCATACAGGTAGTAATGTCTGTGGCACTCTGAAGAAGTTAGGTGTATACATATAATTCTCCATCTCAAAGTATATTTCCTGAAGAAGTTGCCTTCAGACAGCTGATTGAGAGATTAATGCCAGGAATCATTTATTTAATAATATCACCTATCTTCTAACTGACCATGCATAACCATTAAAATTGATGGATGGACACCAGCACCAGGGTTGGAGAAGTAAAAGGAAATGTATTGATGGTGGCAATTTTGGTGGTTTGGGAAGCACTAAGGAAAACATTTTTGGGGCTGAACCCTGGTGGTGTAGTCGTGTGCGGGACTGCAGCCCACTGGGTTGGAGGTTCAAATGCAGCAGCAAGACTGGGCCTCTCACTCCCACCAACAGAGGGCAGTGATGCCAAAAAAAAAAGAAAAACATTTTTATAAGGATTACAATTTTGTTGTGTGCTGTTGCAGTCAATAATGCATTTGGAAGAAAAGAAAATTCTGTGACAATTTAAACAAAGTAGAATGTGTGAACTAAATCCATGTTTCTGGGGCAATCAACATATTTAAAACCATTGTTATCAAAGGTTACTCAATAAGGTCTTTACCTGGCCAGAAACCATGCATCTCCCAGGAGATGTGATGTAGCTTTCATAAATTGGTGACAAAAAGTCATGATTTTAAGTCCATTTTGCAGGAATCTTTTGAAGACTCTTTGTATTTTCTCAGCAGTCAAGTCATGATATAGGATAATTATAGCCTTAAAAGGAGATCTTAACAGAAATATATTTGCATTATGAACAGAACAAATATTTCATGATAGGCATATAGAATCTGCATTTTATGAAAAAGACCTTGGGTGCAAATCTACTATATAAATTTCTAGGTAACCATAAAGTTTTCACTTGAGCAGGTAGCTTCTAAGGAAGTGTCCTTGGCATCAGATGGTAACATACCCAAGAAATGTTTTATATTGAGCTAGACATTTTTACAATCAGTTAGGGAATATACAAATTTAAAATATTTTGAATTATGGTGTGTCCCTGGACCGAAATTAACTTTGCAATTAATCATGGCAACTAATTTGGTTGCTCACCTAGCATATGTATCCACTCATTTTACTTAATGTGCCTTTTCTAACCCCAATGCATATTTAATATTTTGCTAATTTTGTTGTAATTTTTTCATTGGTCTCTATATCCATCCATATTTAAGACTATCACAGGAGTCACAAGATTTTCACTTATGTGAGCTGAATATTTCCATCATTTGAATGGATTTTTACTGCTGAAAAATCCTCTACATTTGTGTTTAAAACCTGAGTCATTTCCCACACTGCCAACTTTTGGAGGCTCTTCTAGAATAAGAAAGGAGCTCCTACCCCAGTGGAGTCTATCCAATTGTGAATCTTGGGGTCAACTAAAAAAGCTTGTTTTGTTCCTTCTACCTCTTCAAGTCATTAGAGCTGAGTTTTGGTAAACTTCCACCATTTTATGTTGCAGTTCTCTAAGGATTTATTCAGCCTTTGTGTTTTGTTGGGGTTTTTTCTTTCCTATTTATATATCACATGTGATTTTAAAAGCTCTACTTATTGTGTTCTAAGAACTGGATTGGTATAGTGAAAACAATTGTCTTGAATGGCAAAGGTGAAAAGTTATTGGTTGCCATCTAGTGAGTTGTTAGAAGAATGAAAAGGGGCTCAATATATATGATATGATATGATATGATATGATATGACATGATGCCATATGGTATGACCCAATATGGTATGACGTGATATGGTATGACAGTATATTTTGAGATCTCTCAAAATTTTATTACATTTACTATATAATATATAGTTTAAGAAAGAGAATATATATATTCTCTTAAGAGATGTATCAAAAGACTGTTTTTGGTTTATGTGAACAAGTTATTGTTTGAGAATGGAAAATGACATTTTCAAAGAGTATTTGGACCCCATACTAAAATGCCACTGCCTTTATGCTTTATGGTCCAACACTAAGTTCTTTGGTATGGACTGTTGGCGAGGCTCACGCATGGGAAATTTAAATATGGATGGTATTTGGGGGGTACTTCTGAACTAAGCAGCAAAGTGGAATTCAAAATTTTTAAATTAGGAGAAAAAGATACGTAGTCTGATTAGTAGCAACAACTTTCTAGGAAGCAGCATGAAAGCAGGCACACAATTACCTAAAAAGCAGTGAGAAGATAAGCTTGATTTCTTAGCAAAAAACAGTGCCTAAACAAGCTAAGTACATTTTTAATGGAAAATCAGCCTGTGCCTACAAACAATTTTTCTCCTCCCGTGGTTTCTACTTCTGATCTTCTGCCCTCTTAACTTTCTTGTTGTGTGCCTTTCTTTAGCTAGCTCTTTCTTCTTATTCTGGCAGTTCTTTAACTGAACTTCCTATGATGCTGAGGGATATGGAGTTCACAAGGAGCCCGAACAGTGTACTGGTTACCCATGGGAGAGGGGTCCACATGGTTGGCAGATGGAAACCACCAACAGGTCTGAGATGGAAAGGCTGGGCTTTCTACTCCTGTAAAAAGCTTTACTCTTAGAAGTCCACAGCAGGTCTCTATGAGTCAGCACTGACCCGATGGCAGTGAGAGAGAGAGAGAGAGAGAGAGAGAGAGAGAGAGAAAGAGATGGATTTAGATTCTTAGAGGGAAAACCAGTGCAAGAATTGCATTTATAGTATAGATGACGGGGACGGATTGAGGGCCACATTAAAGAACTTCCCCAAGCATCAGGAACTCTTGGTCAATGTATTAAAGAATTCGGAGTCCTTATCTTTAACTATCAACTCAGAACAGTGGATCTATATCACTCATATGCTGTTGGGATCCAGGGGAGCTAGACTTTGAATTTAAGCTGGATACTCTGATAGCAACTGTTGGTAAAACTGCTGGAAGGTAGACATGTTTATGAAATTTTGATTAAAGTATTCCCAAGAAATTTCCCAAGTAAGTAGAATGTGTCAAAATTTAAACCTGGAAACAGAAAATGATGAGATAATATACTATTTTTTTTAACTTAAATGGTTCATAAAACAGGATTAAAATTAGACACTGATGAATTTAAGATGCTTGCAATTCTATTTTTGTCAATAACTTGTGCCTAGATCTCTCAAAATTGTTTGAAAGGAAATTGCAGTTAAAAAATTTTAGATACTGCTTATAAAGGAGACCACATAACTGAATTGAGCAGCTTCAATTCAAACCTGTGAACAAAGAACTACAATCAGGCAAGCAGTTACATTCCCAAAACACAGTTATCTGATGCGACGACTTAAGAGAGAAGAAACCAGTCAGAAATGCTAGTGTTTCATTGCAAAAAAACGCACCATGTGAACAGGGAGTGCATTATAATTTAAAGAAGAATTTGGGCATCTTACTATTCACACTATTAAGTATTAAATGAAGTATTTGGAGGGAACAAAACTGAATTTTCCAAAGGTTGCCCTGAGCTCATGAAGGAAAAAAAAAAAACTATTGCTAAATTAACAAGAGACATTGAAGAGTTCTTGTGCATATGGAGGCAAGGCCTCTGCCAGTTGTCCCAGAAGTGTACAAATACTACTATCTCTGAATAACAGAACCTGTGGACTTGTGGGGATTTCAAATAAGGAACAAATGATGGTACATTTACAGAAAGTTTCTATTACTTTAGGACCTATCAATAGGGGATAGTGTCCTCTTTTGTATAGATAAACTTATTAATTTATTGGACAGAATTGCCACTTCCCATTTGTTAATGAAGAAAATATTTTCATTCTGCTTTCCATACCTTCACCTCCCAAACACCTTAACTTAACTTTAACCTAATCTTAACTTCTGACCCACACCTCTGTTTTTAAATTTTTATGTTCCAAGATACGAGGACAACCTACAGGTTGCTTCTGTAATATACCAGAAAGTTGGGTGGTTCACCCAAGGGGGGTTGGTTGGGGTTTTTTTTAACAGAATCTATTAAAATTCACATAGATTATGTCTTTTTCTCAAGATTTACAGTATTTTATAAAGAAGCTGAACCAAGGGTAGTTAGGCAGAGTAATCTAAGATATTCTTAGAGAAGGAGCTAATTTTCCTTTGTTTTGGTCCACATATGGTAATTTGAAGAAAATTGGAATGGACGTAGCACAAGGGTAATTTAACATTGCTGTTCTGTGATTTCTCATGGTGCCTAATTCCCATCTACTGTTACATCTAATGTTCCTTCCCAACCTATTCAATGATTGGGAGTAGATTTATATAATGCCTAAACCATTTTTAGCAAACCAGTTCATCTGGAGAGTTCATAGACATTTACTTTCAGATGGGATGATCAATACCTTTACTGGATGGCTTTACTTCAGAGTTTACAAAAAATATCAATTATCATTCATCAGTTTCGTATGCTGACTTATAACCTTTGCAATTTTACAAGGTTTCACCTTGCTTCAAATATATGAGAGACCAATTAGCTTGTTTACTGGGTGCCTGCTTGCAAGTTACTGTCACATCAAACGCCTACTAGAAGTGATTCTGTGTTTGGGGTGGTATGGATAGGGTAGATGTTGGTGTTGCCATTGGTTTACCATCATTGAAAATACTGATAGGATTATGGTTCAGCTGTGAGTGATTACTAACAAGGTTAACTGTGATTAACTGTGCTGGGTATAAAATGGGTCCTGCTAGAAGCAGGATATAGGTGTCACATACCACCAGAAAGAAAATTCAGGAGAAGTGTGCATCCTTTGAACCATGTGTTTGTCTTGGTAAAGTAGAGGAACAAATTTCATAGACATGCATATGGATATAAGGAAAGGATTTATATACAAAAGGAATTGAGCACTGAGAAAGCATCCCATCCCAGTCCAGTTCAAAGTCTGAAATTAGTCCCTATACCTGATACCAGTCTACAATGTCTCCTTCTGACTCATGAAGTCACAGGTCAGTGGGTGCAGAATCCTGGCACTGGCAGGGGTCTCCCCATGGCTCCTCACTTCCAGGGCTCAGGATACATTAACAGAATCCAGTGGTGGCAGAAGCAACTCATCACTGGCAGGTTTCTCCACACAGCCTCTCCAGCTTCAGAGGTCTGGCTCCATCACGGCAAAGCTGTGTGGCTTCTCTTGCTCCTCAGATGCTGCCATCTCTTCTTGTCCATGATTCATCTTCTCTGAGACTAACTCCCAACAACTGGGGAAGATATCTTCTCATTTTCTTGAGCGAAATATCGCGAGATTTCCCAGAAGTCTCAGGAGAAAGCCAGGCCCACATAGAGTCCTCATTGGCTACTCAATGGCTATCTCCAGATTAACAGGCCAGACTCTACCCCTACATTTGAATCATAAAAATTAACATAAGCACATGACTTCCACAGACCATGAGATCCTTGTGCATTGAACTGGCTTGATCCAGAAGATAGCTTTGACACCAGAGGAGTGGTATATGAGCAACACCAGCAGAACCAGGAACCAGAGGATGCGACAGAGTGGTGAAATATACAGCCAACAGAACAAGTTAAACTGCGTGCTTTGGGGAAGGGCTTACTTGTGGTATAGAGTTCCTCTGGGGACTTAATTGAGGAAGTTTGCTTTTCCTGACTCATGGAGCTAAACCAAATGTCTTTTGGATGAAGCTCATAGCAGACCGGCATGCCCTTTCAGCATTTATTGGCAACCCCATGGGGGGTTTGTAACATTGCTTAATTAGGCAGAGGCCAGGCTAAGAAGCTGAGATAGGCCAGAGATAGACTTGTCGGGGCATGATAGAGAAGAAACTGTCGCTACTAAATAATTGAGCATTTCTGAGCATTTCTCACATGAATTGCAACTTGTTAATGTTCCCCAACATAAACAATACACATAATTATTAATACCAACTGTGGCTTTGATATGGCAATTTGAATACATTTGTTGAACTTAGCAACATAGTATTAATCTCAGAATGTAGTTGGGGGGGTAGAGGTTGAAATATTGGCTGGTTTTTGTTTTGTGGGAAATAGCCTTGAGAGAAGGAAGAGGTAGGATATGCACCCCCATGCTGTTTCCTCAGATACTATAGCTTGCAATTAGATTGAGTAGCCAGCATATCCTCCAACTCTAAGGGCAGTTACCATTACAACCCAGTTGATGAAAGCCACCGTGTGTGTGTGTGTGTGTGTGTGTAGAAATCTACATCAAGGAATGCCTCACACAGTTGTATAAGATGAGTAATTACAATTTGGTCAAAGTCCACTGGCCAGATATAATGTGAAAACTTATCCTGACTCCTGTAGCTGCAGAGACTGACAAACAGGAACTAGGAAGATGAAGCAGAATGACCACCAGCTGGTGAATGCCAAGCTGAAAGAATCCTTGGTGCTCACTGATGGCTCCTGGAATTGGTGATATGACAGGAGTTTAATGAACCAGGTACAGCAACGAAGTTCACCAGTAAAAGTGACCTAACTTCCAGGCATAATTTTTGATGTTATGGAAGAACAGGGGATTCACGATAAATTCAGAAAGCCAAGATGAATTTTGTCCTTTGGTGTCCATCCTATTAAAAGCTTTCTTGCTCCTCCTCTGAGACAAAACCCACGCAATCATTCCAAAAATGCTTTTCCTAAGAAGGACATCATGGGAGATGCATTAGCTGACATGACTGCTAAATAGGTTATGTCAAAAGTCATTCATGATGGATCCTTTCATGACCAGAAGGAAGAAAAAAGGAAATAGAACCATGCCCTCTGAAATTCCCAAATTTTAACTTTACTTTTAAAAAATAAGCATTAAGACATACTGAGTTAAACTTCATTAGGCTTACTACATACCTTTTAATATTTTAAAAGTAATTGGAGCCCTGACACCATAGTGGATTATGCATTGGGTTTCAAGTCTTGAGTTCAGCAGTTTGAAAGCACCAGTCTCTCTATGAGAAAAAGAGGAGGCTTTCTGCTTCTACTCCCATCAAGATTTATAGTGTTGGAAACTGTGACAGTCATGACTGGGAGTCTAGGGGTAGAGTCTAGCCTGTCAATCTGGAGATAGCCAATAAGGTCTCTGTGTGGGCATGGCTTTCTCCTGAGATTTCTGGGAATTCTCGCGGTATTTCACATTTGGAGTAGAGAGACTTGACTGGGTCTCAGAGAGACCAACTACTGACAAGACGTGATGACAGAAAGCTGATTGATCCTGATTCCTGTAGAATGGAGGAGCTGGAGGAGAGGCCACATGGACTTGCCCTGATGGAGCCAAACATCTAGCTAGGGCTGGAGAAGCCACATGGAGACTCCTGCGAGTGCCAAAGTGCTTGGAAGGCTACAAGGAGAACCCTGCCAGCACAGGGATGCTTCTCTTGCCACTGGACACGTAAGACTCTGCACTCACTGGCCTGTGATTGTCCTGGTGTCATTGCACATGCTTTGTAAGTCAGAAGGAGACTTTATAGACTGGTATCAGACATATAGGCTAATATCGGACTTGTGATCTTGGACTGGACTGGGCTGGGATTCTTTCTCAATGTTTCATTCCTCTTGTATATAAACCTTTTTCTTATGTCCATATGTGTGTTTATGAATTTGTTTCTCTAATCTATCCAGACTAACACAGAAAGCCACAGGGGAATTTCTATTCTGTCCTATAAGGTATCTGTGATTCAGAAACCATTCAATCACAATGAGTTTTTTTATTTGTTTTAATATTCTTTACGTATATCAGACTCATGAGCCAAAAGAAGAAGTAAACGTGGGCATTTAATATAAGCATACATCACTGGTAATAGAACTTTCTTTTGTCTGTTCTCTTTCTGAAAACAAGCTTAATTAGCATGAGAGAGATATCAAGTGAGCAGTTCATTGAATTTTTTTTTGCAGCAGGACAGGGTGTGTGGGGGGGTCTCTGTGTGTGGGTGTGTGTGTTAGTGGTATTTTTAAATGACTGGCAATATGTATGAATCCAATATTTAAATATGATACCACTTCCATTGTTCCACACAGGCAGAAACTACTGAGGCTAGAAAAATTTTTAGAGTTTGATATGATCTACCTTTCCATTAAAACAAATCTCATGAAATCTGAAAAGGTGCAATGAAAAAGAAGAGATTATAAATTAATTTTGATACTTCTTTATTGGAAGGGCTACATACTAACTCAAATGTCCCCAAAGATCTACATATTTTTCATATGACCTATTTTTGTTTGAAGAAACCTTTAGTGTAAGGATAACACCAAAGCTATTGTCTGAGAGTAGCTCTCGAAGCACTTTTGGAAAGCAAGGAGCTGTGGTGGTCAATTGACATTAAGGCTTTGGCTGCACATTAGAAACCCAGCAGCTGGGGCTGAGCCCCGGTGGCGTAGTGGTTGTGCGCGGGACTGCGGCCCACTGGGACGGAGGTTCAATTCCAGCAGTGGGGCTGGGCCTCCTACTCCCACCAGCGGAGAGCAGTGATGCCCGAAAAAAAAAAAAGAAAAAGAAGCCCAGCAGCTGTTCCTCAGGAAAATGATGGGACTGTGTGGCAGTCATTTAAACATGTCAATTTCAAGATTAGAAGTGTAGGCCTGTCAATCTGGAGACAGCCAATGGGAACTCTATGTGGGCATGGCTTTCTCCTGGGAATTCTGGAAAAATCTCACAGTATTTCCCATTGAAGGCGAGAGACTTATAAATCAGTTACTTAGAGCCCCTCTACTGATAAGACACAGGAAGGATCCCTGTGAAACATCCCTGAGGAGAAGCTACATGGATTCACCGTGATGGAGCAAGACTTCTGCAGCCGGAAAAGCCACATGGAGACTCCTGCCAATGCTGAGATGCTTCTGCTACCACCGGATACACAAGACTCTGCACCCACTGGTCTGTGATTGTCCTGGTGTTATTTCATGTGCTTTATGATTCTGAAGAGAACTTATGGATTGGTATCAGACATATGGGCTAATATCGGACTTCTGGACTTGGACTGGATTGGGTTGGGATGTTTTCTCAATGTTCCATTCTTTTTATATACAAACCCCTTATATACACAGGCGTGTTTATGAATTTGGTTCTCTAGTCTACCTGGACTAACACAGAGTGTTTGTACATAGAGTTACAATCTCAGCAATCTGATAGAATAGGTCTACTTTGTCCTACAAACTCAGCAGTTGTCAGAATCTACTCAATGACAGTGGATTAGAATGTTTTGTTTGAAAAGCAGTAGTTGAAGTAATTAAATCTGATCTTGCATTCAATGCAAGGAAATCTTACCAACTGCTACCTGAAAGATATTCATTTACCAAAGGTCCTTTGCTTGAGTGGTTAATTAATATACATCAACGATAGGCCTGATTCTTGAGTGGCAAATAGGTTTCATTTAGTTAACTTCTACTAATGACTACTCACTTGTTATTATTTGCAGGATCTTATGTTGGGTGGATGCCCTTTCTTGCTGCAATGTAATGAATGATTTATGATTAAAATACTATTAGAAAAAAGCATTCCTTTGTGAGGATCAGCTGTTATCTTCTACAAGGACAAGGAAACTTTCTACTGGAAACCAAATTCAAAGTCAAGTCATCAATTCAAACTCATAGCAACAGAGGAGAGAATTGCTCCTCTAGGTGTCATGTTTAGGAGAGGAGAAAGCTTCATCTCTGTCCTCAGGGTGACAAATAGGTTTGAATTTCTGACCTAGAAGCTCAACACGTTACACTCTATGCCAACAGGGCTTCTTCTAGCCACACTTTAACAATTTCCACAAAATGACTAGACAGGAATATGCACATGTGGGATGTCTTTGGCCCAGAAAAGCAACTGGAGAGCTTACTACTAATGTGAATGAGAAGACATGTACCTTTGTGAGGGAGCAAATAATTTGAGATGACTGATTTTAAGCCTAAAGGGGTGGCAAACCTCTGCAGTCACCAGGTCAGTGTTCATGCATATTATTTGCTCCATGGTAGGAATAAAGAACCAGGAATGGTGTGCTTCCACTGGCATCCATGACCCCCTTAAAGAACTTCCTCGATCCAGGACACTGAGAATGGTGACCCCTAGCCAGCCTCTGTCACATATGGAAGTCACCAATGCCATGTCTTAAATTGACCCACTCCATGTATGAGGGTATGCCAAATTGTACCAGGATAGGAACTATCTCTGTATGCAAAATGCCCTTAATAATTATCAAGTCCAACTTGGCAAGCTTGTAAACTTTGCAAACAAATTACTTCTGTCATGAATATGAGAACCTGCCTAACACAAATGGATTTAAGTGATTTACAAAAGTCATTGAGTGAAACTTTAGAATTCAGTGAAAATGTAACAATTATGCACATGTAAGAATTCTCTATTAGAAATAGGGTTTGAACAAGGCTATCAATCGCATCTTCTTGTGGCAAGAAAATGCTTTGTGCTCCCTTTGATCGTATCTCCATATGTGGCAGAAAAAGGTACCTCCTCTTGACCCTTGTGATTCTTGATTTCTCATTAGATTTTTTTACTTCCTAGTTCAGCAGCCCCGCAGCCATGCAAGTCAGCAGAAATGTCCAAATTAGTACTTTACTCACAAACTTAAATGAGATTGTACTAAATCAGTTTTCACACTTGTGTGAACAATTCTCTAGATATAAATTTATCCCGCTCTCTCAATTTGTGCTTCTCTAGAGAAGTCAGCTTAACACAGCTCTTCCTCTTGGCGTTTAGCTTGCTTGATTTATAGCAGCAGTTGTCCACAGTGGAATCCTTTTAGACATTCATACACATGGGGATACCACTTAACCACACTGACAGATGTTTGGGATTGTTGAAATATAAGACGTCCAAAAAAGTTTTATGTTATGGATATAATTGTGTCAAAGATAATCCTAGAGAATTCTCATTTGCAAAGGACTTAGTACCATGATAGGGAACTTTTGATTTAAAACATGTTATTAGAATGCTCTCTGATCTTAGGAGGCTAATTGATTATATTTTTGACACCATGACTGCTCAGAAAATATCGCTCTACTCATTAATAAAGGTGACATTACAGGTGTATAATTTTCACATCTTCAGTGAATTAATTAATTAAAATGATAATTGACAATAGAATTACTTTAGACCAGTGGTTGATAACCTATGAACTGTGAGTCACCTAGTGACCCATTGGGAAAATTTGAGTGACCCACCCATTAAAAAATTCATAATTACAACGATCAGTAGGTATTCTTGTCAATGAATTAAAGTGAGTGCTTTTGATTTAGGGTGGGCTGGTGGTAGACGGTGACTGCTGTGACGATTTGGTGAAACAGCCGTTGGCAGTCGCCGTCGGTGGCCATCTTCTTTAAGGTAAACTGAACAAATGAAAAGCAATATGCATAGTTTGATGCGAATGAGTTAGATTTCATTGGATGTCTGTCAATGGAAGCACTGACATAAATAACGTTGCAAGGCTTGCAATAGTGGCTCATTATGGCGCTATTAATTCTCCAGTTATTCATGAAGTATTGTGTGTACTTTCACCTGAAAAAAGTATTGACATTTTAAAGAAAGTTTCAAGAATTCATTAAATTCAAAAATGGAAATGTTTTTGATTTCAAGAAAAAATTATTTTCTATCAAAACTGATGGGGCTCCAGAAATGTTAGGAAAATATACTGACTTTGTAGAACTATTGCAGAAGGAACTTGGAAGATCACTATTTTCATTCCATATAATTCATGAAGAAAAATAGTTCATGAAGAAAATTTACTTGCAAAAGCATCCTTGAAACAGTTAAATGAAGTGATGATTAAAATTAAGGTGATTAAAATTACTAGTACTATTACATCTCATTCTGTCTTGAATCACAGAAAATTTAAGACACTTTTAGAAGATATTGAATGTGAATACAGAGATTTCTTAATACATCCTATAGTTCACTGGTTAAGCAGAGGAAAGGTTCTAAATAGCTTAGTGAAATGCATTTATGCAATTGAAGTATTTATGAGTGAAATCAGTGAAAGTTTCCCTCAGCTCAAAGACAAAAATTCCCTCAGCTTAAATTAAATTAAAATTCTTAGCAGATATTACTAATTACTTCAATGATATATATTTGCACTTACAGAATAAGGAACAGAAAATTCTCCAACTCTATGTACATGGGAAAAGTTTTCCATTCCATGGTCCTGTGTTCGTTCAGTTTTATAACAAAGACTGATGAAATGGATGACAAGGTGTTGAATCTGCAATCTTTCAATTTCCTTGAAATGGAAAATCTGGATATGCAGTTAATTGACTTCAAAAACTCAGCAATATGGGCAGACAAATCAAGGCTTTAAGAAGATAACTTGAACCCACAGATCAAAATCACTTAAGCATGATAGCTACGTAATGGGCATCACTTCCTTTTAACTTTTCTTCTATAAAGAAAGTTGGTTTCACTTTGATATCAGCTTTTGGGTCCAGCTACTCAAATGAACAGGTATTTTCCCAAATTCATTCTCAATTCATTGCAAAACAGGCTAACTAAAAAAATTCAGAATCATGTGTTCTTTTCAAAACAAATTATCACCCAAATATCTCAAATCTTACAGGGATATTGAAACAACATAAATGAAGCCATTAAAGTGATTAAATGTTCCTAATTAGAGATTCATTTTATTTACATAGTGTTTAGTTTTATACTAACATTTTATGATTTCTTTCAAGTTGCAAATATAGATTTGATGGTGATAAATTTGTAATTCTATGTTTAAGGCATATTGAATTATCCCATGTGTACAATGTTTTCATTTTCTGTATTCTAAGATAATGCATAATCTAAAATAGAAATGTTGTTACCCACCAGCAAAAATTTAGGAAAAACAATAAAATAATGACCCACTTGAATAAAATATTACCGACAATTGCTTTAGACTAACTTCTTGCCTAGTAAGGTGGTGTCTGTGCCACTGTTAACACACCTTATTCCCAGATAAATATCTCTGGGGCAGTTAACATTCACTAGGAAGCTATACAGATAAATGTACACCACAGGAAAAGTGGAACTTCTTTTTTGATGCTTTCAGTTTGATTGAACATAAATATAGATTGGATAGTAAAATAGGCCCTTAGATAAGATCATTTTTCCATAAAGGAATTATAATCTTGTCATTATCATTATAATTGGGATAATTAAATATTGTACAAAGGTTTTCAGAAGCCCTGGGAAACTTGTGAGTTATGAGACCCATCTCATACTATCTCATACTATCTAAAAAGTCAAAGTTACCCATCGGATGTGTGAGAGACAGATGAGGCTTTCATCTCCTGTAAAATTATAGCCTCAATAGAATATAGTAGCTGTCCTGTAGAATAGCTATGCATTTTACTAAAACTCTAGGACAGTCAGTAAGTGAATGATGAAGGAATACCTTGATACCAAGAAGCAACCAGATGTCTATCTACAGGTTAATATATCTGAATATTTGAAGCATTCTTCATGAATTAGAAGAAACCAAGGTTTACTTTTGCATATGGAATGTTCAATAGATCAATGGGATGCCTTTCTACTTATGCTCAAAGATGATAGTCATAGTGGTGATGAAAAATCAAAGCCATCCAGGAACCAGAAAAACCTCGCAGAAAATGAATTATTTCTATGAGGGAGACATTATTACATCAGCTAATGCTGCAGATGAGAAAACCTTGATCTCACCAGGGCACTTCTAATCCTACCTTTAGGCTCAGATAAGTTGACTTCAACATGATGGCTTTGAGTTTTTAGAGGGTCTCCCCATTGTTAGTGGGGATTTCATCTGTATAGTAACATCAGCTATTGCTGGCCATGGCTTGCAGAAAACAGTCAAATTGAATTGTTCAGTGGTAATGTTGTTTGCTTTTCTACCACAGCTCAAATAGCTGTGAGTGTCTTGCCACTTCTATCATGTACAGCTTCTTAAATGTGTGGTTCAAGCAGTCACTACACAGTAAGTCTATATGGGAGCAAAAGTGATTCTTAAGTGGATCAAAGGGTGTTTTAAGGAAGAAAAATTCCTGGAACCTTTGAATAAAGTAAAATGCCTGAAACATATTTATGTTTCTGCCACACTCAAAAGAATTAAAACTGAAGTGAGCAAATGTCTACCCTTTAAGGTTCTTATTGTGCTAGCAATGATGGGAAGCTGGGTAGGTCTGCTTCACTTACGTCAATATGTAGAAGAAATACTACCTAAGGAGTGGGATCTTAGCACAAATATATATGCATACAATGGCCTAATAAAATATCTCTTTCATGAAAAGGAATGTAGAACCAATCTGTGTGTGGGGGGGTGGGTGGGTGGTGAGGGGTGGGTGGTGAGGGAAGACTTGAGGGCCTACATTTAACTTTGTAAAAACATTCTCATTTGAGCAAATACGTCCTGAGGAAAGGGCCTTGACATTAATTGGTATAAGGCATGTGTACTTTACATTAAACAGGATCCCTAATATACCCTGATATGGAATGTGTTCATTGTAAACATTGTGTGACTATAATTGTAATTTCTGTACCCAAAAGATCTTTTACAAATAATCCTTGTAACCAGTCTTCATAGTCCACCTAAAATACATATTCAATAGAAGCCCCTTCCCCATTTTGCTTGATGCTACCCCATCTGATCTCGATGAACATTTAACTTGTCAACATTTTTGTTATAACTTCCTCATCAGGCCCTCTACCTGACCCTGTCGAAAACCTCTCTCAAGAGTCACCATATTTTTACTTGTGTGAGCTAATGATTTTCCCCATTTGATTGGATCTTTAATGTTGAACATATCCTCCACATTTCATTTTGAAGCCTGAGTGATTTCTCACTATGACATAATGGAAGGTTGAGAGTATGAAATTATAGTTAAGTGTGAAAGCAAGAGGGCCTCTTTGGCAGCATATAAAGAGAATCTCATCTCCTGTGACCGAAGGGCACAAAAAACTGAAGAGCAGGCCAAAAACTTAATTATAAGGTTAGCAGCTTCAAAAGAGGTTGAATCATCAACTTCAGCAGATCAGCTATGTTAAAGCTGGAGCTCTGATTAGGATAAATAATTATGCAGGAAGCCCTGAATTTCTGTTGATCATGATGGAAAGTTTGGCAACATATTGATGGTGGCTTTACAATATGATTGATGTAATTCATGTCACTGTGTCATACATGTGAAAAAAAGATTGAATTGGTAAATACTGGTTAGGTATATTTACAGTAAAAAGAAAAAATTAAAAAGAAGAAATAATTCCTTAAAACAAGTGGATGAGGACACAGGAAAATCTCAATAGCCCGGAAAGTCCTGAGTGAGCAGGAGTGACTCTTTACTATGTATTAATGACCTTTTCCTGGGGAAAAGATGATACATTGCTTGATCTCTGACTTGTGAGGAAATAAGCTTTTAACCCCTGACTTCCCCTGTAGGTCACTAGAGTCATAGCTAGCTTTAAATGATAATGAAATCTCACTAGAAAAGAGATGGGCTTGCTAAAATGTAAAAGAAAATATACTTAAATTGAGCTGTGAGGACTGAGCAATATTTACAAATAGGAGTCTGTAAGGGCCTGTCCAGGACTGACTTTTGAGAATATATAGTTGGGTAAGGGAAAGAGAAAAGTTGAGCAAAGTGGCAGTATTTTGTGAACATTAACAAGAAGTCCAAGAAATGGTGCTACCTACTTGTACAATTAGAAGAAGTTAGGACTCTCATTAAGTGAAGGAGTTGTACATTTCTGACCAGTGGGGACAAAAGATCACAAGATTCAAAGAAGAAAAGTGCATCTGGTACAGTGGAATGCCAACTGTGCTTTGAAACCCCACCAATTATGATGCAGAGAGTAGTTCAGGGACAATGCATTTACCAAATGTGAGCTGTGTTGGAACAGGAGGCAACAACTCAGTTTGATTGTGCTCTGCAAACCATGGTTGACAATAGGAGATGCTGAAACGGAAAGCCATAAAGTTAGTGAGACTTAGAGTGGCCTTGTACACTGCACATGGGGGTTTCTGAGACTCTCCTTGCTTACAGGAAAGTCCAGAATTTTTCTTGAGGAGCCAGTGGGGGGTTGGAATTGCTAACGCTGTGGTTAGCAGCCCAACGTGTAATCACTTTACGACTTTGACTCTAAGGGGGAAGATAGAATCCCAGAATAGAAGAGGCCATTTGGGGGCGTTTAACTCTCAGAAGTAAAGAATGCAGAGCATCATTATTTGAGTAGTAATATTAGGGTAATGACCCACTCTAGGGAATATTGCTTTAACACATTTTTAAGTAAGATGGAAAGTAGCCAAGTTTTAGTGGGTCCCAGTGCAGAAATGAGCACTGCATTAAGTGCAAGAAAGGTTGCTAGTTGTTCTGCCACTTTCATACAGAGCTGTATGTTTTTGTATGGGAAAACATCCTTTAGCAAATCGACATCGCATTGTAAACCTGTGGATGGTGGCCTAAGACAACAATGACAAAAGTAGCTACTGGAGTGTTTCTGAATCCATCAAAACTAGAGACAAGCATTCCTGAGGTCTAGTTTCTGCTAAATCAGCCAACTCCCTTGCCCAACAGAAATGATTCTTGTGAAGGAAGTGACGTCTGTGTAGCTATTCTGTTGTTCATTGATGTCACTAGTGACATTATTATCAGAAATTTAGTGCATCAGACATGAAGGTCTTAAACACAAGGTTGACTGAAAGAAAGGAATATGTAGAAAGGAAAATAATTGAAGGGGTAAATGAATGCCAGTTGAAATCTCCATCCAGTGGTAGTTATTGGAGTTTCAGCTTACTTTATGAATTTTTAAATATTTCCCCAAGAACAGAGAAGATCAAAATTATATGGAACTATTTGATAATATTATTTGGAGCATATATTGAGTAGGGTAGATTATGAACTAAACCACCCAGGTTGGCCCTTTGTTATTTAGGCACTCCTTCCCCTATCTATGGGTGTACTGAAAGCTCCTAGGTCACTTCTAAATTGTTTCCCAAGAAATAGTGCTTCAACAGACCCACTCATTTTCCAAAGACTAGTGCATGCTGTGGTGTAAAGAATAAGACCCCTCTCCAAGCCAAGATAACTCTGGATGGCCATCCCAAATCCAGAGCTTCCATGAGATTGATTGAGGTATTTCTTGCACTTTCACCCCAGTTTAATTATTGCATCTCTGTCATCCTACTTCTTTCACAGATGCTGATTCCTGTGGATATAATGTCTTAGGTAGAAGAGAATTCTACACAGAAATATCTTGTATGCTGTTCAGTTACTCTCAAGGAAAGTTTCCATGAAAGTCAAGTCATTAAAGCCTATGTCCTGATGTATTTTACGGTAGCAAATAAACATCCTTTGACTTTGGTGGTATGGATTTGGTGGAGGACTGCTAAACACAAAATAGGCAGTGCAAACCCACAAACAGCAAGATGGGAGAACCAGGAGGCTGTCTCTGTTCCTTAAACGTTTTTAGTCTTCCATAGGGTTCCTGTCAGTTGGAATTAACTGTGGAGGTTGATTGGGTAGGTAACAAAAAAATTTGCCTTCAAGTCACTTTGACATTCAAATGATCTCGAGTATGTCGAACTTTGCCATAGCTGACATTGCGGATCACCAGGCTTTTACTTGGAGGCAACCCTTAGTGATCCAATCTCAAGCTCTCAACTAGCAGCCAAACATATTAACTATGTGCACCACCCACAGATGTCTAACCAGCTTTGAAATATGTATTATAAAAGAGTATTCATTTGATGGATGATGGTTTGATTTACAGGCTGTTTAAGTAATCCTAGAATTTGGGATTCACATTTTAGATCCCACATAGATGGTGTGAATGCAAAATATGCATTCCTGTTTCGGCAGGTGTTAAAATAACGATGGCATTTTCCTACAGGCCAAGATTATTCCTATTTTCCTACCAACAATAAGATCAAAGTTATAATGGATATAAAATTAGAGAAATAAATTCAGATAAGGTGGTAGATGAACACCCATAGAATTAAATATTTATTAAATTATAATCAAAAGTGTATATCTAGTAGTATTTTCCTTATCACTTTAAATATCCTCCCTTGCCCCTTTTTTATCCTTCTCTCCAAATATTGATGCCAGTCAGCACATCCCTTCCAAAAAGAATCAGACATCTATAATATGCTTAACTGCTTGACTACGAAGATAAATTAAACTTTAAAGATGGTCATTTAAACTTCAATGTTCTTGATAGGGGTAATTAATGAAAGGGAGTGAATCAGGATTTTACAGTCAAATAACTTATTTGCTGACTCAAAACTATTTTTGTTATGTAATATTTCAACTGACTCTGTCTCCCACCCCAGATTGTGGTCAATGTGTGATTGAAAGAGCTAAAACAGATATCCTCAGATTCATCATTACAATTAGTTTCAGCTTCCTAGAAATTATACAAAGAATGTAAGAGCATATCATATGATATGACAGCACGGCCCCACAAACCAAAAACTAGTTTTGTTTTTTGGTGTCTTGGTTTCTAGGTGTGTTCTTTGGGTTATTTAGGATGATGATTCAGAAAATTATGTCAGATAGACCACCTCAGTGCTAATTTCTCTGATATGAATTTCTATAATATTTTCAGCTATTAAATTGCATGTATTCATTAATTTGTCATCCTATTTTTAAACATGAGAAGTCAGACCCACAAATAACAAGATAATACAAACAAGTTAAGACATGTTTTTTAAAAGAATTAGATATCAAATTATTTTCAAGGGAAGTTTCATATGAACCCATGGTGGTTAGTTGGTGATACACAGAACTGCCAATAATAATATTAGTGATTAGAGCTCACCAATTTGAAGGCTTTGCAAGACTTAAAGGTTCATCAATCCAAATAGGCAATAATTCTTCTCTGTCCTACAGGGTTAATCAATTAGATGGTGAATCAATTAGATGGTAGCGAGTTTTTCTTTTGAGGATGGAAGGCTGTACAATGCATACAGAGACTCCATATTATAGTTGTAAAGTCAGAAGACAGGTTTAGAAAATTGAAAAATTGAAAAAGAAAATGAAAAGACATATATGGACAGTGTGGGAGCAAATTAAAGTGTCAAAATGTAAAATGTCATCGCAATTTTCATAACCATTTTGAAAATCTAAAGATTTCTTCTTCAAATTATCCAGTCACAATTCAAGAACCCATTTTAGTATATAGAAGTCACAGGATGATTCCTGTTAAATATTTCTGAAGTAAGGTTGACTCCAAGCTTTTTTATAAGGAAACTTCTAACTTTTCTTTTAAGAGGTTCTGGGCACAGATGGGAAAGTTGGACCCTCTTAAACTCAAGTGACCAGATTTTAACGTTGGTAAAGTGGGACACCCTTGATGGGGGTGGGGGGGGCAGGGGGGTATAGAGGGGGCATATTCCCCTGCCATTCTCCCTCCATGCCCTAGCTTATGGCACATTCTTGCCAAAAATCGGGACTTTTTTAAAACGCCACGGGACTCTGGAAAAATTGTTTTAAAAGTGGGATGTCTGGTCACTATGCCTTTTAATTTAGATAAATCCGTTTGAACTCACACAGATCTATTTGGGGTATCATGTATTTGTTGTACCAAATCCACTACCAGCCGGTCACTGACCACTCATCTTGAGCATATGCGCCAGCATGAACCTTGTCCTGTGGTGCTGAGGCTGTAAAGCTTTATGAGATAGGAACATCTCCTCTTTTGCTCGCAGAGCAGCTGGTGGTCTGCAAGTGCCCAATGTGTGCGTAGGAGTCAACCTATCACCACAAGCCTCCTTCGTCACTGCACAGTGACTCGGGCTTCTAGTCATTTCTAAGACAACACATTGAACAGCCTGCTATTCACTTCCTAGTTATTGTGAGGTGATCCTTGGGGAAAATTCCAAGTCCATGTCGTTTCCACTGTTCAAATATGTCTCTGGACCAAAAGGCACTGTGTGATGTGTGACTTGATCTAAGTATTTAGTACAACACAAGCTACTTTAAATAAATCCAACATGCTTTTCCTCTATTTCAGGCTAGCTAATATAAAATTTAAATATCTAGATATTTTTATGGGTGAGCAGAGGGAAGAGTGATATGACATGTACCTGAGATGATAAGAAAAAACTGATACCATTTTTGGAATCAGCAAATCAGATATGCCCACAAATAAGTCTAACAGTTGAGGCACCAAAATGTGTGTTGAGCACACATTTGTTTCCTTAAATTTTATTATCTTGTCCTTTGCTTAGAATCAGTCATTAAGAAACCATCTTTGCACAATAATTTTTTTAATTTTATTAATTTATTAGAAATTTATTATCATTTTTAAATGAAAATTATATTTTCCTTCAGGTGCTATTCGATCTTTTAATTTCCCTTGCATTATTAAAAACATGAACTTGTGTTAAACTTAGCAAATACAATGCAAACTCATGTTTATTGCTACAGTTAAATATACATCTATTACTATTACTGCCATTCTAGGAGAAGCAAAGGATAATTCATGCACTCCTTCTAAGATGATTCTTTACTCCTTTTGTCAAGTTTTGAAAATATCTTAATTGAGAAGGTACAGCATCACACCAATAAGTTCTTTGTAGATCTGTCCTTTGCATCTTTCATACAATTGGGTTCAGTGAGGATGAGGGAAATAAACAAGGAGAAAATTGCACAATAGAGAAGGTATGATCAATTATACTTTAATATATTTCAGTGATTTTATTCTCTGAGCAATATAGTGCAGTGACATGCAAAAGGCGGCTATGGACTCATATTGTGTCTTTGCTCTAAACTCTTGCTTTTCTGTTCTAAACAGAAGGAATATATGGTAATTTAATTGTACCCATTATAAAAGATAATGACCCACAGAACTCACTGGGGGAGAAAGCCTTCTTTTGATGAAATTTCCTCACAGGCTTCAGACTAGATGAGTTGTGTTTTAGTTTGTTTTGCATATGCCTTTTATTATGAGCAAGAAATAGTCTGCACGGACAGTAAGCTATTTAATACAGCTCTCCTAGCTCTGGTTAAACAATGGGTTGAGGTTGCTTATAACCACTAGCAGCTCAGCAGAAGAAAGACTGAGCTGTCTACTCCCTTAAACAGTTACAGTTTCAGCAGCTAAGGAAGCCAGTCTCGTTTCTAATCAACTGACCTCTCCCTCCAAGGGTGTGGTAAGAAGGTGGGAGACAGAACTGAAGGAGTCGCCTGTGAGTAATTGTGAACAGGTGTCCAGCTGCATATCAAATGAGCTCTCTGAGAAACAGGGCAAGGATTCTCATTACCAGAAAAAGCCAGGAGTGGAGTGTGTCCTCTGGAACCAAGATCCCTGAGAATGAATCTCCTGTATCCAAATGACAGCTATCACAGCAGGGGGGCAGCATCAGAATCAGGTGTCAGAGCATGAGACAGAGGGATAACTTTCAAACCCACACAGCAAGTAAAGGTGGATGCTTTTGCGCTGCAAATTGGCTTGTGGAGTGGCATGCCCCTGGCCACTAAATTGAAGAAGGTGAGCTTGCTGAGCCATAGAAGTTAAGGCTTACTGGCATGGGTCCTTCCGGCTACCTAAATCAAAGAGTTGGATTTGCTGACCCAGTGGCCTTCATCTGGATGCATTTGGGTTGAGGCTTAGAGAAGAATGATATTCCTTTGGGGCATTTGTCAGAAAACTTGGGAGAACTTTAAAAAATAACCTGATCCACAATCCTGAACATTTCTCACTGTTATCTTAACTTGTTAATGTCTTAATAAACCCCCTTTTCAAGAACTTCATGAATTTTGTGCAGCCATTTCAATAGCTATCACAACCCAGAGAGGTAAAATAAAGAATAATCCAGACTCATTGCCATTAAGCAGATGCCAACTCACAGCAAGCCCCTAAGCAGGACGGATCTGCCACTGTAGCTTTCTGAGACGGGAGCTCTTTATATAGGCGTACACAGCCTGGTCTTTCTCCCTCGGGGCAGCTGGCCGCTTCAAACCGCTGGTCTCTCAGGCGATCTCATAGCCATAGAGAGCAATAATTAAGATAATCCATAAAACTTGGCATTGCAATGTTTTATCAGAAATGGTGTACCCTGGGATTTTCTATATGAACATTTAGTAGAATTAAAAATGTATCATCAAAATATCTCCTGTGTTAGAAATTCTATTATATCTCTTCACTGACTCTTGTTTTAAATTTCTCTTCCTTCAGCGTGGGCATTTATTGGTGTAATGATTAAATAGCCTCTAGACAAGCAGGTTGTGGTTTGCTCTTATCAGAGACTCACATGGAAAATACGCTTAAAAAACCATAAAGGGCTGTTCTACTCTCTCCTCAGGAGTTGCTATGAATCTGAATTCACTCAGTGACATGCAGCAATTACAGACACATCGATATGTAGAAAATGGGCTTCTGTGGAGTCTATTTTCCCTCCTAGGACAATGTAGAACAGATTCATAGGGTTTAAAAGGATAGAACTGTTTATGGAGTAACAATGCCTCATGTTTCTCCCATAGAACAGTTTTGGGTTTGAACCACTGACCCTTCAGGAAGCAGTTCAACTCTAAAGCCATTGCCTCACCATGGTTTCTTTGCTCATTTATATGTATGTAGAATGGTGTGACCACTCTGGAAACTAATAACTGCACTGAGTAATATGTTTTATTCTTTTAAAAAATAATTTTATTGGTGGCTTGTGGCAGTCATGTGCTTATTATGTTAATTTTATGATTGAAATGTAGGGGTGGAGTCTAGCCTGTTAATCTGGAGATAGCCATTGAGTAGCCAATGAGTCCTCTATGTGGGCATGGCTTTCTCCTGAGACTTCTGGGAAATCTCACGATATGTCCCTCGTGAAATGAGAAGATATCTTCCCCAGTTGTTGTGAGTTAGTCTCAGAGATGATTAATCATGGAGAAGCCAAGCTGACAGCGTTCAAGAAGCTAGAAGAGTCTGCGGAGAGACCACATTGCTTTGCCCTGATGGAGCCAGACCTCTGAAGCTGGAGCGGGCAGATGGAGACCTCTGCCAGCGATGAGTTGCTTCTGCTGTTGATGGAACCTGAGGCCTGGAGGCAAGGTGCCCTGCCAGCACCAGTATTCTGCATCCACTGACCTGTGACCTCATGAGTTGGAAGAAGACTTTATAGACTGATTTCGGGCATTATAGGTAAATATTGGACTTATGACTTTGAACTGGACTGGGCTGGGTGCTTTCTCCATGTCCCATTCCTTTTGTATATAAACCCTTTCCTTATATCGATATGCGTGTACTTGAATTTGTTCCTCTAGTCTACCCGGACTAACACAGGGCTCATACAACTCTTATTACAACCATCCATCCATCCATTGTATGACAAGCACATTTGTACATCTGTGCCATCATCATTCTTAAAACATTTACTTTCTACTTAAGCCCTTGGTATTAGCTCCTTATATATTTTATTCCTAAGTGACCACTGAGTGATAACAAGAACTCATCCGAGCCTGCATCTCAAAAAATGTGAAAACAAGGGTCCACATCTATCTATATTATATATATATATATATATTACATTATATATATAATAGTGTCAACATTTATTACGGGAAACTATTGAGATTCTGGTACTGTTATTTGTCACGGTTAACAATATAGATGGAGAAATACCAAGAACATGAAAAGCACAGAGGGATATAGATATGTAAAACCAATTAATAAGTGAATTCACAATAGCCAAAAAGCCTATTTTAGTAAAATATTTTATAAATTTCAACAGATTGTTGATTTTGCTTCTTAGTTCTTTTTCTTTTGTTTTTTCACTTTCTTTTCATCAGACTTGATTTCTTTACTTTCATTAAAAGATATGACAACATATTTATATGTGATCTATTGAGTTTTTGTATTGGTTACTATACCCAATAAGAAGAAGACTTCTGGACATCAATAAAGATGGGTCAAAACAAAAATTTGAGATAAGCACGGCTCTTTTACATGTTAAATTGATGGTGATAGAGTCGAAATGATCAGTTATTGCTGTTCCCTTAAATAAGACCTCTGTTTCTAATTTCCAGACAGGGCCACAAAGAGACGACAAGAAAGCCCAGACAAAATGTTATTCAATAGGACTAGAGAAGTAGCACTGTTCAAGATTCTCTGATAGGGGGTTATAAGTAGAGCAGTTGTTTTGCATCGTTCTAGGTCGTTACTGAAAAGGTTCTGTGTCACAGTGACCTTACACTACACGGAACCAAACACCACTTAGTCCAGATCCATCCTCACAATGGTTGCTAATCTGAAGCTCATTGTCTCGTCACTGTGACAATCCATGTCATGGAGGACCTTTTCCCAATTTAATTGATCCTCTCTGGCACATGACATCCTGCTCTAGAGACTGATCCCACTTGATAACATGTCCAAAGTACATGAGACACAATCTCACCAACACAGTGCTCTCAGAGGAGCCCTTGGGCTATACTTCTTCCAAGATAATTCTGTTCATTCGTTTGAATGACATTGCTGTTATGTATTGTGATATTTAGGCTGTAAGTCAATTTAACTGGACCAGAATTCTCTGGTTTGTCAGCTGAGAGCAAGTGATGTCTGTATGACTGAACACAATGTAGTCCATTTCATAATGTAATTTTCTATGTGCAGCCACGCAGTCATAGGAGATTAGGGTGGAATGCAACCACCCATCACAAGCAGCAGCCTAATGAATCAAAAGAATATTTGCTCAGGGGTGGAATGAGTGGTCGACTTCCTGTATAACTAGATGCTGGGGAAAAGCTTGCTTGTTTTTATGCTCTGTCTGGGTCCTATCACTGGCGAATCAACCACTGGTTCTTTTGACTGGTGCTCAAGAGTTTTCCTCGTTTTGCTGATCCTATATTTAATTATGCATGATGACCTTTCGCCCTTGATGACATGTCAAAAATATGTGAGACAAAAGTTTTCAATTCCCTGATTCTAAGGAGTATTTTTTTGTTTACTTCTTCCAAGACTGATTTATTTGTTCTTCTGGCACATCAAGGTACTTTCAACATTTTTAATCAACTGCATAATTCAAAGTCACCATTTTTTCTTTGAGGGTTTCCTTATTCATGTCCACCTTTTATGTGCATAAAAATCATTGAAAATGCCATAACTCTTTTCAGGCATAACTTATTGCTCACGGTGACATCCTTGCTCTCAACACTTTAAAGAGGGCTTTCTCCCATGGGTTCAAACATGAGAACAATGGTATTACTGATGCAGGACCAAACAGTGTTTTGTTTTGTTTTGTTTTGTTTCTGCTATACTTAGAGTTGCTGTGAGTTGGAAAAACAAAATTGTGCAATTTTCCAGTGCAATATGTTTTTGATATTTTGACTGCTGCTTTGGTTAAAATTGAGTAAGCATCTACTATTTTGGAATTCTTTGGTATAAGTCTATAGTCTTCTCCATTACCACTATAATTCAAAAGTGTCAAATGTTTTACAAATTTCTAATTCACAGAGTCAGGATACTTTCATTTGCCCTAAAAACTGGACAATGAATAAGAAAACTGAAGAAGTGACACCTTTGCATTATGATATTGTTGGTTTGAGTGAGATGCAAGGAATTCAGCCCTGTAATGCTTTGAGGCAAGCATTAGACTAGTACAACACCAGCAAATCAATCCTAACTACTGTTCTGAGTGATAAATATAGGTTAAATGCTTACATTAAAATTAATACCACAATCCTGAAACAGAAAACCGACAGTGAGGTCTGCAGGCCTGATTCCAATCCCAACTATGTAGGATCTCCCCAACCCCCACCCCCCTCCCCCAACGTGCACTTCAGAGGACACTAAAGCTGCAGCTCTGGGGGAGAAGCGCTTCCGTTCAGGTGCAGATGAAGAAGGAAGAAAAGAGTGGGGAACACATCTTGGCCCACCAAGCCCCAAGGACAATATCCCAACTCCAACAAATACTCATAGAGGACCATAGGGATGGTCCCACCATGAGAAACGACATTCCTCACTGATGCATAGCAAGGAAAATGCTGGAGACACAATGTCGGAATTGTGCCAAATCTTACCCCACCACACCAGGGTGAAACACAAAGGGAATGCAAGAAAACAATAAGGGACACAAATCAATGAATTCCCCCACAGAATACCAAAAATAGCCTCTGGGACCAGGCATGGCCCCAGACTTGATTTAAATCAGACTTGATTTAAAAACACTCATAAAGGTCAACAGATAGACCTGGAACTAATAGGCTTTTCTTTTATTTCCATTTTCTTGGTTTTCTTTTGTTATGTTTTGCTTTGCCTTCTTCTTCTTCTTTTTTTTTTTTTTTTTTTGCTTATTATTGTCTCTCCACGTCTATCTAGATAAAATAGGCATAATAAACCATCCAGAGGAGAAAACAATGGACCAATATGTCCTAGGGACACAGAAGAGGGGAAGTCAGTGGAAAGGAAGGGGGTGTCAACAAACACAGAGATAAGGGAATGACAAATGATCTAAAATTGATGGCAAGGAGAGTGTAGTATGCGTGCAGGGGCATGATCAAGGTCAATGTAGCCAAACAGAATTACTGAAACCCGGATGAAGGCCAAATATGATAGTGGGACAAGAGGAAATTAAAATGAAAGAGATGAAAGAACTAGAAGATATTTATTGATGTATGTACACATATTCATGTGCAATGATAGGGAAATAAACTATGACCATATATTCATTTGTTATGTATTAAGGCAGAAGATGTACATTGGACTTCAATCCAAGTACTCTTTCAATTTAAGAACATTTTGTTCTAATAACCTTGCATTCTCTGATACTTATCTTCCCGACATGATCACGGAAGACAAAGCACATGCATAAGCAAATGTCATGAAGAAAGCTGATGATGCAAAGCTATCAAAAGGTATAAATAACATCTAGGGTCTTAAAGGCTTGAAGGTAAACAAGCATTCATTTAGTTGAAAAGCAACAAAACCCACATGGAAGAAACAAACCAGCCTCTGTAATCATGAGGTGTTGATGGGATCAGTTATCAGGCTTTCTAAAACCCAACATTAAAAAAAAATCATACGTGAATGAGGAAAAGGGTAAAGACCAGAAGCCCATCTGTAGACAATTGGACATTCCTCACAGATGGATTACAGGAAAGAGACCAACCAGTCAGGGTGCAGTATAGCACCCATGAAACATACAACTTTCCTCTGGTACTTTATTGCTTCTTACCCCCACTATCATGGCCCCAATTCTACCTTACAAATCTGGCTAGACCAGAGCATGCTTGATGGTAGAGGTAAGAGCTCACAACACAGAGAATCCAGGAGAGATAAACCCTTCAGGATCAATAATGAGAGTATCAATACCAGGTGGGTGAGATGAAAATGGAGGGAGAAAGGGAGATTATTAGCAACATATAATCCCCTCACAAGTGGATGCATAGCAAAATGTGGGTGAATGCAGACAGCAGTTTGAGTAAGATATGAAAAATATAATAAGTTATCAAAGGTTTCTGAGGCATCGAAGTTGGGGGAAGAGGGAAATGAGCTGATACCAGGGGATCAAGTAAAATGAAAAAAAAACTTTTTAATGATGTTGGCAACATATGTACAAATGTGCTTGACACAATGGATGGATGAATGAATGGATTATGATAAGAGCTGTAAGAGCCCTCAATAAATGGATTTTTTTAATTAACAGCTTCAAAATCCCTATACAGTTTGAGTTGGAATGAACATGATGATGGTAGTGTGTTTGAGTTAAACTCACCTTAGCCTTTAAGGTGACATCAAGACATCCAAGAGATGATTATTGGGCTCCAAACTAGCACCACTTAGGATGACGGTGAAAGAGTGGGCAGTGTTTTCTTCTGTTATCCATAGGGTTAAAATGAGTTGGATCTGACTCAAAGGAAATTAAAAATACGAAACCGAAAACAACTATTATGCTATTAGAACACAACAGCAGTATAAGTATGAAGGACTAGTATTTTCTCACCGGTTAAATTGTTTAAGTCTTTTGGTTAGCCCCAAAATGTAGGTGAGAGATTTTTCTCTTTCCATCTTCCTTTATTTTTTAAAAAAAATTAATATATTTCCCTTTTTGTTTTACTCATGCAAGATATCTTTACAAGTTCTATTAACTCAAACACAAGTCATGGAGTTGCAAAAAGTCTGTGGTTCAGGCCCACAAATAATTTTACATGAGAAGAGATCCAGAATCTACTCCTATAAAGTTTACAGCTTAGCAACCTTGATGGGGGCAGTCTTAGCTGTCCTACAGAGTAACTATGAGTCTGAATACTGGAGCACCCAGGTAACAACACAATACTGAATTCAATTTAATTCCTAAGTTTGGAAAGTAACTTTATAATAGGAATCTTGACTGAATGGGAAGAAAATCTGCTTTGAAGGGAATTTGAGATTGACAGATATTCTTTATAAATTGGCAGCCAGAGAAAAATAACAGGAAAAAAATAATGTGATGTGGAGTACTTGTGAAATATATGTGAATTCATGAACTCTTTTTTTTTACCTGTCATTTTAACCGTGCATGTGTGTGTTTCCAAATAATTAGAAGCCTGATGTATCATTTCCTGAAATGCTGAATCTAACCCAAATTTCCATATATTTCACAAGTAAAACTCTACTATGCAGAATATATTTCTTTTACATAGTGAATAGTATTCCTAATGAGCTGTTAATGAGCTGTCAATTTCTAATGTATGCTAAAGAGTTAGAAGAGTCACAGGAATTCTAGAAGCAAAAATATGTTGCACCAAATCATGATCAAATGAAGTATTTCAAATTTATATTTGCCCCAAAATTATATTGATTTTTTTCCATAATTCCTTAACTGAAGTAACTGGACTTTTTTGAATATCAATACCTAAGAATATTAAGAATTTGTCATTTCACTGTTACTTTTGTAGCATAATCATTTAAATTATCAATTATTTACTAAGAAACTATCATGCTGGACATTGTAACATTAGAAGTTCTAATCAACTGCAGAAACTAGAAACTCTGAAATATGTCAATCACTCAGCAATGATCAGAAATACTATGGAAAGTTAGTGGACCTATGATAAGTTTTAGAAGGGATATGAACTTTGATTTAGGGAATGTTCTCTTTTGGCCTTGCATAGAGAACTAAAATGGGTCAAAGATTTTTCCTTCCTCAGATTTACAAATAAAACATAAAACAATACAAAAAAACATAAAAAATAAGAGCAATGAAATACTACCCCTTTTAAGAAAAAATTGAGACAAGGCATTCCTCCTGCATGTAGACTAAAGAATGATTTCAGCAAACCAGAACCACCTTGGTAATAATTCTGTAATTCTCACTCTGCAAATAATCACTAGGATGCGGTGAAGAATCTTACTCATCAAAGGAGTAGTCTCTTGGGAGGTGGTTATTCTTGAAGTGGAGCTATCCATTCCTGTCAGGATCTGTTAGTGATCTCAAGAACTTTTCCTAAATGGCATCACTTGATCCATTCCATCCGAGGTCGGGATGACTCCTTCCTACACCGCCTCACATGATAATGACATAGACCAGCCACAGATCATGTGACAAGTCATTGTGCTGGAATAAGGGCGAGGCACGATTCAAAAACAAGGACCAGTGGAAAAGCAAGAGCAGGACTGAGTCAAGCCAATGGATTCCCATCACCTATCACACACACTATACCCCCACCCAAACAAAGCAAAACAAAACAAAACAAAACAAAACAACAATGTCCTTTAATAGAGAGGGAATCTGTCTTGTGTTTGAAATGTACCTTGCATATTACATATTTGCTCCACTTACTGTCTTGCCATAATATCTCGTCTTACTTTCTTAGGTGTGCGACCCCTCTGCTATGTTGAAAAAACACTAGGGAGAACTGTTTTAGCTATTCTTCAAGGAAGATAAGCTCAGCGACATCAGCTCTCAACACGTAACAATTACATCCATTTCACCATGTAGGTGCCACGATTATAGATAACTTCCAAACTTTATTAATTAATAAAGTTATAATTGTGCAGATAAGAGGGAAAGAAATTACAGAATGGGTCAATGAGTGGGCTTGCCAGAAAGTTGTATTTCATTTTTGACAATATAGGCTTTGTTTATAGGTAGGTTTTTCCAAGCTATGGGTTGAAAAAAAGTTGAAAGGAAACATTTCCCAGTATTTAACTCTATCTTTTGAAAAAAATAATTAATGATCAAGGAGCTGCAGAATTGCAAGAATGAAAGTAAAACCATAGGCAACTCATGAGCTAGAGGAAAGAAAAGGGTATTGGCTTCTTTTAGGATTCTACATGGAAAAAAAGTAAATAGGGCTATTCAAAAATTCATATGTCCTTTCCATGGAACAAAAGTCATTTAGACTTTATATAAATTTTATATAAAGAAGATATATGAAGTTATGTCATTTTTTAAGAAAAAAGAGAACTTGATCTTACAATGGGTGTCATGATCTCAATTCTTTGATTCAATTTAACTTAAAATTTTAACTGCATATTATTCAAGTATTTCTGTCATTTAGAAAAGATTCTCCAAATATTTAATTAACATTCTATGATGCTTTATTAAATACTTCTATTGGGAGGGTGGAGGGATGGAGGAATGGAGAGGGAGAGCCAACTTCAGGGATCTACATGTAGCCTCCTCTCTGGGGCATGTACAACAGGGAAGTGAGTGTTGGGACACATTGTACAGGACACAGTGTACAGGATAAAAAATAATTTGTAAATTACTAAGGGTTCAAGGGGAAGGGGGGGGAGGAAGGGTAATATAGGGAGCAGATAATGGGGGCCTGGAGGGAGGGAGAATGTTTTGAGAGTGATGATGGCAATGGGTGTGTAAAAGTGGCCTGAATACAACTGATGTTGTTAGGGATTGTGATGGGAGTTGTAGGGGCCTCCCAATAAAATGATTAATTTTTTTTAAAAAGGGGGGAAGGGAAAGGGGAGGGTTTTTTTTAAGGAGCTTGTATCAAGGGCTCAAGTGGAAAATATTGGGAAATGTATGTGGAAATAAGTGTGCAAATGTGCTTGATAAAAATGATGTACTGAATGTTGTAGTAGCTGTAAGAGTCCCCAATAAAATTAAAAAAAATACTTCTGTTGGAGGATCTTCCCACTTTTGTTAAGGGCTCTTCCAACTTTTATCACATTCCATATATTCATCCATTTTATCAAATACATTTGTACATACATTGCTATCATTTTCAAAGCATTTCTTTCTACTTGAGCCCTTTATATCAGCTCATTTTTCCTTGCTATTCCACAACCTCCCACCCTCATGTACCCTCAATAAATTATTATTTTCATTTATTACATCATCATCTGTCTCCCTTCACCCACTTTTCTGTTACTCATTTCCCTAGCTCCATCCTTGTGATCCATTCTCCCTTCCTCCCCCATCTTACCCTTACCCTCCTTGTATCTCCATTATCACTACTGGTCTTGAGGGGTTTATCAGTTGCTAAATATTCCCTACACTATCACTGAAGACAAAATGAATGCATAAGGAAATGTGAAGAAAGCTGATGGTGTCTGGCTATCAAAATTATAGTGTCTGGGATGTTAAAGGCTTCAAGGTAAATAAGCAGTCATCTACCTGAGAAGTAAAAAAGCCCACATGGAAGAAACACACCAGCCTGTATGATCATGAAGTGTTTATGAGATCAGGTATCAGACATTAATGGTCCAGAACAAAATCATATCAATGTGAGTGGAGGGTGGGTGAGCTTGGAGTGGAGACCCAGGAGCCCATCTGTAGTCAGCTGGACATCCCTTTACAGAAGGGTTACAAGGAAGAAACAAGTCAATCAGGGTGCAGTACAGCATCAGTGAAACATACAACTTTCCTCTAGTTCTTTAATTACAACTCTGATTATAATAACCTCAATTCTACATATAATTCAGAGAAGACCAGAACATGAACACTGCTACAGATAAGAGCCCGCACCACAGGGAAGAATGTTCTATAATTCACCTCTATGTTCTAATAGCCATTGAAGTGGCTACACAGAATTCACAGACAAAATAAATAATTCAAGAGTTTATTAATGAAGCAAACAAATTGTAAGACCAATGAGAAATACTCAAGAGTTTTGTTAATTATCAGGACATGTTACAAAATTCTGTCAAGTCTCTTAACAAATAAGTCTCATCTGAAAGCATTAGGATTAAAATCCCTGAATTCAGTGACCAGAAGTACATTCACAGGGAGTTGCCAAAGGTTCAGGCCAAATTCAAAAGAGGAAATAGAACAAGGGATATAATTGCTAAAATCAGATGGATCCTTGGTGAATGCAGAGAATATAAAAAATATGTTTATTTGTGTTTTATTGAATTGGCTAAGTTATTTGATTATATGGACCACAGCAAACTGTGAATAGACTTGAGAAGAATGGGAATTCCAGAACACTACATTGTCCTCATGCAGAAACTATTCTTGGATCAAGAGTAGATTGGGAGCTTAAAAAGGTATAGTACAGCTGAGCCCCGGTGGCGTAGTGGTTGTGCGCGGGACTGCGGCCCACTGGGATGGAGGTTCGATTCTGGCTCCCAGGAGCAAAGGCTAGGCCTCCTACTCCCACCACCAAGGCAGTGATGCCTAATAAATAAATAAATATATAAATAAATAAATAAATAAATAAAGGTATAGTACATGTTTTAAAAATCAAGAAAGATGTGTAAGATATACACCGGTATATATCATATTATATTTATTCAATTTGTTTGATGAACAATTAACAAGAGAAACTGGATTCTATGAAGAAAATTTGGTACCAGGATTCATTGTTTTAGCTGTTGGTAGGTGTTGTTGAGTGTGTTCTGACCTCTCGGGACCTTAAGCACCACAGAACAAAACACTGACCGGTCCTGTGGCAGCCTCACAATTGTTTCCATGATTGAACAATTTTTTTCATTGTTACAGACACTGTGTCAATTCATCTCTTTAAGGGCTTTCCTCTTTTTCTCTGCACACCTATTTTACGGAACATAATGTCCTTCTCCAGGGACTGAACTCTCTTGACAACATGCCCAAAGCATGTAAAACAAACTCTCGCCATCCTTGCCTATAAGGGCCACTGTGGGCATACTTCTTCCAAGATAGATTAGTTTTTTCCTTTTGGCAGTCAAATGGCACTTTCAATACTTTGGGTACTTTCTCCAGCACCACAGTTCTTTTTGGGTCTACCTTACTCAATGTCCAACTTTCACATTCATAGAAGGCAATTAAAAATATCATGGACTGTTGAAAGGACAAACTTGCCTGTTTTGGAAGAAGTATAGCCAGAGTGATCCCTACAAGCATGGAAGATAAGCCTTCTTTTTTTTTGGGGGGGGGGCATCATTGCCCTCTGGTGGTGGGAGTAGGAGGCCCAGCCTTTGCTCCTGTGGAGCTGCTGCTGGAATTCAACCTCCATCCCAGTTGGCCGCAATCCCGCCAACAACCACTACACCACTGAGGCTCAGTCAAGATAAAGCTTCTTCTTGCATACTTTGGACATGTTGTCAGGAGAGACCAGACCCTGGAAAAGAATTATTAAGTGCCAGGGCAGTGAAAAAGAAAATATGAGATGGATTGACATCGTGACTATAACAATGAGCTCAAGCATGGGAACAATTGTGAGGCTGGATGGTACAGGACTGAGCTGCTGTTCAGAGGGTCATTATGTAATGCAACCAACTTAATAGCACCTAGCAACAATGACAACAGCAGGATGGAATTGAAAAAACAAACAAAACAATAGCAAAAAAAAAAACAACTTTGGATCTGCCATATCTTAGTCATCAAAGTAACATCCTTTATTTTTAATGCTCTGAAGAGGTCTTGTGCTGCATATTTTTCTAATGCAACTCATATTTTAAGTTTAATATCTTAACTGCTTCATCCATTGCCATTGATGTGGATCAAAATAAGACAGAATTATTGACAAATTCAATCCTTTCCTCATTTTTCCTGATGTTACCTATTGGTCCCTTGTGAGAGTTTGGTCTTATATTGTATTTTAATCCATCCTGAAGGCTGCTATCCTTTATCTGCATCAATACTTGCTTTATGTCCTTCTCAGTTTCAGCAAGCAAGTTTCTGTTATTGCCATATCACTGGTTGTTAATTAATAAACCTTCCTCTACTCCCAACCCCACATTTTCTTCATATGATATTTTTATTGGAAATGGCCAATCCCAGTCTACTTGAGCTGTGTAAATACTTGGAACATCTATCTTTATGAATCCTGTTTCATTTTTGATAATATCTACTTTTGCTAGACTTATACTTTGCACATTCCAAGTTTTGATTATTAATGATTTTTGCAGCTATTTCTCCTCACGTTGATTGTGCCCCATCAACCAATGAAGATGCAAAAGGATCTGCTCCCACAGGGCTTACCCCACTTGTACCATCATAAATGACCCCACTCTGAGGGAACAACTCCTTCTCATATACATTTTGAGTGCCGTCCATTTTGAAGAGATCACCTTTCAGCACTACCTATGACAATATTCTGCTTCCATTCATTAGATCTTAATTATCTGACTGTGTCTCAAAGCTATGCATAAAATTTTCAATGGCTGCTTCTTCCAAAGTGGGCGAAAAATTCCGTCTTCATCATCTGTTCTGAGTCTGGCAGCTGTGATGAAGCTTGACTTAGGGTGGCTGTGCTGCATTTGAAACACTGGGGACATAGTTTCCAGCAGCACAGCAACACTCACAATATCACCATGTGACCAATTGACAGACAAGTGGTAGATCAAGATTAGAGAAAGGATTAACAACCTGAGCTACTCAACGGATACAACTTTGCTTAATGAGAGCAAGAAGGTCTTTAATAACTTACTGAAAAGAAATCAAAATCCTCACAACCCAACCAATAAGTAACATCATGATACATGAAGAGAAGATTGACATCTTGCTTGGATCCACAATCAGTGTTCATTGGTCATGGAAGCAGCAGTTCAGAGATCCAACATTGCATTGCATGGGACTACCTTGGGTACATATGCCACACAAGATCTCTTTAAAATGTTGAAAAGCAAAGATGTTACTTTGAACTGTTAAGGGCACCTGACCCTAGACATGTTATTTTCAAATGCCTCATATGCATGTGACAGTTCAATGTTTATTAAGAAAGACTGAGGAAGAATCCATGCATTTGAAAATGTTGGTAGTGAGGAATATTGAAAGTGCTATGGACTGCCAACTGAGCACACACACCTGTCATGGGAAAAGTACAGATTAGCAGAAAGGATGGTGATTCCACTTCATATGTATTTTGGACTTGTTCTCAGGAGATATCTGTCAAAAAAGAAGGGCAGAAAGAAGAGGAAGTTGTTAGACAAAATGGATTGACACAGTAGCTGCCACAACGGACTCTATCATAAGAATCATGGGGAGGCTGGCGCAGTGTTTACTTGTTGTACAGCAGGTTGCTATGATTGAGAACCACATCTACGACATCTAACAACAGCACACAGTGTTTTGTCCATAAATGGAGTCAATTTTCTATCTCTTTGCTCCATATGGGGAAGTTCGTGTGTATAGTTATTTTCTGCTGTTTGGACAAAGGTATTTTTCATGAAGAAGTGGTTGGTCTGACAAAATTATATCATATGATTTCCAGTTTTTTTTCCCTATCACCATGTCCATAATTTCCACGCACTCTTCCTTCATCCTTTCCCAGCTATTGCGTTCTAATTGCCTATAATTTTCAATGAGTCTTGAATACATGTTTGATCAATTTAAGACTCAAAAAGTTAGGTAAGTTTTCACTCTTTATCACTAGCTTTCCTGATGGATGATAAATTTGTATAAAAGTCACATTAATTGGTTTTCTTTAAATGTGGATAATTACCTTATCAAAGACAGCATTGACCTTCAAGAGAGACTTTCAAATGTTCTTTTTGACAATTAATGCAATGCCATACTTCTTGAATATGCTTTCCTATCACAGCAAACCATGTAAATGCCAGATTTAAAATGTTCAATACCAGTTCATTCTGTTGTCTAAGTCCTAGGATATTGATTTTCATGCATTTCATTTTACTTGGAAGAATTCTAATTTTTCTAAATTTTGACTTCAGACATTCCAACTATTAATAGTTATTTGCAGCTGTTTCTTCTCACTTTGTGTCATATACTGTCAGCTAATGAAGCTCCTGGAGACTTTGTTTCTGTAGGCTTTACTTCATTCACTTCATAGAAGTCAGCTCTCCTTTGAGAAGGCAGCATTCCCTGGTCATGTTTTGAGTTATTCTGACCTGAATGGTCCAAGTTCTGGCACATTCTCTGACATTAGTCTTTAGCTATTCATTAGGTTAGCAGAATTTTTCAATATTCCACAATTTTTATATTATCTTTAGTGGCCCAATCCTTAGAAGTAGACAGCCTGTTCTTTTTCCAAATTCTGCTCCTAATCTGGAATTGTTGCTAAACCTGTTCAATTTGTGTGACCCTGAAATTGATTTGATGGATGTGAGTGAGTAATTTGCATTTGTTATTGTTTCCAAAGGCCACTAAGTCAGTTTCAACCCAGTGTGCAACTGAGAGAAAGAGTGTACATTCCTGTGTCATCTTTGCAATTGTTCCTATGCACAATCCATTGTGGCCGCCGTATGGTGTCAGTCCATCACATTGAGGGCCTTTCTTTTTCTCTCTGCCCTTTCACTTTACCAAGCATGATTTCTTCCCCAGGACCTGGTCTCTCCTGACAATATGTCGAAAGTATGTAAAATGCAGTCTCTGCACCCTTGCTTCCAAGGAGCCCTACTTCCAAGACAGATCTGTGTGTGCTTTTAGTAGTCTGTGGTACTTAACAGTATTCATCTACAGCAACATAATTCAAAGGCAATGATTCTTCTTCAGTCTTTCTTATGATATATATGTGTATATTTATTTTTGTTTATTTAGTCAGTATCTTGAGAGCTTATAGTTATCTGATAGAGACATGGAATTTTCAAAGACTCCCTAAGCTACGTGACAAGGAGCTCCAAAGGTGAAGGGGGCTGACATAAGGATTGAGTCATCTCTGTCTATGGTCAGAGTGGCCTAGCAAAATGTGGTTACGTTAAAATGTAGCACTTTCTCTTTGATCCTCTTTTTTATCCAAGTTAAGTTTTGTTAAAGATTTTTTAAATCATTATCAGCTTTTTAAATTGTGATTTTTCTCTGCTGTACGTTGTTATTTGTGTGCTTTCCCTAAACAACAAACAGAACATGTCAATCCATAAACACAATAAAAACAATTTATAAAAGAGACCCAAAGCACCATTAAAAATTACATTACCTTCAAAAACTGTTAGAGAAGGCATTATTTGAAAAAGATAATGGAGTTGCCCTAGGACTCTAAACAAGAAGCTTAGAGTTGCAGATGTTAAGCATTCAGCTGCCAACCAGACGCTCTGGGGTGCAAATCACCAGCCATACTGTGGTAATGGATTCAATGGCAAAGGTCTGTTTTTTAGCCTACAATTTGGGACGTAGCAAAACCTTAGTCAACCAACCAGTTTCAGTTTTGAAATGTACATGTACACTCTCAAAATATTATAGTAGTGAATTTTTAAAAAAAATACATGGAGGCCAATTAATACATATTGCTGCAGTAAAATTTAAAATGTACTTATGTAAAATATTTATCTAATTACAATACATGAAGCATGTCAATAATTGTGCCTCATGGTAAAATATTTATCTAATTACAATACATAAAGGGTGCCAATAATTGTGCCTCCTATGATGTGAATGTTGAATATTGAATGAAGAAAACAAAAAAGAACAAGTGCATTTGAATTGTGGTGCAGAGAAAAATTTTGAAAGTACCATAGTGTGATGGGAGTTGTATGAGCACACAATAAAATGATTCATTAAAAAAATTAAAAATTAAATAAATAAATAAACAGAACTTTTTTTAAAAGAAGCAATAAATCGATCCTGGAAGAAGGACAGCCAGAATGCTCCTTGGAATCATGGAATACTAGACATTTTCTACTGTACTTTGGACATGTTATCAAGGGATATCAGTTTCTAGAAAAGGACATCTTAGTTGACAAAGTAAAATTTCAGGGAAAAGAAGAAAATGCTCACAAAGATTGATTGACATAGGGAACATAATGGGTTCAAACATCATAACAATTGCCACGCTGGCACAGGATGGAGTAGTTTTTTATTCTGCTGCATAGACAGGAACTTACCCAAGAATAAAAGGTGGACAGCAAACTCATAAAAGATAATCAACATGATCAGTCATTAGAAATCATTAATTGGCTGAGCCTTGGTGGCGTAGTGGTTGTGTGTGGAACTGTGGCCCACAGGGTTGACAGTTCAAATCAATCAGTAGCTCGTAGCAAGGCTGGGCTTCCTACTCCCACCAGGGCAGGGATACCACACATCCCTGCCTAGGAGAGATAAATCACTCCTAGGTATATAACTAAAAGAACTATTGAAGGATGGTTATCAAAGGAGTGGGTTGGGGGAGAGGTCAGGCAGTGTAAGATATGAAAGAAAAATAATAATGTATAGAGCATTGAGGGTTGGTGGGGAAGGGAGAGCATGTAGGGAAGAGGGGAAGGGATGGAAAAGCTGATACCATGGGCTCAAGTGGAAAGGCGGATGATTGGAGAACAATAACAGCAGTGGACATGTGAAATTGCTTGTCACAGTATGTTTATTTATGTATTGTGAAAAATTATGTATGATTCCACAATAAAATGATTTTTAATTAAAAAAAAACTAATATATATATACATGTATATATATATATCTACATGTGAATGACAATTTAAGCATTAGTACTGTAGCAAAGAAAGATGAAACAATACATGTCTAATAACACATGAATAAACAAGATTCTACATGAGTAGCACAATATGATATACAAACACATGTGTATCCTACATAGCTAAAAGATAATGAAACTGATACGCTCTACACTATGTATGCACACTAAAAGCATGATGCTACCGAAATGTATCACATTTCTAAAGCTACCTAGTGGAAAATTTGATTTGTATGGAATATTAGCGCATACAAATATGTAGAGAGAATATACAGTTGAGACATTATCAACCCTGAAGGCAGAAGACATACCTACGTCTTGTTTAATGGTTATAGAACTTCTATTTGGGGTGATGAAAAGTTTGAAAGAACAAAGGGGCTTCAAAAATCACTGGGGAAAAATCTATTATCTTTCCATGTCAACTTGCTTTGTGAAGCAGATATTGGCTATAGCTATGCAGACTTATGGACAGTAATGCCACAGAACTGAAAATAGTTCACTGTTTTTAATTGTCCTAATGGAAAATTTTCTTATATATTTTTATGTGTATGAGATTTATTTTTCTATCATTATATGACACTAGTTTTTCAATACAATGATAACGTTTTGTTACTGGTGGTGGCGGCATGGTGGTTGTGTTAGTCCGGATAGACTAGAGGAACAAATTTCAGAGACACGCATATGGGTATAAGGAAAGCGTTTATATACAAAAGGAATGGGCCATGGAGAAAGCATCCCAGCCCAGTCCAGTTCAAAGTCACAAGTCCAATATTAACCCATATGCCTGCAATCAGTCTATAATGTCTGCTTCCCACTCAGGAAGTCACAGGTCAGTGGGTGCAGAATTCTGGCACTGGCAGGGGTCTCCCCATGGCTCCTCACTTCCAGGGCTCAGGTCCATCAACAGCATGCCACTCCAGCTTCAGAGGTCTGCCTTCATCAGGGCAAAGCCGTGTGGTCTCTCCGCTGGTTCCTCCAACTTCTTGGAGGCTGCATCTTGTCTTTTCCGTGACTAAGCATCTCTGAAACTAACTCCCAACAACTGGGGAAGATAGCTTCTCATCTTCACGAGGGAAATACCACGAGATTTCCCAGGAGTCTCAGGTGAAAGCCATGCCCACATAGAGGCCTCATCGGCTACTCAATGGCTTTCTCCTGATTAACAGGCCAGACTCCACCCCTACATCTCAATCATAAAATTAACATAAGCACATGACTGCCACAGTGGTGATGAGTAAACATGATTAGTTTGTGTCTTGTGTTCCTCACCTAATACTTTCCTCTCCTTCAATCTATTCCCACTTCTCTTTTTTAAATCACTTTATTGGGGGCTTGTATATCACTTATCATAATACGTACATACATATATTCTGCCAAGCACCTTCGCGTGCCTGCTGCCTTCACCATTCTCCATATAGCTGCATTTCCACTAGAGCCCTTGATATCAGCTTTTCATCCTTTCCCCTCCCTCCCCACTTCCTCTCCCCCAACAACCCTCATATTATTATTTTGTCACATCTTACACTGCCCAAAGTCTCCCCTCACCCAGTCCTCCGATGTCTGATCTTCAGATAGGAGGTTATGTGTAGGTCCTTGCAATTGGCTCCCCCACTCTACTCCACCTTCCCTCCACCCTTCTGATAACTCCACTCTCACTATTGGTCCTGAGGGATTCATCTTCCCCGGATTGCCTGTGTTTCCAGTAGCCATCTGTACCATTTTACCTCTTCTAGTCCTGCTGGATTTGGAAGGTAGAATTGGGATCCTGATAGTTGGGGGAAGGAACCCTTTAGGAACTAGAGGAAAGTTGTATTCTTCATCCCTACTTCTCTGCACCCTGACTGGCCTGTCTTCTTCCCACCACTATTCTGTAAGGCGGTATTCAATTACCCACAAATAGGCCTTGGCTCCCCACCCTGTTCTCTTCCTCATTCATAGTGATGCAATTCTTGTTCTTTGATGTTTGCTACCTGGTCCCGTTGACCCCTTTTGATCACACAGGCTGGTGTGCTTCTTTCATGTGGGCTTTGCTGCTTCTGCACCTTCAAGCCTTTAAGACACCAGATGCTTTATCATTTGGTAGCTGGGCACCATCAACTTCCTCCCCTCTGTTTGCCTCTGCACCCATTTTTCTTCAGCGATCACATCGGGAAGGTGGGCACATAATGGTAGGATGTTCTTTGATGCCTGTTACCTGATTTCTTACACCACCTCATGGTCACATAGGCTGCTTCTTCTACAGTGGACTTTGTTACTCTGGAGCTAGATAGCTGCTTGTGGGCTTGCAGATACTACCGTGAAGCACCCAAACATGAGGACAGTGTGGGTACATAGAAGGATACATGAAAAGAGAGAGCTCAGGGCGGGACCCAACCAGAGCCCAACTGACTCCCTCCCTGAAAGTGGGCATGGTAGAGAACAGGTTGGGAGGAGGGACCAGCATGCCACTCCCACATGGAGACAGGCAACAAGGTAGAGAAAGAGAGCCAGTCAGTTACCCACACTGGCCATGATGCTCAGAGGACTATGCCCCTGCGCCGATCTAATGAGTCACAGAGAGGACTGGGAAAACAATAACAGGACGTGTCTTACTGTCCCCTTACTGAAGCAGAAAGCAACAGAGGACATTTCAGGGGTCATATGGTGGAGATCAATGCGGTCTGACTCCCAAAACCGAATCAAGAAGGGAGCACTCCTAGATAGGTAGTTGGAAGGAGGGAAAGACTGGACCAACGGTGCCTGGAGGACATTGGGGAGGCGGGGGAAGAAGGGGGCATGAACAAGCTCAGGGATAGGGGGAACAACAAGTAGTCCAGAACTGGTGGTGAGGAGGGTGTGTGGGAGGGGTCTGGTAAGGCTTAAACAAAGGTAATGTAGCAGAGAGGAAGTACTGAAACTTAAAAGAAGGCTGAGCATGATAGTGGGACAGGAGGAAGGTAGAAGGAAACAGAGGAAAGAATTAGAAAGCAAAGGGCACTTGCAGAGGTCTAAACAAAGGTATATACATATGTAAATATAATTATTTATGATGAGGAGATAAATCTAGGTGCATATAGTTACAGGTTTAGTACTAAATTGGACCTTGGGCTCACACCCAGATACTCCCTAAATGCAAGAATACTTTTTCTATGAATCTGATCTTCCACGGTGCTCACTGGCCCAATACAATAACTGAAGTCAAATCGGTGCATAAGCAAATGTGAACAAAGCTGATGGCACCCAGATGTCGAAGAATATCACATCTGGGGTCTTAAAAACTTGAAGATAAACAATTGGCCATCTAGCTGAGAAGTAGCCAAGCCCACATGGAAGAAGCACACCAGCCAGTGTAGTTACGAGGTGTAAGGGATCAAGTCTCAGGCGTCAAACATGAAAACACTGTATCACTGTGCTCACCTTCCTGAGGCAATCACTGAGGACATGGAGGGACATGAGCAAGAGTGGTGAAGAAAGCTGATGGTGCCCAGCTATCAAAAGATAAAGTATCTGTGGTCTTAAAGGCTTGAGGATATTCCCATTTCTATATTCCACTAAGAATTATACTAAGGACTCCACAGTCACAAGGATAAGTGTTTCCTGTCCCATCGGCTTCTCTAACACACCCCAGTGAATCTTTCCTTGTAGTGGTTCACCACCACCCACCACTACTCTTAAGTCGATTCTGAGGAGAGTCCCACTCAGAAACTCTTGGACAGCACCAAATTCTGGTTCTTTTCTACTCTCTCTCCCTATTTCTGCCTCACCATTTGTGGTAGCTTTTCCTTTACTCTTGAAATCTCTTGCCACTATAATATAATTTTCTTCTTTTGCCAAACTTTTATCACTTTGGTACCTAACGTTTAATATACTACATAATTCTCAAATTACATTCCCACTAAGTTCTCCCTTGAAAGAATTTGAATTTAATTTATTCACTTGATTATCTCTCTCCCTATCCTTGATCGTGCTCCTCTTTTGTCATTTACAATCTTAGTTAATGACATCTCCCTCCCCTGACATACAAAAATAATTTCATAGTGTTCAACCTCTGTCTCATATAACACAAAGAATTTGATTTCACTATATTAACCTATTCATCCTATCCTCCCTTTTCTTTTTATCCCTGCCTTAAATGCAAGCCTTATCTT